>CM053506.1:47601011-47654950 GCA_028627145.1 Eidolon dupreanum | reverse complement strand
AGGAAAGTGAGGGTATCAGAGACAAAGTCACTTGTCCAGACTCACCCAGTTGATAGGTTGCAGAGCAGGGATTTAAATCCCAAACTGTCTGTCCCTAAAATCTATGCTTTAACCACATATAACACTGCATCCTTTACCACACTGAAATTTACACATGTGAACATGGAGTGAACACGTGGTGGTTAGCTCTCCAGCAGTGGAAGTTTGCAAAGAGCAGCTAGAAGAGCCTTGGCAGGCATGAGGTGACCTTGATCAGCCCTCTTGGAGCTATGACTGGGGATAGGCTGAGCTGGCTATAGGATGCAAAGGTGTTCTTTGTGTAACTTCCACACACAGAGAAAAGTGTTCCAGATTATTTACAGATTATTTCATCAAAGTTCTCCTGGCTCAATCTTTGGCCACCCTAAAGCTGTGGGCCAGAGGATGGCTGGCCCTGTCAGCTAAGAGGGCTGGCTCCCCAGGTGGTGATAACAGCCTGGGGGTGAGGTAGGGGGAGGGGTATATTGTCGGAAGTCTGGGTGGGAGTAGGGCTGAGAGAGCTTACCAGGCCAACCAGTAAGAGCTGTCACCCATTAGACTGTCCCACTGGAGTGTGGGACAGACAAAGGGGGCACCATGGGAGCACTCCATGAAGGCTATGGAGCAAAGATTCTCCCACAGGCTCCAAAGAGGCCTCCAAAGATGCCTTGGGAAGTGGTGGAGGGTCCCAAACAGCTGGGAGGGAAGATGTGCTGCTTTTCAAACCGGAACAAAAGGAGGCTGAGAAGCACTTACCAGTGAAGACAGATGTGAGGGAAAAGCTTCCGCAGATTCCCATTAACCAGTTCTCAGGGGCAGGAGGTGGTATGCATATGCATCCTCTATAACCGGGGGGCTCTGGAAGGTTCTCTGGGGCACAGTTCGCTTAATAGCTGAAATAGACTGACCCTTGTGGGACCACACTGAGGTCACTGCCTCCTTCCTATGCCCAAACTGGCTATAGCCCAGAACTGAGACACCTGACAAGTAGACCTGATACCCAGGGAGCTGGGGCTGAGAGGTCAAATATGTGCCATGTAGTGCACAACACTGTTTCTCAAAGAGCCTGTGCACAGCCTCGGAACTCTTCTTAACATAGCCACTCAGCACATTAAGAACTGGCATACCAAATAAAGCCTTCTTGCCATCCGCAGGGAAAGCTGAGGGTGCACAGGCTGGGTGCCTACTGGCTTCCTGCAGCCATTCAGCACTGGCATGCCAGCCACTATGCTGGTGACATGGTTCAGAGCCTGCCTGAGCCTTCAAGAAGCTTATAGTCCAGCAGGGGAAACAGTAGACAGCTGGCTTGGAGGAGACGAGACAAGGAAAGGCGGAAGGAGGGGATGGCTGTGTCTCACTGGGCTAGCTCATGCACACAAGCTCTATAGCCCCGGGCTGGCGGAAGGATGCAGCCTCTTGGAGGAGGCTTTTCCTGGGGCTGTGGCCCCAGCCCTGCCTGTGGATGGAAGACAAGCCCAGCACCAGCAGTTTCTGTGACTTCCTGTCACTCTGTCTGAGCAGAGAGGCAAACAAGAGTCTGCCTGCCAACGGATAGGCAGCAAAGTACAGCCGGAGGCGCTGCGGCAAACAAAGGGGAAATCAGCTCCAGAGAGCGAGGGGCTCTGGAGGGGCTGTTTTGCTGCCAGTATGGCTCCTGAGAAACACCTCAACTCGGGAAAGCTCCTCCAGGCTGACATGGGGCAGGGCCATACTCTAGGAAGACAATTCCTTTTTCCCTGTCCAGCTCCTGGAGCCCTCCATGCCCCAAACAGCCCCCACCCCGTGGGAAACCTCTGGGTTCCCAGGGACAATTTGGGCACCTCTGCAATTCAGACTGCGAGGGAGTGTGGAGAACGGGGAGGCCCTCCCTTCCTGGGAAGGGCCAGGAGCTGTCACTTGCGGAGCCCCTATGCTCTAGACTGTGTGCTTGCTGTTAGTGACCAGGGTGAAAATGACCCCATGTGGCATAGCCACATCAGTCTGTGCTGTCTGGGGATCAGGCGGGGAAGCTCCAGAGCACCGGAACCCACCATGGGAGGAACGGAACCCTTCTCATCATCTTTCCTCTATTCCTATCGAGGTTTGGTATCTTGGGTACTAGCTACAAGCCTGCTGACCTCAATTTATCTTTTTGACCAGTGTGGCGTGCCCCAGTTCATTATTTTGAACTGCAGGACAGCAACAGCCTTTCCAATAGAGAGTGCATTTGCTTTGCAAACTCTCATCTGCAAGACTGCCTTCCCCAGCCTCAGTTTCCCCACCTGCAAAGGAGGAAACTGGGCCCGCCAAGGCTGTATGCTCCAATACAGCAGCCAGGAACCACAGGTCACGGTTGACAGAACATCAGTGTCTGCAATGTGGTGAACGTGTTAAATACACACCAAGTTTCAAAGACTTAACAGAAGAAAAGGAAGTAAAATAATATATTATCTTCCAATACATAATCAATACAAAATAAAAGACGATGTGGCAGACAGTTTGATGAGCATTTTGAAGGGCATAAGAGCATAAAGGGAAGGGTTTTGAGTTTAGGAGAGTCCAGGGAAGAAACACTCAAGGCCTCTGAGAAGTGGAAGTCTTGGGGGCTGGTGGGATGTGTGACCTTGTGGAGAAAGCACGGCTTGAGGAAGACTCCAAGAGGTCCTAGCCATATGGCAACAAAGGTGGAGGGCTTTCAAGGCAGGAGAAAGCGCAAGAGCAAAGGGGCAGCAGTGGGGATATGTGATAAAGATGGGTGGGAGACGCAGTGAAGCTGTAGTCCAGGGTACTGGCAGGCGCTAGTGTGTGATGTGGTTGTGACAAGAGGCTGGGGCCAGATAGTAGAGGCTCCAAATGTCAGACTGAGTAGGCTGGGCACACAGCAGGCACTTCAGGAGGACTGACTGGCCAGGGACTGGGACCAAGGGAGCTCCCCAGACGCCATCCAGATGAGTGGAGGTGAGTCTGGCCGCCAGAGTCCACTGGCCTGCCTCACGGACCACTGAGACTTCCAGGCCAACAGTTCTCCAGGAGCCCACCCACTAGCTCCTTCTCCCCTCGGGAGGACATTTATTTATTCATGAGCATACACCTGCTCCTGCCAGGCAGCCAGCTCCTGGACACCTCACTTTTAATTATAGCAGGAATTTCATTAGCGCTGGAGGGAAACGGGGTTTCCAAACGCCCATTAGTGGATGAGGCCCCTTCTCGCTCCCCTGCTCTAGCTCATGGCCAGTAGCCCTTGTGCCCAGGACAGCACAGGGTAGCCACAGGGGCAGATGTCTCTGAGCTGGAAGACTGGGCCCCATCCTGACCAGTCAGTGTGGCCAGTCCATGGCCCCCGGCACTTGGCCACACACAGCACACTCCAAGCAGCTGGGAGTACGGGGCGATGCCTCAGATACCTCCAAAGACCTGGGCAGGAGGGAGCCGTGTGTTGGCCAGAGCTGGATAAATAAGGCGAAGGGTGGCAGATTGGGAGCCCAGCAGGTCTCAGTTCTGTGAGTCCTGGCGATGATGGAGGTGATGACACAGAACAGATGTGCTGCTGGGACACCTGGCAAGGAGTATCTCTGAGGAAAAGGAGAGAGGAGGTGAGAAGGTCTTGGGACTCAGGGAGAAATTCCAGAGGAGGGTTTGAGGGGGAGCCTCAGACATGACAGGATAGGGAGAAAGTGGTTAAGCTGAGAGGAGGCAATGAGGGGCTGGCTGGTGTGAGAAAGAAGGGGAGCTGGGCAGGAGAGAGGTACCCACACAGAGAGAACCAAACAGAAAGACACCAACAGTTCCATGGAAGGGCACGCGTGTGTTCTCTCTCTCTCTCTCTCACTCACACACACCACACACACACACACACACACACACACACACACACGCCTCTGAGTTGGGGTTTGGAGGCCAAGGAGAGAAGAAGAAATGACTAGGACTAAGGGTGCCATGCTGTTCAGAGGATACCTGAGTAGACCCGCCGCCCTTCCCCCGAGGGGAAATTGGGCCCACCTAGACACTTCAGAGAAGACACTGAGGGCTGGTGAATTTAGAGCAGGAGGCATGGGCCTCCAAGAGCTGTCTCCTTCCATGACGGTGGGGAGCTGTCGGCAGGGGCACAGGAGGTCAGTGGTCAGCCTAGGCATACGTCCCCTCCGGGTTCCTGCAGGAGCCTATCCTGTTCCCCTACACTGCCTTACAGTCAGCGCTGCCATGGTCAGTGGGGTGATGGGTACCCTTGGGCCAGTCTGAATGTGAGGCCGGAGCCAAGCGTCATGTAGAGATGGCCTGAGGTGCTATGTCCTTGACAGGAGCTGCACATGGGGAATGGAGTTGGGTAGGACGGCACTCACACGTGGGCGGGCACTCTGACACATTATAGCCTCATACACTGTCCTAGGCAATCACATATATGTCCTCACCCCTGTTCATGACACGTACTAGCACACACACAACCACACACCCACACACAGCCCTGCACACCCTCCTCTCCAGGGTAACAGGCACCAAAGCCTCTGAGTCCTGTGTGGCAACCCTCCTTCTCAGCAGCCTCCTCCATCCCTATTCAGGGGGCCTCTGGGGTGGGGCTCTGGTGGGGAGAGGCTTCCCTCTCTGCCAGCCCAGCCTCCCCAGTGTCCACCCTGGAGAGCATCATGCTCTCTCCCAGACTCAGGAATTCTTTGAGCCCCCAAAACTGCTGCCTGAGTGTCCTGTGCAGCCTCGGCTTGCATGCTTTTTAGTGACAAGGAACTCACTATCTCTCCAGAAAGCAGCTTAAAAAAAATCTCTAGACAGCTCAGCTTCTTAAAAGTTAAACTTGAGAATATGAGGGAGACAGTGTGGTTGCCACTGAGGGGCTTGAGCTGTTGGCCAGAGTCTGTCAGGCAAGACTGTCCTTTCATCATAAGTTTTAAAAAGTGACAGAGCTGGCCCATCACCCTGGCTGCCACTCTGAATTGTAACAGAACTAGAGAAACAGTGCCTTCCAGCCAATACCATCTCCTTGAATGATGATAGCTAACTAGGACCCAAGATTTCTTTCATTCTATCACTCACTCATTTAATAAAATACCAACTCGGCACCTAGCCAAGCCAGGCACTAGGATGTGGTTGTGAACAAGTATAGTCATTTAATATTCTGTTCTAATCTGACACCTGCTCTTCACCCATTTTACAGGTGGCATAACTGAGTCCAGGGAAAGGCAACGACTTGCTCAAAGCCACAAGGGAGCTGGTGGCCCCAAGCAGAGCCTCACATATGCTGTTTCAGGCAGTGACCATCTGCCAGAGGAGGGAAGAGAGGGAGAAGGCCGCATGCCCACCATCCCTGCCCCCAGCGTTTCTAGGACACCTAGGTATTGACTACCACCCTCACCTTGGAGTGGGTTTCTTTTCTTTTTTCTTTTCTTTTTCCACCAAGGCTTTCTGCTCCCCACCCTTTTTTTTTTTTTTTTTTTTAAAGAATACACTCCAAGCCGCTCCTATGATTAATTACCAGCTGCCTAATGCTCTGCCACTGGCAATTTCTGGAAAGGGGATGAATTACCTTGAAAAACATCCGAAAAGAGAACCCACCGTGAAGGAGAATTTCAAAGGTTACCTCACAATTAGCAGTGGGTTCCCCCAGCCTTACTGAGTTGCTGGCAAGCCCTCTGGGGAGGGGCAGGCAGCCAGCGTTCTAGGGCCATCCTCTGGCTCTGAGGGCAAGGCAAATGCAGTAGTGGAGGTTGTTTCCTGCTCACTTACTGTGAACCTGACCTGTGGCTCTGCCCCTGTCCTCTAAGGCATCACGTGGTACTTAATTCTGAGGGACCACGGTTCAAATCCCCTCTCTACCCTTAACGGCTCTATGAGTTTCTTAACCACTTTGGGCCTCGGGAAAATAAGGCATTAATCACACCTCCTCAGGGGAGAAATATGTATTTAAGGCACATAGTGCCTGGTACAAAGTAGACTCTCACAAAGCTGTAACATTAAAAACATTCAGGCTTCTAAGCATCCTCATAATGGCCTCCTCAGCAACGTTGGTATAATTATCATCATTCTCAGGTGAGAACTGACTGTCTTGGAAGGAAAAGGACTGACCCAAGTTCACACGGTTAACAGCAGAAAGGAAAACCAAGTCCTGTTCCCTGGTTTGAGAGCCAGACTGAAGCAAGGAGAATCCACAGGGCTTACCCGTACCTACCTCTGGGCACCTGGGAGCAGTGGGGCCAGCAGAGAGAAGCTGAGGGCAATGGGGAGACAAACTGGCAAGGCCTCATGCCATGGCCAAGACTCTGGCTCTCCCAGCTGGACTCCAGAGCTTTGGGACAAAGTGCCCCGGCTTAAGTCAGCATCTTTGTGAAGGCCTCTCAGAGAGATCAAACAGGTTGCCCTCTAGCACAGGGACAAGAGTGATCAACCCTGAAATGCTGCTCAGTGATAAGACATGCTGGTGTCTAGGCCAGAGGCCTGCCTGGGAAGCTCAGCCTCAGGACCTCTTGGCTTCAGCCACTCACAGGAATTCCTTGAAGGGACCAAGCCCCCTCCTCAGGCTGGACAACCAGATTGTGTCCATCCTGGCATTGGCGGGTCCTCAGGGAGAAGAGAATGTCAGAAAGTGAGGCGTGCAGGAAGAAGGAAGGGTCCCAGCATCCTTGAGGAAAATGTTGACATATCCTGAGCATTCCCTGAATGCCAGGTGTGCCAACACACCCATGGGGGCAGGTGTTTGATCTCAATAACTTCTTTTATAGACTGGTAAATGGAGGTACAGAGAAACCACACAAGATCATGGCGGACAAGTGGCAGAACCAGGGTTTGAATGCAGGCACTCTGGCCCCAGAGCCCAGAGACATGCGAGTACTCATGCGTGCATTTCAGTGTATTTGTGGGAGAGAAGAGGGTGGGGCAGCCACAGCACTCATTTCAGCAGAAAGGCCTCTCTGCTCACCCAGGCTTCTTACTGTGTGGCTGCCATGTTGTTAGTGCATGGGGCTCACATGCCATGGGGTTTAGAGTGGCACCGACAAGGCTGCTCTGCCAAGGTTAAGGACACCAAACCTGCCCCTCTCCCTGGGCACATCCTCCATGCACTTCAGAGAAAGGCCAGGCCCAAGAGGCCAGGCAGACAAGGTCTCATCAGGGGTGGCTGCACCTAATCCCACACATGAGGGTTGAAGCCCCAGTCAAAGGCACAATGTGCTGGGACCAGCATCTGTCTCCAACTCAGGACACAACTGCCCATCCCCCAAGCATCCGGGCCAACCTGCACCCCTCCAGCCCAGCTATACACCTACCTCAGTGACCCGAGAATCACCAGCGTCCCACGTGCTGGTCAGCAGCTTGCAGCACCTCCGCCTCACTCCAGCTCCATCCTGTTGCAAAGAGAGGGGTGATAAGTGGGTCCACTCTGGGCAGGGGCCCTGGAACTGACCATGCTGCCACAGTCCACCTGCCCACCTCCTGTAAGGTTTACTGCTGGCAAAATTGGGGCATCTGAAGGACCAAGAAGAAAAGGAGCATAATGATGGAGTGTTGGGATGCAAACAGGCCCCTGAGGCCCTCATCTCCCAGTCACCTGCTATGTGATTGTGAATATGCTCCTGGCCTCTCTGGGTTTCAGTTTCCTCACCCGTCAAATGGGATCATGATCTCTTTCTCTGGGTTTGTGAGAGGATCTACGGATATATGGTGACAGAGGTACTCAACATTCATTTATTCATTCATTCATTCAAAAACATTTAACAAATACCTCGACCACAGAATAGTGATCACTGCCCTTGTGAAAACACTGATAATGAGAAAAGAATCAAATGATATATAATTAAAAGTGGTATCTGCCAAAAATGAGTACAGGGGCTGTGCAGCAGACTCAAGCTTCAGAGGGGCCACTTTGGGGAAGTAAAATTGAAGAATGAGCCAGAAAGAGGCAGGCCAAGATGCATGGAACAGGATTTCAGGCGCAGGGAATGGTATATGTGAAGACTCCAAGATGGGGGAAACACCTGGTCCAGTGGAGGACTTGAGAGTAGATGGTGTGGTGGACACAGTGAGGGAGAGACAGAATGAGGTGAGTGGGGGCCAGGAGGCAGGGCCAATTGTTGAGAAGGTGGATGGGAGCCACATGAGGGTCTGAGCAGCTGAGAGACACGACCTTTGTTCTCATTTGAGAAGATCTCCATGGCTGCTAGGGAAGAACGGCTTGGGAGAGACAGGAGGAGGCAGGAAAACCAGTGGGGAGGCTGTTCCAGGGGTCCAGGCCAGAGACAGTGATGCTCAGAACAGAGAGAGCAGAAGTGGCAGGACCTGCTGGTGCACTGGGTATGTGGGGATGAGAGAGGGAAGGAGGAGGCATGGATGCCCACTCCTCCTTCTAGTGCCTTGGGCTTTGGGGAAGTGGTGAGGTGGTTGGGGGATGATTATCATTGTTGAGTGGGATCCAGCTGGCCCATCTTCTCAACGGGCCACCAGTACCCACCTGCCTACTGTCCACAGTGCCCCTGGAAATACAGGAAGAGAAGACCCAAAGGCCTGGCTTCAGGGTGGAAGCTGCAAAGCACCAAGCTTGAGCCCTGCTGTGAGGTTCTGGGCAACTGCCATGCTCCCTGTGCCTGTGTGCTCTCCTCTAGAAATGGGAAACCTGACTCCAGGGCTGAGCGCAGCTTGGAATAAGACCCGTGGCTAACTTGGGGAGGGAGTACACGTGCCACGTTAAATGTGGTCTCCCACATGTGCCGGGGGACTGGTGAAGGTCTCAGACCTAGGCCCTACCTCGCTGTGTGTGGGGCTCCCAGGGAGAGAAGTGGGCGACCTTTCAATAAGAGGTACCACGCAAAGCCTGGCACTGGAGATGTGGGCTCATTAATAAAAACAATCTCATTCAGTCCTGGTTTCATTCTCTTACCGAGTGTGTGGCTTTGGGCAAGTTTCTTAAACCTCTCTATACCTTACTTTCCTCATCTGTGGAAGAGGATATAGGGATGACCATGGAACCTCCCATAGAATTGTACAGACTATATAAGGTATATGAGTGTAGGACATGCAGGCAGCTTTCTGGGCATGTCAGCTAAAGCATAAATTACCTGTCAGGGGCCAGCACTGAGCTCTGTGATACACTGAAACCCCTAAGCCCCAAGTTCCCAAAGCCAGCTGCCATCCCCACCCCTGCACCGGAAAGAAGGACTCCATGTCTTGACCCTTTGGCCCTGGCAGCCCCCAAACTCTGCTTGTCATGGGAATACAAACAGCCCTTGGGTTCACTGATTCTGATTCTCCCATTTCACAGCGGAGGAAATTGAGGCCTGGAGAGAGGCAGCAACTGTCTCTAACCCAGAGTCATGCAACAAGTCTGTGGCTGGAGAAGTAGAATAGGCCCCCAGCTCAGGCCTCTCCCAAAGGCGAGCTGGCCCACAGACCCGCTGACAAAGAGAAAATAATTATTTTGGCAGCTCAGACAGAAGCCAGAGCCGGAAAGTACTTGCTCACCCCTTGAGCATCGTCCAGGCCCCAAGGAACGATACCCGCTCATCCTGCCTCTCAGAGGTGCTCCAGCTCACGGTGCACACGTGCACCTCGCTGCCCCCAGCCACCCCAGTTCTTTGGTGTGGGCTTATGCAAGGAGACAAGCAGACAAGAGAGGGGAAGAGACTTGCCAAGGTCACATAGCGAGGGCACCACACCAGAGGCACCTGGCTATGAGCTAGGGCACTGGCAATGGACTCACCTCCTTCCCTATGGGCCTGCATTGGACCCCCACCTGGGAAAGACAGAGGAGTAGGCGACTTGCCTTTACTGAGTTGTATACGGGGTTCTGCCTGGGATATTTCTATCACCATCAGTGAAATGCTATGAGGTAGAAACTAAGCTAGCATCCCCAATTTACCCACAAGGCCCAGAAAAGTCCTATAACTTCCTAAGGTCATATAGTTAATAAGGAGCTAGAAAGTAGAACAGAGCTGGGACATGAGCAGGTGGTCTGTCCCCACTCAGACTCTAACCAGTTCCAGGTGACCAGCTAGGGAGCCCACACCCTGTCCAGCCCTGGAGCTGCTCAACAGTCCTGCTCAGAACCAGACAGTGCTGGGCAGTGGGGGTGGGAAGCTCAGGCTCGAATAGAGCTGTGAAAAAAGAGATGATATTGACCACTCCCACCCGTGGGTGCTCTTCAGTGAGGCTCACAGCTTGTGTGGGTTTGGCCACCTAGTGAGACCAAGGAGAAGGTGGGTGAACCTGGTGTCACCATGCCTGTTCCCAGCCTGACCAGACCACAGCCATAAACAATGCAGATTCACTTGAAGGGAAGTGTTCTCTGCTTAAAAGGCACTAGGTGCCAGGGTGCAGGGTGCAGCCTGAGCCTCAGGACCGAGTGGGGGTGGTGGGGCCTACCCGGTCTTCCCATGGGAAAGTGTTCCTCTGCCCAGAGGGCTCTTGTGGGCATCTTCAGCTCAGGACCATCACTCTGGGGGCGGGTGGAGACACGAGGCCCTTACTGAAGGGCAACTTCTGACTGCTAGGGCGGGAAGGGGGGTATGCAGATTGCAGGATGAAACGTGCTTTCATTCTCACGGTGTGTCTACTGCTCTCAGGGCATGGCAGGGCAGTAATGGTTGCCCACTTTGCAGATCACGACACTGAGCTCTGAAGGCAAATAGGGTGCTGGAGGTGTTGCAGCTGGAGAAAGGCAAGGCTGGGACATGGCAGAGGTCACTTGGGGTGGAGACTGTCCCAGATAGGTTCTCCTAACCACAGCAAACTTCCCATCCCCTTCTCCTCCCAGGATCCCCTGGGAAGACTGGGGTGTGGGCTTGGGTGAAGGCACCAGGCCAAGCTGATTGGGACTAAGGCTGGCCCGAAGAGATGCAGGGCTGATCCCAGATTCCTGGAGAACAGAGATGCCTGTGCCACAGGGCGTCCAGGATGGGGGGCACCATGACGGCTCTGTGCCTGTGACTCTAGCCTGTGGCTAAGTGACTAGTTCTTCTCTACAGGTGTCAAGGGTTGGGATCCCACATTCTAGGCTGGAACCGTGGCCCTGTCCTCAGTGGTGAGGTCAAGGGAAAGGCTGGGTAGAGCTGGGTTTGAATCCCTGCTTGCCCTGTATTGTTGAGTGACCTTGAGCAAGTTATTGACACGTCTGAGCCCCCGTCTCTGCTCTAAACAGGGACTAATTTCTCTTCCAGTTACTCACCCACCAGGGGAGGCTCCAGGCTGTCCTGTAGGATCTGATGTTGGCCAGAGCACTGGCCTACCGACAGGCCACTGAGGGAGGAGGTTGGACTGCCCCAGTGTGTTTTGTAAGGCAGGGAGTTACACTGATGGCACCTCTAAGCCGAAGTTTAGGACTCCTGTCACCTGCTGCTAACTCACACACTTGTGCCCTCATGCCACGGTGGCTGTGAAGGCTTAACAAGACATGGGTGTGGAGATGCAGGTGGTACGGAGAAAGGAACAGATCAGCGAATGGAAGTGTTAAAGTTGGGCGGAGGGGTAACTGCTCAAGGTCATAAGTGGCAAGTGGGGGCCAGAACTATGGTCAAGTGAGTACTCACCCAAACTGGGCCTACCCTGCCGCTCCACTGGCTGAACTGACCTGAACCGGCTCTAGCTACGCTGACCCTCTTTGCTGAGCTGGACCAGCAGCTGTCCCTACCCCCATTTTGCAGATGGGTCAAACAGCCAGGGACCCTGTCTCTGGCCTTGCCCAGGAAAGGTGGGCTCAGACTTAGCTCCCAGACTCTCTAGGGTGAAACAGGTTCCCCCGCCAAAGGCCCACCCAGGGAAACCTCCCCTTACATGACCCTGGGAACAGGCCCAGTCCTCCCCTGGCGGCCAGTACTGGCTCCAGGAGCAAGGCAAATATTTACCCCGATGGTTATCCAGACCAGGCTGGCTGCCCCGCCTCCCACATTCCTGGAATACATTTTCCCTGACCTCACTAAGCTGGGGGGTTGTGGGGGAGACCTGGAGGGTGGAGAGAAAAGCCAGACCAAGGGTCCTGGGCCTGGTGGCCAGAAGGAAAAAGGGCACCTTCAAATTCTCCCTCTAGCTACTCACCCACTAGGGGAGGCTCCAGGCTGATCTTATAGGACAACGCCAGAGTAGTGACCTACCCTCGGGCCACTGGGGCAGGGGGCTGGACTGCCCTGGTGTGGTGGGGCAGGGCAGGAGCTACACAATGCTGCCGCTAAGCCTGCATTCAGGATTCCATCAGGCCTCAGCTTCTCACACCTGCAGCTAGCCTGCCCCCCACTCCACACACACACGCGCGCATGCATGCCTGTACCCAGAGAATGAGCTACTCAGCCTGCCACATATGCACACGCACACTAGAATCTGCCCCCTGTCACGGCTCTTCCTCTTCAACCCAGCAGGTTGTTTCCTCACTCCACCCTCAGCACCCTCAGCACCCTCAGCACCCTCAGCACCTTCAGCACAACCCTGTCACCAGGGAGCTGTAAAGTCCACTTTACAGATGAAGAAACTGCCCGGCAGAGACCAGAGGTCACGGAGTTGGAAGTGGTGGATCATATGCTGTCTCATCCCAAACTGCACTTTCAACAGATCTACTGTAGACACTCTGCCCATCAGAACCCTGTCTATCCTTCAATGCCCAAAGGACCAACTCCTTTAGGCTGCCTTCCATGATAACCACCCCCCACCTCATCCAAGTGATCCTTCTCTTCTCTGAACGTCCTGAATATTTGATGGTGTTCCTTTCTTTCTCTTTGCATAATTAAAATTGAGTGCTTGGTATGTCTTTGGCTGTGAGACTCTTGTCATATTCACTCCAGGCACAGTGGAGTTGAGCCCAGGGGCTAGGGTGGTCCTGATTGCTCAGGGGAGGACTAAAATCCTGAGTCTTTCCATCAAAGAGCAGTAGCTGCATTGGCCTCAAGGAACAGATAAGAAAGCAGCCCCAGTGCATTGGCTGTTTGGGGCTGAGGGAACCTCCTGGGCGGGGCTGCCTGAGAATCATGAGGTGCCCTTGGTTCAATAATCCTGTTTGTCTTCACTTCCTCTGAGAATATTTTGAGCTGTTCTGATGGCCTACTCATGCCCATGCCCAGGGAAGCCCAGTGCTTCTGGGCCCAGGACCCTGCTACATGCCCCTTGGCTTCCCATCTCCCTCTCTCCTCTTGAATCTTTGAGAGCAGCTGTGGAAGGGCAGACCAGCAGGGTTCAGCCAACCTGCTGTGGATGCAGGAATGTCAGGCTGGGGAAGGGTAGGCCTAGCAAGTCTGCTGCTGGCCCCTCAGGGATGCCTCAGTCGAGAAAGCTCCAGCGGACAGGAAAAGGCCACTGCAAACCCAGGCCACACCTTGGCACTTGGGGGATCCAGAAAGCAGATCTTGCGGAAGAGTAGGGGCTCCCCAAAGTGTCATCTCCACTCACCTAACATCTCTGAAAACTGATTTGCTCATTTTGAAAATGGGGGCTAAAAACCAACTTCTATGGGGTTGTTCTTTCATTTGGTCATTCATTTGTTCCTTCCTTCCATCCATCCTTCTATCCATCCATCCATCCATCCATCCATCCATCCATCCATCCACCCACCCACCCACCCACCCATCCATCCGTCTGTCCGTCTAACCATTTCCTTCTTTCAACAACTAATGACAATGCCTACAATCAATCAGAGGAGGAAAAGAAAGAAAGAAGTTGGGGGTGGGTAGGGAAAGGGAAGGCAGGGTCAAAAGCCAACCCAAATGCTTTCCCAGCCTGTGTACTTCATAAGGGTATTGGCTCACTGTCTAAGGCAAGGTTGGTGATACCTAGAAGGAGATGGGTAGTTCTAGGACAGCATTCTGGAGGGTGTGTCCAGCTCAGCCTGGAAGCAAAACGGGGGTCAGGGGCATCGTCTTCTTGGGCAGAGTCTCACAGGCAAGAGGGTACTCCTCCTGGGCAAAGGTCCAGAGGCTTGGCAGGAGAAAAGCTCTGGGCTGAAGAGAGAATTATAGGTGGCCATCAGCAAGTAGGGATAGCTGCATTCACAGGATAGGGCACAAGCATCCCTGAGGCCCCTCCAAGGCTTCGCCCCATGTCCAATCCTAATTTGCCGTGTTTTCAAGATCTTGTTGGAATGGCACCTGCTCCAGAGACCCTGGCAGACCTGAAAATCCTTGCTCATTGAGTGGGCATCGCCCAGGCCCAAGGGATGATGTCTGCCCATCCTGCCTCTCAGAGGTGCTCTGGCTCATGCTGCACATGTGTGTGCCTTGTCCCCAACAAGTCACCTCAGTCCCTTGGTACTAGGCTTGTGCAAAAAGGCAAATGAGACCAGAAAGAGGAAGGGACCCACTCAAGCTCACACAGCAATAAGTAGTGGCATCAGGAATTGAACTCAGGCCCCAGTTAGGGACTGATTCTCCTTTCTCGTGAGTCTCAGATTTTCACCAGGGAAAGAGGGAGGTAGCAGGAGGCTCACCTCCTAACAACCAGAGGACTTTGGCTCGGGCTTATAGCCCACTCACACTAGAGGAAGAGGTAAGGGTCTCCCCTCTCCCCAAGTCATCAAATGAACAATTTCTCCTCTAATCAAGGGCAAGGGCACAACATGGATTGATGGCATGTAGTGTGGCTCCAGGTTCTTACATTCCAGAGTTGAGGCCCTTCACCTCTGCTACTTAAAAAGGTGTGTGACTTTGGGCAAGAAACTGAGCTTCTCTGGGCCTCAGTTTCCTCATCTGTAAAATGGGGATAACAAGAGTCCCTACTCTCACAGAACTGTAAGGTCTTAACAAGATTACGCCATACTGCACTTGCACAGAAAATGCTCAGTAAATAGGGACTGTCATTATTAACACTGGCTCCGGTTTGCTGCCAACTGCAGACCTGAAGTTTGCCTGGGGTAGAGGTATTGGCCCACTTATTCAATGAGAGGGAGAAAGACCCAGGACTCTGGGAAGATGAATCCTGGCTTCAGGCCCCTTCTGGAGCTGACTCAAGAGTGAGCCCAGCAGATCTGCTTCCCAGAGATGGGCTTAATGAGGGCCATCTGCTCCCAGAAGAGGGGCCCCCAATCCCTTCCCACAGAATGGCCAAGGTGCTGAACACCCTTCAGGTACAAGCTCTGTGCCAGGTGCTTCCTTCCATACCCATCTCATCAGGCTCCGTGGGGTGGGCATAGCATCCTTCTTGCCCAGGGTCAGGGTCTTGTCCAGAAGGACACCAGCTGGGGATGGCCAAACCAGGGCCTCTGGTACTTACCTGGACAATTACCACTCCCTCTGCTGATGATCGAAAATGAATTTTCTGCCAATGGCCCTATCCTAGGGACTTTGTCTCTCACCTCTGCCCACTCTGTTTGTGGTGGCCTGGGACCTATCACTTGGCCATGCACTGCCCACTTAAGGATTGCCCTGGAGAAACACTACTTATCCCCATGCCTGGGATGCCCTGATCCTAAATCCCTGCAGCATTAATGGAGCCCGGCAGAGGCTTTCAGAAGAGTCCTTAGAGGTCATGAGTCCAAGCTGCCACCTTACAGAGGAGGGGACATAAGTCCAAATTAGGACAAGGGTGGGCCCAAGGCCAGGACGAGAACCCGGGTCAGCTCTGGTGTTGGAGGCTGGACGGAGGAGCAAGACACCTGTCCCTCCAGGTCTGTTTCCTCATCTGGGGCTTCAATGGCTGAAGGATTAGCTGAGCTGATGCCACACCCATGACTGCTACAGGGCTGGGCGTGAACACTGTAGGCTGTCAGCAACACGGGGCAGGCTGGACTCCAGGTCCTGCACTCCGTCCCGGTAGATGCTCTGAGGCCTCGGATTTTCCTTGGTTTCCTTTCGTTCTTGAGGAGGCAGGTGGGATGGCAGAGAGGGTGAAAGGCACGAGCACTCCCAATGGCACATTAAAACTGCCTAGCACTATGAATAAATGTTCTTGATGACTCCTTTCCTGGACCAAGGACCAGCTCCCTGGTGGTCATCCTCCTCAAACAGGCATCCCTCTGGGGTTCTGGCTACATGTGGGCCAGGCCAGTCTTCAGTGATGGCCGAGGCCCAGATTTACAAATGCTGGACAAAGGAAAGCACTGTTCTTTCTAGTGGGAGGTGGTGGGTCTGAGCACGGCAGTAACGTCACCCAGGCCTGGATGTAATCCTGGTTTTGCTGCTTACAAGTCACATGGTTTTAGCCAAGTCCCTGTGCCTCCCCCGGCCTCAGTTTACTCAATGGTGCAATGGGGAGGGAGAGGTCTAACTGGGGTTAAGCACATGTGCCAACCCCTGGCCCTCAGAGGAGCCAGGTCACAGGAGTTCTGGTTGTTTGTAGGAAAGCCAGTTCTTCCCCCAAGGGCACCCCAGTGGTGGCTGCAGGAAAGCTGGTGGGAAGGCCGGGGACCTTCCCAGGTGCTTCCCAGCAAAGGCCGTCAGGACCAGCCGAGGCGCTTTCTCCTGTAAGACTGGGCTTTCCCTGTGTTCTCTCAGAACAGCAACTCAGTGAGATTCTCGGGACAGCTCCCTACCACCCCATCACTCCCAGAGACTGAGAGCCTGTCTTCTGGGGCTGAACCCGATAGCCGAAAAGGAGGGGCCAAGGCCAGCCCCCTCATGGGTATCTGTGTGTTGCCAACAGCATCTACCACAGGGCTTGCAGGTATGAGCCGCTAGAATGCTTGCTGGTGAATAAATGAGCAATGATGGGAGGGGTAGTGTGAAAAAATTTAGATCAGAGAACACAGCAGCTGACACTTGCATGGAGCTTACCACATCCACACCAGGCCTGGCTCTAACAGACAGTGTTAGTCTGTTAGTCTCCACAGTAGTTCTATAAAGTAGCAATGCTATCCCCATGTCACAGATGAGAAAACTGAGCTCAGAGACACAAAGTCACTTGCGCAGTGTTAGAAAGCAGCAAAGCTAGACTGAGTGCAGGTCCTGGGCTCCAGAACCCATGCCCTGGTCCACAGTACTACCTCCTGGTGAGGGGGAGGGGGTAGAGAGAGCACCTCCTCAGAGGCCATCCAAACCAGGTTTCCCACCCCGGCCCCGCCCCCAGGACCTGATTTAACTGGTCTGGGCGGGATCCCTTTCAAAGCTGCCCTGGCTTCCACTTGGAGCAAGGGCTGAGAACCCCTGGCCAACCCCACCTTCATTCTTCAGTGGGGAAACTGTAGCTCAGGGAAGGAGGAGACATGCCCAAGGTCTCCCTGCATGTTGGGGGAGCCTGGGACCTGGAGTCCAGTTCCCTGACTTCTCCGTCCTGGGCTTTAAGCTCTTGGAAAGTAAGCACTGTCACTCCAACCGAGCAGCCCACAGGCACTGATGTGGGTGGGAGAGCTGAGGCAGACAAGTGCAGGGAAGCCAGAACAGCATGCGGCCAGATGACACACGGGCTCAGCAATTCCTGACTCATGTCCACCCATCCCGTGACTCCACCTACTGCCAATGTCCCCACCCTGGCTCACACCCCACAGCCCACTGCAGCCACTGGAGTCCCCTCCCATTTAGAGCCAGAAAGCCACAGAGGGAGGAAAGAGCAGTGGAGCCCCACCCAGGGCTGGGTGGGAAACCCAGACAACCCCAAGCCAGGGATGGAGGTAGTTGAGGGGGGAGGGGGTAACTCCGGGACACGCAGAGGAAGCAGCATTAGTGCTGACCCCTGCCCCACCCTGCAGTGCCTGAATACTCCCGGCCTGTGCTAGCTAATCGCCCTATAGACCACCAGACTGCAGGAAGAAAACTGAGGTCTGCTGAGCCCAGCTAGCACTGACACCCACCTGGGCCAACTTTCTCAGCCACGTGACTCCTCTTGAAACTGGGCTCCACACCTGGATGAGCATGCCAGGCTTCCCTGCTGCCAGTTCTTCTCACTGAGAATGCATTCCTCCTCCATCCAAGAATTTTCAATGGCTCCCACTGTCTACGAAGTCCAGTTCTAATTCTTTAGCCTCATATTCAAGGCCCCAGCTTGACTCTGACCTGTAATCTTTCCCTACACATGTCTGGGCCTTGGCCTCTGTACTCCTGCCAGGAAGGCCCTGGTCCCTGTGGTCTGACACACTAGGAAGGAAATTAACACTCACCAAGGGGCCACAAGAGATCAGACAGTGTGTTTCCAGAATCGCAAGGACTCCTCACAGGTCTTTATGACACTGACTTTGAAAGGCCCATATGACAGATACAGAAGCTGAAGCTCAGAGGGGTGATGTGTTCAAGACTACTGGAGGCTGAGCTGTCACTAAACCATGGGGATCTGTCGCTGACAAGCTTTCAGCGGGTCCATGAGCTCAGGATGGTCCTGAGTCTGTGTTAACCCACCCAACGTCATGGCAACTTGGGCCTGCTCACCTCTGCACCTTGATCCTCCCTTCGGCCCTTTATGGGAAACAGCTGATACCCTGGGCTGTGACCCCCGCTGATACTGAGCTGGGTTTGAGCTGGGGAAAGTGTCAAAGGTCAGAGAAGCAGGCAGCACAGTAGCCAAGAAAACTGACTCTAGGGCCAGCTACCCAGTGCAGGTGGATTCACCTCTCTGTGCCTCAGTTTCCTCTTCTGGAAAGGGGGACAACAAGAGCAGTGACCTCACAGAGTTGCTGCAACAGTGACTATGAACTTCTGCAGACAAAGTTTTAGAGCAGCACCTCCACAGGGTGCTATCGAAGCATTTGGAGCTCTTAGTATCATTATTCTATTTGTCCCTACACCTTAGGCTCAATATCAGAACCAAAGGAAAATCCAAGGCCTCAGAGCACCTACTGGGAGTGGGGAGGAGGATGTGGATGTGGGAGCGGCAGGAGAGCCTGCCCCGCAGCACTGCCCCTTCCCGGCTTCAGGCCCATAGGCCCACTAACGTGGCCCATTCACCTAAGCAGAGCAGAGGGATCTCGAATGTTCCACCTCCCAACACCTGGGAGGAGGGAGAAGGGAGAAGGGAGGGTTCCTTCAGGTGCAGAGATACTCAGCTTTGCCCCTGTGGTGTCAGAGATGGGATATAACCCAGAGAGGGGCTATGCCAGCATCACCCTGTCACCCATGGGGACAATAGCAGCCACCCATGTCTCTCTCCCTGCTTGAGGGTCATCATAAACAAAGTGCCCTTGGATGGGCTGGAGACAAAGATGTTTGGGATAACGAGTGGGGGAGGGGAAGTCTGGGCAGTTAATTCCAAACCTGGCTATCCTTATAGGGTATAAATTCATCCTACCCTCAAACCCTTTATCCCGTGGGATGCTCACAGCTGAGCAGAGCTTCTTCCTCTACCCTTTCTTTCTACAGATGAGGCCCAAGAGTGGTTGAGTGACTCACTAAAAGACACCAGCAAGCTGGTAGGGGATCCTAGACCAAAAACCCCAGTCTTTGGGCTCCCAGGCCTAGCCTCACTGTGATCTTTCCCTTTCCAGACCCCTAAAGGTGACTGACTGTCTGGGAGAAGATAAGTCATCTGCAAGTGTGGGATGAGGGATGGGTGTGGGCCCAGAGCTTCCACTGACTGGAGGGGGTCAGAACAGGTCAGAGGCAGGGCAGCCCCAGAGCTGAGGTCCAGCTTCCTCTCTCAAGAGGGCATGATTCCTGGCAGCAGCTCCCACGGGAAATAGTAGAAGCACCACCCTCGAGAATATGGGGTGGGACAGGGGGTGCCTGGGCAGGGTTTCCTGTTGTAGGGGTGGTGGTCACTCACTGAGGCCAAGTGACCTGTGTTGGCTGTGGCCCTGAGGCCAGGCCAACGTTAGGTTTCGCCTCATCCTTGGCTCAGACCCAGGCCACCCTGAGTCCCATCCTCCAGGCCCGCCCTAGCTTCCTGTCCCACAGGCCCCACCCAGCCCAGAAGAGAGGGAGGGCCCTGCGGAGGCCTCCTCAGAAGCACCAAACTTTTCTGGAGCAGGAGTGGGCAGGCTGCCCCGACCTGCTCAGTGGCTGCCTTTGGCCTCTTGACCTCTAGAGCTTCAGCTATTTGTTTTCCAGTAACAGGCCTTGACAAAAGTATCACTGGGATTTTTTCCTAGGCATTCACAACTTTAGACACAGCTGAGCAGAGATCAGCCCCTCCCTGGGGATCCAATCACTGCCTGCCCTCACTCTGGATGGAGGGGCAATATCATTTCTGAGCCATGCAGAAGGGACCAGGAAAAGGGGAGAAGCTGAAGTGAGACAAATTTCAGGCCTCACAGGTAGACTTTTTACTGGTCAAAAAACGAGCAGTGTGGCGCCTCTCGCAGAAGTGTGGCATCCTAGATAGGCAGTGCAGCCCCCATGCTGGGGAAAACGTGATGTAAAACCATAGACGCAGTACCCAGAACAAGACCCCTTCACCCCACCCCAGCTTTGTACACCTGGACCCTTAAAGTGCTGGAGTCTGAGTGAGATGGGAGATTGGCCCAGGGGCTAAGGGACCACCTATGGTCTTTAAGTGAACCCAATCCAGTGTCTGTGCGTCAGGAGCTGGGGGCTCACCAGTCCACCAGCAGGTATACGCTGGGAGTGGAGAGGTTGGTGGCCTGTCCAAGTGAAGGGAAGAGGTTTGAACAGAAGCCCTTGGCTCCCACCCTAACTCTCCTGGTTTCCCAGGACATAGGCTATGGGAGGCTGTGGCAGCCTAAGTCTCTCCCAAGGCTATTTGGCAAACAGGAGCCTCAGAAAGCAAACAGGCCAGAAAGAGGGACCCTTTCAGACACCTGTGGGCCCGCCATGGACAAAAGCCTCGCATAGCTCAGTGCTGGGGAAAAGTGCAGATGGGAGGTGGTTTGGGGCTGAATGGGCTGGTCTTGTCTGAGATCACCACAGGGGCAGGGATAAAGCTGGGATGCAGTTTCTTGCCTGCACCATGGGCAGCTCAGGGACCTCCCCCATGAAGGATGTCAGCCAAATCCACAGCAGTCCCCCATGGCCCAGGGGGCCATGCTGGGAAGGTGGGGCTGCCCAGCGTAGGATGCCCATCCATACTGCTCCAATCAAACAGGCCCTGATGCTCTGCCTGGAGGGAGAAGATCTTGGGGGCAACTTGGTCAGGAAGGCTAAAGGCCTAAGGTCTATGGGCCTGAGGTGAATGGAGTAGAAGGCAAAAGCCAGACTTCAGCCCTGGTGGGTAGCCGGGGTACAACGTACCAAGAAGAGTTTCTCAGACAGCCATGTACAGTAGTGTGCCTCCTAACCCTGGGGGCATGCAAGCCAAGTCCAGGAACGCAAAGACCTAGGTGGCTTTCTGAGACTCTAGTCTAGTAGCTTTACAGACATCCAGGACCAGAATTCATATTTAGCCATGGGAGGCAAGATGGCTGGCCTCTATCACCAGCTCAGCCACCAGCCACCCCACCTCCAACCCTTTTTTGTAATTTCCCTAGAAATTCCCAGCTGTAACAGCCTTTAGCTAATGAGCCCACAGAACCCCCCTCCAGGTTGAACATCCTCAAATCCAATCACAAGAGAGACAAGGCCTTTCAATGTTCTGTGTGGCCCTGATACCAGCTCTCTGTGCCCTCATCCTGGGCACCCCATGCACTCAGCCATCAGCTCATCTTGGGAAAAGTATGCCTAAGCTTCCGCAGAACCCAGGGCAGCCTGTGGGGTCTGCCACACCCTGATTCCCACTCAATGGCTGCCTCTCTCCTGGGCTTTACCTTAGCCTGGACCCTCGGCCCACCTCGAGATGTTACTTGATGCCAGCCTGACAGTGAGCATCTCCAGGGCCAGGGATGTGTCTTTTACTGAGCATAGGCCTGGTACAGACTTGGCTTCCAGGAAATGTTTGTCAAAGACTGAGACAGGGAAGAAGCAGAGAGAAAGAGGGACAAACAGACACATAAACTCAGGTGGCCTCTCAGAAACATGGCCCCCAAAGACCACTATAGCCCTCCTCCTCCAAGCCCCAGGAGCACTGCGCCCTCTATAGGTAAGCCATACCACGCAGGCCAGGTAAACCTGGAGGAAGGTTGAAGGAGGCCCTGCTCAGGGGGACTCCCCTGAGCCACTTCCCCTGGGGCTCTGCTGCCCAGGTGGGTCTGGAGAAGGCCCCCAGTTGTCCAGGGCTCAGGGCCTCTGCACTTTGTCCACATCTACTTTGGAAGGTCAAGGGACCAGCTCTAGCCCCCACCTCTCTGGAGAAAGGGGACCCTTCCCCAGCTGCTCAGTCCACAAGGGACTCACCTTGACTGTTGATCCCTGCCCAGCTCTGAGGTTTCACATGACCTCCTGGAATAGCATCGGGGTGGGACATAGCTGCCTCATGACAACAGTACAAGGTCTTTGCTCCATAAAAAATGGTCCTGCCCATCCAACATGCAGGACGTGTGTCACAGGTATGGGGGTTCCACAGAGGTTCTGGAAGATTCGAGTTCTGACAACTCTGACCCCTGCCCAGCTCAGGTCCTGGCACATGGTAGGTGCTGAACCTGTTGAATTAATCAGTGACCTGCCAGATGCACGTCAGAATTCCTGGCTTGGGCTCTCCTGCTGAGGGGCCAGGACTCAGCAGCCACCCCAAGGGACACAACAGACAGCAGCCGTGTCCACATGTGCCCCTCTCTCTGGCCAGGGCTCTGTCTCTTCAAGCCCCTCCTGGACAGAGGATACCTGCCCTCTCCGTTTCAGGTGTGGAAGGGCTCTCTGCAGTCAGCAAGCACAATACCTTTTCTTGACAGATGGAGGTGGGGGAGGTTCAGTAAGGGCAGGGGTTCAGAGCAGGGCCATTCCCAGGCCAGGTCTCCTAGCACCAAATTCAGAGACCCAAGAACTGCAAGACCTGGCTCAGGGCAGTGTGGCCCCCTCCCCTGGCTCCATGTCTCAGCTGCCTGGCTGCAGCCAGCCTGAACTGCTTACTTAGACAAACAGGGAAAGTGGCCACGTGACTGGCTAAGGTTTCCTAAACCAAGGACTCACAGATACACACACATGCACGCGCACACACACACACAGCCACTCTCAGCAGGTCAGGTGGTCATGTGGCTCAGCAGGGCAGGGACTGAGCCAGCTCAGGTTTCATGTCTGTGAAGGACAAGTGACTGGCCTGCCTTTCCACACCCAGAAGAATGCCTTTCCCAAACACTTGTTTTCTGCTTCCTGGACACATCAGGGACATACTGGATGGAAAGCAAGTAGAATAGGGGGAAAAGAGGGGAGAAAGAGAGGGAGGAGCACTCGCCTCCTGGCCGTCTGTCTGGTGTTTTCCTTCTGCCCTCCTCATGCAGAGGGTAGATGCCTGCTAGGATACTGTGGCCACCCAGCTACTCTGACCAGCCACTCTGCCAGCAGTAAGAATCCTAGAGCTTGGATGTGGGGCAGGAGGGGAACAGAGCCTCAGGGAGGAGTCTTCCAGTGAGGCAGAGACAGACCTGTCAAGGCCTTGTACCTAGAGCAGTAGTTTTGCGGCTGGAATCCATGGCCCAGCCTTGGGAGTGTCCAGGGCATGAGAAAGGGTGGAGAAGGGGGTGTCTAGTCCAACTTGGCAGGAGGAGTTCTGCCTTTGATCTGTTATTTGGGAAAGGTCTGTGGGCCAAGGCCTTGAGGACTCTTAGCTTTGGGGGTCTATGCCTCAGACACACCCCAGAATGGCAGGCCTGCCACCACCACAGCCCTGAGACTGGCTTACTAAGGAAGAAGGAAGTCACATCTCTGGATAAGCAGGGCTGAGACCAGGCTCCAGAGGGTCCACTGTCACCAGCTGCTCTGTGAGGGTCTGTAGCCAGCTTCCATCCTGCCCTGGCCTCAGGCCTGACCCCCAGGACCCCAGCAGTATAGCAATCCACTGCAGAAGCACCTCAGGAAGTCCACAAAGATATTAAGGGCAAGGCCAAGAGTTCTCAAATAAAAACCAATTCCCCTCAGGCCTCTTGCTAAGTCCTTCTCTATATGTTATCTCATTAAATCCTCACCACGACCCTATGAGGTGGGTAATGTAGTTACTCATTTTACAGATGAGGGACAGCAACCTGAAGGCCCCCAGCACGGAGCTAGGCCTGTCCTCTACAGAGCGCTTGACCAGGTTCCGAGGGCCAGGCACCAAGTTCTGCAGGGATGCACACCCAGCCAGCCCCATCTCTTATCCTCCGTCTGTACCAGGCACATAGAGCAGCCCCTGTATGTGGTTTCTGAGGTCTCTAGGGTGGGAGAGGAAGAAGTAGAGAAATGAGGAAGAAGAAAATGTGGGGAAGCGGGGAACATGGGGTACGAACAAGGATAGAGAGAGAGAGGCTTAGGGTGGGGGTGGGAGAGGGTGGAGAGAGCAAAAACCAAGTCAGAAAGAGCAGAGGCAAATAGGAGGGGAAGAAGGAGTATCTGGGCAAGAGGAGGAAGGAAAGGAAGAAAAGAAAGGAGAGGAGGTGGGAAATGATTCACAGGGAAGGGCAGGGGATAAAGGAAGCAGGCAGGAGCGAAGGAGGAAGATGGAAAGGCAACGGGGGTCAGGGAGGAGGGGGCCTTGGAAAACGGAGACAGAGGGAAAGCACACTCACCCACCGAACATTAAATACCTAACAGGAGATGACAAATCAAACGGGAATTACTGCGGTAAAAACATAATTAGAAACTTGATTGAAGTTAAACAGAATTTACATAACACTGCAAATTAACTTTACCCGAAAACTATTCACTGGGAAGGCAATGAAAAAGCATTTCATTAGTAATCTATATTTAAACAATAGGCACAATGGAGCCTTCTGATGAGGAACTTGGTGCCTTCAACCTGAGCGAGTGCCAAAGGCTACGAGAGCACAGAAGGCAGTGGGTGCCTTCTATGGAAGTGCGCAGGGTCCTGAACAGGATACCTGTATCTGCTAATAGGGGATGGAGGTGGGTGCACACAGTGGGCTAGATCAGATTCTGGTATAGGTTCTGCCCTTGACTTGCTGTGTGGCCATGGGCAAGTGTTTTATCTTTTCTGTTGTCTCATCTACAAAATGAGGAAGTTGGAAAGGTGGTTTACGTGAAAGTGCCTGCAAGTCTGAATACTGCAGAAGAGCCCATGAGATGGTAGAGAGCAGTGGTAAGAGTGCTTGGGATTCAGACTGACCTGGTTCACAGTTCTGCCCTGCCGTTTATTAGCTGTAGCATTATGCTGGCTTCTTCCTTTCCCCTCTTCTGATTTACCCATCTGTTCAATGGGGATATAAGTCCACTCTTGCCTGATGTCACCCAGGCAGTGGGAGGATTCAGGGAGAGATTTGGCCAGGACAGGCTTAAGGAAAAGTGAGTCTAAGGACACAGGATTGCTTGTCCCATCCGCCTGGCACACTAATTAGATTGCCCGAAGCCTCCTGTCACCAACCTGCCATGGAGGCATGTACCATCAGAGAGGCTCTCTCAGCCCCTGATGCAAAGTCAGAGGCGCATCTCCCCAAGGGCCTAGGTTGTCAATGTGTTGTTGCTGGACGCCATCCTATTCTCAGGATATAGCAAAGTCACATCAAGCTGCATTCTCTTGGGCAGTGGAGCTGGACTGTACCTCTGTAGACCTCTGGCTGGCCGCATGCTCTTCTCCCACCTCCAGTACCACATTGAGCACCGGCTTAGCATTGGGGTTTCTTGGGGGAGAGTGGCTCCTCTCTGCAGCCTCTCCTGACTGAGCCATGGCCATTCTCTCCACTGAGAGCTGAGTGCTGAGTGCAAAACACCAGATGCACAGGGGTGGACACCTTCCCTCCCACCCCCCAAACATGCACACACTTGTCAGCAAAGGTACCATGCTCAGCTGCTGTAATTGTGAGTCTGCTCTAACTGGTGAGTGCTAGCAGGCAGCTCTGACATGCATATATAGTCCTGGAAGTTTGTACAGTTTCTTTTAAGATAAAGTATCCAGGCAGGGCTTACAGATATAATAGGAAGCTGCTGGGTGCTCTTCCCACTGTAGGCAACTACCACCATAAACTCTGCTCTAGGCAAAGGGAGGTCTCAGGGGCCCAAGAGTCCCAGAGGGGAGGTGGGAGGTGAGGAGAGGCAGGTGAAGCTTATTAAAAGAAAGTGTAAAGTATGCAGACATTAGGGCAAGAAGCTCAGCCAAGACCAAGGAGTGCCAGCTAGGGTGACAGGGAGGGTCCTGGATATGGGCTAATCCCCAGCCCAGCCAGATGCCCATGGGTTGGCCCCTGTGTAGCCAGGTGTGGAAGGGGAAGCTGCTCTGGCCCCCCTCCTTATCTACCATCTCTGTCCATACGTGGCTCATTTGTTGAGGCCTCTGAGCCTTTGTCATGCTATTTTTTCTGCCCCATGTGTCCTTTCCCTTCTTGGTCAGCAAAACCTTCCTCTGCCATGAAGAGCCCACTATCTCAGTTCTCTTCCCTCCCTGGCTGCACCTTCTCCATTTACTTACTGCCCCCACCCCATCTTCCCCCAATCTAAGGGCTGGATGCCCGGTGACTCAGACTCAGGCTTCTGATCTGCTTTATCTCCACTCACTCCAGAGGTGACCTCATGGCTTGCAATACCATTTATACGCAACAAATACCACATATATATCTCCAGTCGGGATGTACTCTGCCTCCCAGACTCATCTATTCAACTGCCTACTCGACTTTTCCACTTGGATGTCTCAAAGCCATCTCAAACCTAAGTTGTCTAAATACAATTCATTGGCTTCCTTCATCCTCCCTTGCCATCATCCCTGCTGAATAAATGACCACTTCTGTTCTACGGTGGCTCCTGTCCTAAACCCAAGAGTCTTCCCTGACTCCCTCTTCTCCCATCCTCTACCTCTAATCCATCCACAAATTTGTCTGCAAGGTCTTTAAAATATATTCAGACTTCAATGGCTTCGCATCTCTTCCCCTACTGCTCCTAGTCCAATCCACCACTACAGCTATCTGGATGTGGGCCAAAGTTTCCCAGCCATCTCTCAGCTCACTCTTGCTCATCGACATGTGTGGGTCTCCTTCAGGATCTATCTGCCTTCTCCTCCTACTTCTCATTTCACTTCAGCCACATGACTTCCCTGCTACTTCCTTGAACAAGCCAAGTGCACCCCAGTTCATCCCTTGCTTGCATACAGGTCTCTGTTCAAATGTCACCTTGTCAGAGGCCTTTCTTGAACATCCTTTGTCAAAGAACATTTTACCCCACCCTGTAGATTCTGTTCCTTTACTTGGCTACCTTCCCTTCTTAAAACTTAGCATCACCTGACATATTATATATCACATTTTGGGTATTTATTGTCCACGTCTCTTCATGAGAATGCAAGCGTCATGAAGACAGGGAGTTTTGTCAGTTTTATTCTTTGCTATGTCTCCAAAACATCAGTATTTTCTGAAAAAATATTTAAAGCATGAATAAATGAACAATACCACTCTCCTGGTGAGCCTTCTCCAAATGCCTACCTGCAGAGCTAGCACAGGGCCCCTCTACTCTTCCCATGCAGTCACAGACACTACCCAAGTCTTGAGCTTATGGAATTGGCCTGACTTGGGATCACGTGTCTGCCTCTACTGTAGATTGTACTACCTCAAGGAAGGACTGGATCTGATCCATCTTCAAAACCCATCCTTTAGTGCAGGCCTGGCCTGGTTTGAGAGCAGTGAGTGTTTGATGTATGAATTAATGAGTACATAGACGGTTGGAAGAATGGGTGGATGAGTAGATGAGTAGATGGATGGAAGGATGATTGAGAGGGAGGGTAGATGAAATGAGAGGGTAGAAAAATAAAAGGATGGTTGAA
Organism: Eidolon dupreanum; assembly: GCA_028627145.1. Classification (NCBI taxonomy): domain Eukaryota; kingdom Metazoa; phylum Chordata; class Mammalia; order Chiroptera; family Pteropodidae; genus Eidolon; species Eidolon dupreanum. The sequence goes on along the minus strand of CM053506.1, from coordinate 47,627,407 downwards.
TGGGAAAGTGGTTAGATGGGAGGATGGACAGATGGATAGATGGATAGGTGAGAAGATGAATGATGGATAGATGGATGGATGGATGGATGGGTCCTTCCACAGGCACACAATAAAGACAGGTCATTGCTTGGGATCAGAAGCTGGACTTCTGAGGAAGATGGGCCAGACCAGTGCAGTGTAGTAAAATAGAGAAGCTGATATGGCAAATAGGATACAGCCACGCTGCTTTGATGCAGCCAGAGCTTGCTGTGGACCCCTGGCAAGCCCATTAACTTCCCTGTGCCATGGTCTTGTGGTCTAAAAAAGCAGAAAATAATTCTTACGCAGAGCTGTCAGGGAGATTTAAGGCTTCGGAGTTTCAAATATTGCCACAGCCACATTCCCAGTGAGACACCTCTTTGGCCAAGCCCACCTTAGAAAATTCTCTCTTCTCAAGCTCCAACTGGTCCTGCTGACTATGTAGCATTAATGCTACATCCACAAGGGCTAGGACCCCTGGCTATGCCCCCAGAGTTCAAACTGGTCCAGGCTGCTAAGATGGCTTAACTTCAAGTAACAGTCAGGCTGAAATGATTCATAGAATCCTTGAGAATTGGATAAGTAGGGGACCCATTTTAGAGATGGACAAACTGAAGTCCAGAAGCACAAGGAGTTCTGGAAAAGTCCTGTGGTCTATGTCAAGAAAGGCTGGGGAAAAAGGCTGACCACCCTTGCCCCTGGTCAGGTCTCAGATGCAGGTGGGAGTGTGGCCTAGGCATCAGGGCATCGGGGGGTCTGGTGTTACCTTTATGGGTCTCGCAGCTGAGTGATGGACGGTGGCTCTTTTTCTCACACCCCTCGCAGCATTGGTCTGACGCCAACAGCCTCCTCGTCCTGGGTACATAGGAAGAGAGACGGACATGTGTGAGTGGTCAGCAGTCCACTTTCTCCCATTTCTGTCTCTTACTGCCAGGCTAATCTCTGTGTCCTCTTCAGCCACTTAAGAATGCCTCGGGATGCCTGATGCATTAGAGCCGGCTGTCTCCCCAGCCTGCTGTACTTCAATAAGCAAGCTGACTCCTGGTAGAATTCTTAAAAAACTTTTTAAAATATATCTAAGTTTTGTTTCCTCTTGGGCTCAGGAGCTGCGTTGTCTTTTTCTTCCTGGTGAGAAAAGCAAAAAGCCATGGCCTTCCTGTGTGGTGCCGGGGCAGGGGGACAGGGAGAAGCTGTTGGGGGTATTTTTAGCAGAGCCTATGAGCCCCTGTAGTGTTCTCTCTGTGCCCTGCCTGGCTCCGGGGAATTATCTAACACAGCAGGCCGGCAGCCACTTCCAAAGCCACTCTTTGACCCCTGACTGAATTCTTTCCTCATTATGAATTGCTCACCAGACCTCAGACCAACACTTGGAGCCATTTTATGTATGTGCATCTCCCCAGGAAAACCAGCTTTCATCCCCCCTTGTCCCCTTCCTGGGCATAGGACTGAGGTTTTGCTTAAAAGTGATAAAGGAGGCCCAGAAACAGAGTTTAAGGTAGAGAAGAACCCTGGTGATTTTTTATTTTGTGTTCCCCAAACTTTTGGTCTTCTCCTGTGCCCTTCATGACTCTTAATCCTAGCTGACTCCTATCTGTATGGTGACTTAATTAACATTTATCTTTACTTCAACTCACTCCATTTAGCCCCAATAAACCTGGTCTTGTCCAAAGCAACCATGTCCACAAAATAATTGGTTTGCTATGTTAGTTATATTCCTAATACAACTTAATACATATATAACTATGGAAATAAAAAATACACGATCTTTTGGATACTAATTCTTGAATCTTGTCACAAGTTACCAAGTTATGTAAGCCAAGCTTTGGCAAACTCACTATTGTTTATTAACCCTCTTTTTGTACGGAAGGAGAAAGTCAGTCTCTATGAGGAGGGTTGGTTGGTTGATGGGACCCAAGAATCAGTTAATAAATAAGGCCAAGGGAGGTAAGGGGGTCAGAGTTACGGAGTACCGGATGCTTTTAATACTGTCCTATCTTTCCAGCACTGAGTGAGACCATTCTTTTCTCCAAATGTGAACTCTGCTATGAGAGTCTAGCTAGGCAGACGGGCACAAGGCCTTGTGAGGAATTTGGTCCCAGAATGAAGTGTCTCAACATAGGGCTGCAGGCTATGCAGAGGCCCAGGGTCCAAGATGATGTCTTCTCTCAGCACTCTCTGAGGCTCTGGTTCCCCTCTGCCCTTTCCGTTAGGATCCTCCAGGATGGAGTTGGTTATTTAGCAGGGGCTAGATATATAATTCTCTCTTGGTTAAATGTGAAGCACAGAACACACCCCTGAACTCCAAAATCTGAGCTCTTAAGTCTTCAGCTCCTGTGGGTTTTTAGGGTGGCCTCTGGCTCTCTGCATGCCCGGGTCTCCCTCGGTGTGCCTTGAGGGGTAGACCCTGGTGATCCCGGAAGCCCCACCTTGCAGCTCTCAGGCCTCACTGAGTCTCTCTGACCTCTTTTGCTCTGCCCACAGGTTGTAGACCCTGGCTGGGCCCCTGGCCGCATGCCCTAGCTGCCTGCCCCTCCTGCAGAGAACAGGATGTGGGTGTCAGGAGGTGAAGGAGAGTGTGGGGTCAGGATGGGGAGTGGCCTCAGGACGCGACTTCCTGAAGCCAGATCGGTTTACCACAGTCAGTTGGGCCCAGGACAGCACAGCTGTGAGTTATAAATGTCCCTGTCAGAGCCTGGGGTAAAAGGCCCTGCTGCCAGTGGAGGTGCCAGGGCCCAAGGCGTCCACTCCTCTGGCAGCCTCCATAGCCAAGGGCTCGTCCTCCAAGAGGTCTTCTCTGAGTGTCCAGCCCTCATGACCTATGGGGTCTCTTGACTCCTCTCTCTAATATACTGAGGCAAAGGGGCCTAATACCACCAACCCCTGCCCACTCTTTGCCCTTCCAGGTGTGAATCTTGTGGTTCCAGCTACTTCGAGAGCTCTGAGAGCAGAGGCCATCCTGGGCCTCTACTCAGCACTAAACCAGAGGCTTGGCACACAGCCAGCCGCCCTGGTGACAGCCTCAGGGGCAACTGTTCCAACTCAGCAACCTGCTTCCCACGGCCCCAACGGCTCCTTGTGCCCGCCCACTGGGGCACATAGGGTGGGGAGTGGGGAGGAGGCCAGCCTATAGTACAGGGGCAGGAACCTCTGCACGTCTAGGGTCTTCTTCAGGAGAACTTCCCTCAGGGTCCCACTCTCCTGCCTTCCTTGGGGCTCCTTCAACCTAGGCTGTGGGGTGTGAATTGCAGTCTGGGGTGCTCAGAGGCAGGCAGGCCTGCATACACATAGCTGTTTATAGCGAGAGAAGTTAGGTCCTTCCAGCTCCACGGCCCAGGCCATCCTCCTGCTGGGGCTGTAAAACGAGCAGGACAGGGCTGGACCTGGAAACACAATAATGGGAACAGAAGTAAGCTGGTGGTGGTCCGGGGCCTGGAGCTTACACTATTTCGGAGTTTCTCTTCAAACATGTACATAAAATTACAAATATATAATTAGAATTAGAAAAGAAATGACAACGAATTCTGAGAGCTTTAGGAATTCGGACCCCATGTTCTAGCTGCCTGCCCCTCCCCCAGAGAACAGGATGTGGGTATCAGGAGGTGAGGAGAATGTGGAGTCAGGGTGGGGAGTGGCCTTACAGGGTGGGAAATGCTTACACAGAAATGCTCCTAAAAGCAACCTGGTGCCCTCCCCACGTAGAACCCTCCACAGCTGCCAGCAAAACTCCCACTTTCACCCTCATGGTTCAGGGGAGGGGCTTGGGGGCTGAAGCTCCATGAGTCTCCTAGTATGTCCACCTCTGATTAATAATAGTGATGAAAACTAACGATAATAGTACCTAACATTAATGGACTTTTATCTGATACTATTTGAAGTACATTATGTGAATTAAGTCACTTAATTATCACACCACAGCCTATGAGGTTGGTACTATACCCATCTTAGCAGATGAGAACACAAACACAGAAAGGTTAAGAAAGCAACCCAAAGTTCACACAGCTGGGATAGAACCCAGATAGCCTGGCCTTGGCCAAGTTATGAACCCTCAACCACTGCTCCTTGCAACTGCTTTAGGGGGGCCCAGAAGAGTTTTCCCTTCCTCAGAAGCTCCAACAGCAGCAGCCACCAAGGGCTGACACTGAGTTAAGCACCCTTCTGATTACACCTTCACTCTGCACAAACGCTTACACACCTAGCACCAAGATCTCTGCAGAAAATGGCCTCCTGCTTGCCTCACTGTCCAGGGCATGCTGGGGTCCTCTTTATGGGCAGAAGTGGGCACCCGACTTGACTTTCTGGGGTTTGGGGGGTGTCCTAGAGATGGGTTGAGCTGGCCCCAAAAAGGACCCCTGGCAGAGATAAGGGAACAGAGTTTGCCTAAGGTCAAATAGCTTGCTGTCCAACTCCCTCATTTTACAGATAAGAAAAGGGTGGCTTGGAAAAATGACTTGCCAAGGGTCACCCAGCTATAGGTGATACTTTGTGAGGTCTGAAGTTAAGTCTCTACAGGGGTGGGGCAGATTGCCGGCAGCCTGGGGGTGGCCAAGGCCTGGAGCTGGTGGGACAGGCTGGCCAGGCAGGGAGAGGGAGGAGGCACCCTGCCTTCTGGCCTCCTCCGAGCAGTGCCTTTGTTTTCTCTCTTTGTTTTCCATCTGCCTGGCCCCAGCGGCCTTCCAGGCTTCCCCTGATTGTGTGCAGGGTGATAAAAGGGCAGATGAGCGGGAGATCTCAGGCGGCAGCAGGGTCACATCGCAGAGACATGGTGGCGGCGGGTGGCTGGCCAAGGGGGGCTCTGGGCGGGTAATCGGGCTCACCACCAGCTGCACTAAGCACTTCTCTGAGGGGCGCTTTGCACATGGCTCTCAGGCTCCTTCCAGCAACCCTGGGAAGAAAGCATGACAGTCTCCAATTTACGGAGGAGGAGACTCCAGAAAGTGCAGCCAGGATGGGAATCCTGGTCTCTGGGATTTCTAACAGGCCATGCTGATCCCGGCCCTGATTTCCCTGGCCACCCAGATGACACCTGGCCTAGTCAAAGCCGTTCTCCCTTTATGTCTAGAACTGACCATTTTCTGACTATCTAGGAAGAAAGAGAGCAAAGAGTCATTCAGGGTCTTGACCACCAATGCCTAGGAAGCCAGGCCAGCCAAGGTGTCCCTGTGAAGTCACTCAGCTACACCTGGTGACTCAGGGTGAGATGGAGCAAAGTCTGACTTCCTGGCTTCCTAAAACAGAGTCCCATTTAAACCATCTAGGAAGGCAAATGATTCCTCTGTGGTGGGCTAATTCCTACTGACTGCAGGGCTGGGGAGAGAAGGACATGACCCAGGGGCCCTGTCAGCCTGGACCTGGGATGGGGCAGTGGTGGCCTGAAGGCCAGGGACTGGCCAACCCTGCAATCAGGTCCCTGCTGCTGATGACCCTGGCCTCACCTACCTGTTCTCCTGACCTGCAGTTCTCAGACCCTTTCCGAGTGTCTCCCCAACTTCAGTTACTAGATACTTTAAGTCACATCCATGTTCCATCTAAATTATTTACGTAGTGTTATTTAAATCACTTTAACCCAATTTTCCTTTTAGTTAACCAAAGTAGTATCATCTTTGAAATCAACGGTTTGATGTATTAATTATATTTTTTCTAATTCATGTGAAAATAACACATAGTATTAAGATCTGAAATTCAGACCCTTGCCTATGTCCTAATGGCCCACAGTGTGCAAGGTCCTGGGGTGGTTTCAGGCTGGTCCTCTGGAAGCTGGCCTAGGCTGAGAGAGCGAGCCTCGGCAAGTGTGGCCAGGCCGCTGTGGGAGTAGAGCTCTCCATTAGATGGGGAAGTGGGAGGAGGCAGAGGTTCCAGAAGAGTACAGAGGGTTTGGTTTATGCGATGGGCTCAGGCCAGGCTACCCCTTTCCTCTACTCCTCACTCTAGAGTTTGGTCCAGATATTCCCCAGCTGCAGATTAAGCCATTGCCCTGCAAATTCCTCTTGACAATAGCTCCACACAGTGAGGCGAGCACTGGAGGGGAGTCCAAACACCTGGGTCAAGGGTCCATCTCTATCACTGTCTTGTTGGGAGATGCTAGAACTCAGTTTCTCCATCTGTATAGAAACAGTAAGTCTCTGTTAGTCAGCCTGGACCCCTGAACCCCAATGATGTATGGGGCTCTTGGTGACCCCTGGGCTTCAGGCAGACCCTCTAACAACCCATGGGGGCCTCCTTTGACCCTTTCCTCCAACACCTGATCGGGGACCTCAAGTGCCGTCTGGGGTGGGAAGGGGAGACAAGGCCATCCTGTGTGTCAGCTATAAAATTAGATAATCAGCTAATCACTAGCAAATTAGCATCCCATCTTAACATAGAACAAATATAGTATTTACGTAAAAGTTGTTAGGAGTTTCTCTCTTTTTAATTAGCAGAAATAAATGCAAAATGAATGGTAATTAGGCAGCTGATGGATTCGGTAGTACAATTATGCCTGCAGCAGTGCCCCAGTCCTTAAACGCTGGAAGCTCCCTGGAATCAGAGGAGCCTATTTATATGGTTTATTTATAAAACAAAGTTAGCAGGAACAAAGGGGTGAGGCCTGGGCACTGCTGGGGGAGGGGTCTTAGACACAGGGTCAGGGTCGTAGGAGAGGGAGCTTCAGTGCTCAAGGAATAGGGGGAGGGAGTTGCTTAGCTTTGGGCTGTGACAATGCACCATCAAGGCCCCCACGTGTCTATTTCAGGCTCCCCATGTGTTGCTGAGAATGACCTCTCTGGCAGGAAGTAGGCTGGTGTGGTGTGGAGGGGCTGGGAGCAGCTGTTTCGTGCACTCCTGTCTTTCTCTTTCCCTCCGTGGTCCCTACTTCTCTCTTCTTTGCTGGCCCTATTTCTTCACTGAGCACTTCTCTGTGCCGCACCCTGAGGCATATTCTTCTAGAAAATCCTCCCTTTCCTCTAAGAACTCAAGGGGAACCAGGTCTAGGAACTCGTTTGGGTGGATGCACCCAAACACAGTGGGATTAGGTTCCAGACCAGTGGAACACCCAATGGGAGTATGGAGGCAGGAATTCTGAGTGGAGGCAGCCCAGAGGAAGATACAAGAGTTGGGTTTAAGAGGATTTGGAGGAGTTTTCTGAGAAGGTAGGAGGTAGCAAAAGGGCTTGCATGCGCAAAGGCAAGGAAGTAGCAAATAGCATCCTGTGACTGCAGGAAAGAGGGCATCGGGGATGTAGAGGCAGGAGAAATAAGCAGGGCCTCATTGTGATTGGTACTGGATGCCAGGCTAAGGGTTTAGACTTGATCCTAGAAGACATGGCAAGGTCTGGATTGAAGGAGTGGGGCACCCTTCCTACTCACAGTTCTCGTAGCTTCCCCTCCCCCACCCCCAGAGCCAGAGAGAGGGCCAGGTCGACAGGCCATTAGAGGCAGCTGGTCCAGCTCAACAGAGCAAGCATGGAGCAGGAGGCTAACCTGATTAGAAGAGACAGGAGGTTTGTCTGTGGGGGAGGGAGGGACGGTGACTATTCTGAGGGTGAAGGGAAGGGGGGACATGCTGGGCCACTCTTGGGTCTCAGGAGTGAGGGGCCTGTCTCCCCAAAACAGAGCCCCCTGCTCTGCCCCCAACCCTGACCACCGGGGAGGCCTCACCAAGCCTGGGGGAAGGGGAGGCAGCACTGCCTGAGAGGCTCCACCCGCCTCCCAGACTCAAACGCCAGCCCCACCATTGCCCTATGCTGTGACCTTGAAAAGCCACTCCCAACTCCAGGCCACACGTTCTTGTTCTAGTCTCCAAAACAAAGGCTCAAATAAGAATGGGTGAGAGGCAGTGGCCAACTCAGCCCACGGTCCCATCCGTGTAAGGATTTAGGTGAGGCAGGCACTCTCCAACTTGCCGCAGTCCCTGCTGTACCCTCTTGCCTTACACCCCAGTCCAATTTACAGGCTTGTGTGGCAAGCTGCAGGTAGCCGAGTTGAGACCCCTGAATGATGACCACTAAGTCCTTCCACATGACAACCTGGGCTCAGGAGACAGAAAGCTCAGAGGCGGATGAAGGGGCGACGAAAAGGCTGGTAGTAAGAGCAGCTTCCCTGTCAGTACCCTGGCAGGAGAGAGATGAGAACACAGCTGCACTCACGGCCTGCAGTGCCTCTGGTTTCGGAGGACGAGCAGCTCTCCCCGCCTTCCTTCAGTGACTGCCCTAGGCTCAGGCTGTCCACCTCCAAAGTGGGAACAGTAATACATGCCCACCCAATCCCTGGGGTCATGAAAAAGCTCAGACAAGCCCTTGCTTCCCACAGTAAGCTGAAAGGCTAAGCTCTGCCTGGTAGTTTAGCCCTGACTTTGAATGTGGAGGTTCCTAAGGATTTCATAAAGGGAAGTTTCCCACTCCCCAGCATGGTCAGCTCTCTAACCCCCTTTAAAAGAGCAGTGCCAGGCAGCCCCATCGAGGTCTAGAAATCTGAGCTGTTATCTGTCATTCTCAGGACTGTGCTCTGAACTTGTAAGGAAGACAAAGATCACACCGCACCACTTCCCTGCTCTGTAAGTTGTGCTCCTGCCTTTGGCCAAAATCAATAAAAATCTCCACTATGATTGTTTCACCAGCACAGGGGGCCCGGGCCCCTTGCGATGACACTCTACCCTTGGCTGGCACTGAGAGTCTCCCTTTATACACAGCCTCAGCCCCACTGCAGGCAGCACTGACATGTGGGGTGGGTGGTGATGGGGGACAGTGCAGGGTGGGGCACGGGGGCCATGCAGAGCTGCTCTAAGTGCCTCTCCAAAGACAAGCCGGTGCTATTCATCAACTGGTTTTCAGGGCTGTGAGAAATCAATGGCATTTGTGCTGCAAACTCATCATTAGGACAGGAAAACTCTGCAATGGAATTGATTTGTTTAAATATAATAACACAATTTAACAGAGAACTGAGGGGGTGGGGAAAGAACCCAGGCAAACAAAATGGGGCTCCACAGCTCAGAGGACAGGAGAGGAACCAGCCTTGAAAAACCTTACTACAGGGAGGTTCAGCACTGCCCTCGCCCCTCCCCACCACCCCCAAACCCTAGCATTAAGGAGGCCAGAGAGGGCATGTGCTATATGACCCAGTGTGAGGTGGCTCAGGCCTGGTCTCAGAAATGCCCCTTGACAGACTGCAGATGGGCCCATAGGCCCAGCTAGTCATTGCTGTGTTGTTCTCGGAGGTGACTTTGGCTAGGTGAACATCGATTCAACCCAACAAACTATTATTAAGTAACTACTGTGCTCCAGGAGGGGCCATGCAGGAAACAGATAATGAATCCTGACCCCCGATCTGAAGGCATTCCATGGGGAAGAAGGTGAATAAGGCAGGTATGCAGGTGACAATGGAAGGTCAGGGAGGGCTGGCCTTCCAGGGGTTTTAGGCAGTGAGGGAGAGGAGTGCTGGGGCAGGAAAAAAGACAAAGAGGGGACAGTAAGAGGGTAGAATTGGAGGGTCCAAATTACCAGTATGTATCCATGTGGAGGAGAGGACCCTCATTTCATGGATATGGTACCTGCCCTGCCCTGATGATGATGAAGATGACAGCTGACTTTATTGATCCTTAAAATGTTCCAGGACCCTAGGAATACTTAACATGTGTCATTTCATTGAATCTCACCATCTGTGAGGAAGGGACTATTACCCACATTTCACAGATGACACCACTGAGGCTCAGAGTAGTTAAGTGATCGTTTGATGTCACACAGCTAGTAAGTGATGAAGTGAGGGTCAAACACCAGAGCCTGCACACTAACCATTGCACATCCTGCCCTCATGGGAGCCTGCCCTCCCTATAAACTGGGGAGACAGATGGCTCTTGCCCTCCCCTCTAGGAGCTGGATCATGAGATGCACCGGGCAGTTCAAGGAGGAGTCTGAGGAATGGCACGGAGTGTGGTCAGTGCCCAGGCTGGCATGCTGGTCACAGTAGGTATGGCACTGCCGCCTGGATGAGGCTGGCAGTCAGGGCAGAGCTGGCTGGGCACTCACAGTGCGCTGCAACCTCACACACAACCTCTTTCAATTCCCCTGCCTCGCCAAGGATGGGGGACTTGGGGAAGAAACTGGGGGGGCCAGATCCTGGAAAGGCACATGTGTGGGGAAGAGATGCATAGGCAGGGAGAGAGGGCCAGAAGAGGCTCAGCCCTCGCCTGAGGGTGGGGATGCAGACTGGAATCCTGGGGAAGGACCGGCAGCTTTGGGCAGCCTCACTAAGCTCAAGAGGGCCTTGATGACAGCCTCAGAAGTTGGACTTTATTCCTGGGGACAGTGGGAAGCCAAGGAGGGCAGCAGAGGGCTGGGAAGGGTTCAGTCATTGAGAGGCAAGGCAAAAAGACGGTGAGGCCTGAATGCCAGCAGAGGGTGTGGGTACTAAGGGGGACATAAAGCCAGAGATGGTTAAGGAGGCTGAACTGACTGTACGATGTGGGGGTGAGGGAGACAGAGGTGTCAAGGGCAACCTAGGCATCTCCCCAGCCACTTCACTGACTCAGCAGCTGCTCGAGTCAATATAAATTGACTAGGACCCCAGGGAGCACTGGGACCCTCCCCGCAGGAAGCCTGACCGAGAAGAGAGCACTGATGGCCAGCAGGCCGCCATCAAGTCTGCTCTGTCCCCCTGCTAACCTTTCTCCTTTGTCAGCAGTGCTCTCCATCAATGTACCGGAAGGGCCAGTACAATCTCTCCGGCTGCCTGGGGGCAGTGTCTCACTCTGCTTTCCCTTTTTTAAGGAAGAGTTTTTCAGAGCATCTTTAGAAAGCTAGGAGTAGAGGTGCCAAAGCCTTCGGGGTGAATGGGGAGACTGAAGGCTGATGAGGAGCAGCCCAGGATCCACTGGGCATGACTCTGCCCCTCCAGCTGGCAAAGGGGAGTGTGAAGAGAAGCTGGATGGGCAGACAGACTGGAGCCAGGCTTTGGCAGTGGGCAAGGATGATGGGGCTGGAAGAGGGATCTATAAGGTGTGGGAGGGGGCCAAGCCCAGAGTGTACCAGCTAGTCCTGGAGCCAAGGAGTGGTTAAAGTGGGCCTGTGGGCTTAGGAGTGGAGCAAAGGACTAAGATGGGGCTCGAGTGTCAACTGTCCAGGAACTAAGAAGTTTCCGGGATGAGGAACTTTCAGTGCTAAAAGTGGGACAGTCCCAGGTAAACCCAAATGGCTGGTCACACTGGCAGGGCTAACTCTGAGTTCTGGTTTTTAGTTTTACTACTTTCAAACTTGTATGACCTCTGTGTACCTCAGTTTCCTCATCTGGACCACAGAGCTTATAGGAGGACCTTGTGTATTGTTTTCATGAAGATTAAATGATGTATGTAAAGTGCTTAGCATCTGACACAGCATCTGATATTAATCATTCAACAAATGACAGGTGGCCGCTGTTACTGCCACCGACTGCTACTGTTACTGCTATGAGGACCAGCTAACACAACCTGAGCACTTGCCCTGTGTCAGACCCCATTCTAAGCACTGTAAGTACGTTGCTAAATTTAATCTCATTGATGCTTAAGGGGTAGGAGCCATAACTATCCCCTTTTTCAGATGGGGGAAATGAGGTGTGGATGGACTGGGCCGCTGGCCCCGGTTCTCTAAGAGGGCAAGTTCAAAAACTTTTATTTCCACTGGCTGATGCCACAGCCAGGGGCATGAAGACCAATGTCAACACAATTCTGGTCACACTGACCCAGGGCAAGAGCTGGACAAACACACAGGGGAATAAGTGGGGGGAACCTGTTTTCTGGGAGACCGAATCCCCAGTCCTCAGCCTGGGTCTTCAAAACTTTCCTCTCCTGGTCCAAACACATCAATCAAATTAGGTTTCCAGGGTCTGTTTACACAGCAAGAGAAAGGAGAGCCCCCAGAGATGCTCATGCCTCCCACTGCCCCAGGGGCCCAGCTCTCTGGATCCTGTACTTTCTACACATAACCTCATTTCATTCCCGCAACTACACTAACAAGGTCAGTTAAGTTGCCCATTTCAGATATGAAAACGTAAAGATTCAAAAATGTGCTCAGGTCACACAGCTAGACCTAAATATATCCAGCTCCAAATTCTGGGCTCTTCTTGGCTGCTATGTGACAGGATAAACATGTAGCACGAGGGCATTTTTTTTTTTTACGTCTGTGTTAGGCATGGTACAGGATTCAAGGCGAGCACTAGATAACTCTGAGTATGGGAGGCACAGTCTCCCTTTACCCCTTAGAGTCTAGGTAGCCCAGGAAAAACTTCGGTAGCTCAAGGGATGGGCCCAAGCACCCAGGAGTAGGGTAGTTAACCCAATAGAGTACTGAACTCATGGAGAAAAGAGCGTGGGTGCCAGGATTCAGGCAGGGGCCAATCATGCCAATACCTGGGGGGCAATGAGGCCTTGTAGGAACCCCTCTTCATTCTTAAAAGTTGAGCATACAATATCATTGCTGTCCCAGGCCCTAGGAAGTCCTCAGCACAAGGAACTATTCACAAAACAATTAGCGTCCAGCACCCAGGAAAAAGGTCGCCAAGGCAGGCAGGCAGGCAGGCACTGGCTGAGCAAGGGCCCCTGGGAAGCTGGGCCCAGTTATTTTTAGCATCTTGATTCAAGAGGGAGGAAGCCCTCCTCCCCACCAGGTAAATGTCAGTGCCACTGGCAGACTCAGCTAATTAAAGTAGCTGAGGAGAAGAGATAGGGATGGGGGCCTCTGCCCTTAGGATCCTCACCCCCTAGGGCTCTCTTCCTCCACCTTCTCTTCCCAAGCCCTGGCCCTACCCATCTGCTTTGGGGCCCTGAGCTGAAAACACTGGTTCAGTCTCAAAAGCTGTTTGACCAGCGACTTGGAATCCTGGGCTTGAGTCCTGGCTTGGCTGCCTGATCCTGGCCAAGTCTCACATCTCTCTTCTCTGACTCTAGTTTCCTCCTCTAGAAAAGGGGCCCCCACTAAGCCTGCCTGTTATTATGATGGTGACAGAAACCAGGGCCATGAAGAGGCCTTGCATGAGGGCAGTTTGCCCTTCCTGCTGCGAGAAGGTTGCTGTATTATTCCAGAAAAGAAGTCTGGGCTTCCTGAGAGGGAACCCAGGCCAGCTCCAAGCTGACAGGCCTGAGCTGGCTGCTGTGCAAACTGCTGGGGGGGATTTGTGCAATCCTGGGTACTAGGAGTCCAAGGGCCTGTGGCTGCCACTCTGCTGATAGGAGAGGGTGACAGAGAGGCTACTGCGGGTCACTGGAGGTGCAGCAAACACAACCTGGCTAAGCCCAGGGCCACTGGAAGGCCCGCACCCAGAGGAGCACCAAGCACCCTCAGGGCCCGAAGCAGATCACAGGCCTGGCACCACATGCAGGGCTCAAAGGGTCACCTCCTCTATTTTGGGCTCTGAGCCTACCCTCAGCCTTAGGGTGGGCCACCTACTCCCCCACTTCCCAGAAACAGGAAGGAGGGGAAGCCCACCTCAAACTCTCAGCTCTGGAGTCCTCTTGGGGAGCTGGACCCTTAGCCCATAGGTGTACCTGCCCCAGGGGGCCTGATCTCTCCTCCTCCTCCTGGCAGACCTCTAGAGTTTGAAGTCAAGTCTCTCCAGCTGGAGAGAAGCCCTGGGTCCAACAGCCGTGTCCTGGGCCAACAGCCGTGTCCTGGGCCAACTGCCTAACTTCTGGAGGGAGCCAGGATCCTGGAACCTCTGCACACCCTTCCCAAAGGGAGACCTTCCACGGAGGCACTGCCCTGCTGTGGCTCCCAGGTGCCTGAAACTCTAGGGAGAACTGAGGAAAACAGGCTCAGAAGTGGGGCAATGATCTGCTCAGGGACATTAAGCAAGTTAGAAGTAAAGTATATATGTCCTCCTTCTGCCATCTGGCCTCTAGGGGGCATCTCCAACCTCCTTTCCTTCACTGCCCCATCTCTGCCCCACTGATCTGCCCCAAGTATATGCCTGCCTCTTGGCTTTGGTGCAGATCGTCCCTGTGCTTGGAATGTTTTCAGTTCAAAGTCATGTTCATTCTTCAGTGCCCAGCAGGAGCTCCACCTCCTCCAGGAAGCCCTCCCTGTCCTCTACTGGCAGCATCCAAACAATTGTCCTAGGTACCACATATCAGCAGTGTCACAGCTGGGCATCCTGCTGTGGCTTGGTAAAGGAGACTGACAAGGGACATGGATAAGTCCTTGGTTTCTGGAGTCCACTTTCCTTCCTCACCCCCTTGCATCTGCAAGCTTTCAAACTGGGCCCTGACTCCAGAGCGTTCTCTCTGCTGTGGCCTCGGGCCTACATCTCCAGGCCTCACAGGGCTCTCAGGGTAAACAGATGAGAGGAAAAGCCCTAACAGTAGCAGGCTGGGCAGGTGGTGGAATACAAATGAGGCTTAACAGAGCCAGGTCTCAGGGCACCCTACATAGTTCTCAGTCCCAGTTCTGGGCAGATTGCCAAAGGCTCCCAGAACTTCCCTGGCCCTACCCTCTGCGTCCCTTACCCCTCAGGAGTCAGTTTTGCCTTTTTGCAAACACCACGCCCCCTGAGTCTCCATCACCCCTGCAGGTCTTGGGCCCTGTCAGCAATTACAACTGTCACTTATCCAAAGCAATTTAGAGGCACAGAGAGCTCAGCTGAAAGCCTGGGGCGCCATGATGGGCCACACTGGGGTCTACCCTCCTATCTCTGAGCCTCAGTTTCCCCATCTATGCCATCTACTCCTCATCTATGAGGGGTTGGGCCAGATAATTTCTAAAGATCATTCCACTCATAGGCGGCCAAGATACTATGATTCAAATAAAGATGCTGCCCTTGCAGCCCCACTCAGCGTCTGCTCCCTCCCTGGTCACGGAGGCTTTAGACAGGACACAGGGCATGGGCGTGGCTGTCCTCAAATTCTGGAGTTCAGTGAGAACTTGGTGAGCAAACACCAGTGGAAGGGAGAGGCACCCTTGGTGAGTAACACTCAAGGAACCCTTCAGAGCATAGTTTACCAATCCCAGTTTGTCCTTGGAGAGCCCTACTGGTGGCCGAGGTCAGGGATCCCTGGAGTGCACCAGCAGCCCTAAACATCTACACTGGTGATCACACAGGAGCAAGGATCCCCTTGGACTCTGGGAGAGCCAGGGAAGGGACCAAGACCTGCCCTGCTACCTCCTGGAAAGAAGCCTCTTACCTTGCCTGCTGGCCTGCATCTGCCATGATGATGCTGTGTGACCCTGGGCTGGTCTCTGGGCCTCTTTGTTCCCACCACTTCACTGAACAGGTTTATCCACATCTTCTTTCCAACTTCACCCCTGGGCTGAGGTCAGGCCCACATCAGGCAGGGGTCTAGATGGCTCCACCCTGGGCAGCTTCGGATTTCTGCATTTTGGAAGACTGGCTTTTTCCTGGTAAAGAGCTCTAACCCCTGACCCAGGAGAGGCCCCAGAGGTATCTGGGGGGCTGAAGAGGGCCTGGTAAACTGGAAGGTATTAGTCAAGCCCCCAACACAGCTCCTTCCTGCTGCCACTGTCTCTAGGTGAACTGTGAGCTCCAACTTGAGGGCTGAGGCCAGCTCTCCCCACTCAGCCTTCACAGAGAGCTGCCATTGCTCCATAGTGCCTTTTGGCTCCCTGCTCTGCAGGATCAAGGTAAAACTGTGCGGCCCAGCCCTTGAGGCACTAAGGAGTTGCCTCAGCACCTACTTCCAGCTGTGGCTGAATGAATCTTCCTCTCCAACTGGACCCCCGACCTACCCCACCGAGTTGTGCAGAGATCCCAGGAAGACCCTACACCTTCACTCTTCTATGTAGGGATCCAGACCCCTCCTCCAGGCAGTCTTCCCTGCCTGCCTCCTCCAGCATTAGGGAAGAACTGCTCCTACCAGCTCCTACTTTCACCCACTGATGGCATCCATCTAGCATACTCTATACTGGAGATTCTGTGACCTCTGCCCCAACCTGAGGCTGTGCTCACCCAGCTCCTCAAATGCAAATTCTTTTGGATGCCAGTGCATAGCATGGTACTGGAGTCTTGCTAGTTTTCAACACACATTGGCTAATGAAGTGAATGGATCACCCAGCAAAAAAGTACCTACCAGAAAAAGTTCAACGTAGTGAGGAAACACATATTATGGTATCAGATAAAACTAGGCTTAATCCTAGCTGCACTGATAGTACTGTGACCCTGAATACATTTCCTAACCTCTCTGTGCTTTGAGTTTCCTCATCTGCACAGTGGGATACTCCCAGATTCACTGAGTTGTTGAGGCCCTTGAGATCATTACAGTTTGTGCCTTGATCTGTCCCAGCTTTCTGATTTTACAGGCCAATGAACAACTGCTCAGAGAGACAGCGACTTGTCAAGGTCACAAAGGGCAGCCTGTAGCAGGACTGCCACTCAGACGGTCTGCCAGGACAGCAGTTGAACCCTGCTGACCCATGGAGTATCCTCCTTGGGCAGTAATGACCAGTGGGCTGTAGACTATTCTCAGCTCTAGGCTGGGGTAAGGGTTACAGGGTCAGGGCAGGCTTTAGAGGGGCCTGGGCTACAGGCAACAAATTCCAGGCAGGGAGAGAGGGGTGTGCATTCTCAGCTGGCACTGAAGACTGACAGGCATGCCACATGGAGACCCTGGAATCCCAGCTCTGCATGGCCACGGCCAGACCTGCTGTGAGATGGACTTGGCATTCAAGGTCTTTGCAGCCAGCCTCAAACCTGCCTTGCTCTGTGTAACCTTGGAAGTCTGCTGACTGACAGCTGATGGCACATGCTGGCAATACCAAGCCACATACCGGGGTTGGAAGGGTTAGCCAGAGAGTGTGATCGTCATTCTAGGTCCCTGCCTACAAAGCTCTAATCAACAGCTGTTTGGGTTGTCTCGGATGAAACCCAAATCTGGCCAAACCCCAATCCCTGATGTCCCCTACAGCCTTTCTTAAATGACAATTCAACCACGTTACTCCCCTGTGTGGACGCCCCTCAAGGCCAGCTCCATCACTCACCACTGTCTACCAGCCCACCATCAATCCATATGCCACAGAGTGTTAACCATGTTCTAGGCTCTGTTGTGAGGATTTATATGGTTTACTTCATTGAGTTGAATTCCTCATCACTCAGTGAGGTAGGTTCTATTATTATCTCTACTTTACAGATGAGGAAATGAGGCACAGAGAGGTTTAGCTACTAATCTAAAGTCACAAAGAGAGGAGTGGTAGAATTGGAAAACCCCAAAGCCTAGGCTCAAAGTCTATACCCTGAGTCATGTCAGTATCCTCTGCATTCACCCACCAAAGGGGTTTTGCGTGCTTTTTATAAAGTGCCAGACATATGGGACAGTTGTCATGCCCTCAATGAGATAACCTATCACTGTGTCTAGGCTTTGCTGGATGTTATAGCCTAGACCAGCTAAAGCCTTCTCACCTCTGCCTGATGTGAGAGACTTGCCTGAGCCAGAGAACCACACACACTTGGCTCCAGTCTGCCTGTCTGGGGGAACTGGGCCAAGTCACCTGTAGGAAAGGGACGGGAGCTTGTCTACCCCAGCTGGCCAGACCTCTGGCTGGCTCCACCAGGCCCTCTTCAGCCCCCCAGGCACCTCTGGGGCCCCTTCTGGGCCAGTAGCTGGAGCTCTTTACCAGTCTTCCAAAATGCTTACATGTGAAGCTGCTCCAGAGCAGAGCCTGGTGCCACCCTTTGTTGCCACCATCTGCACCCCTTCCTGATGTGCACCTGACCTCACCCCAGGAGCAAAGGTAGGGGTATACCTCTGAGCCTCCGTATTCCCACTGGCAAATGGGAATGGGACCTTTTGAGTGCTTGCTCAATGGTCCGATTGGGGTGTGAAAGAGCTTTGCACACTGTATAAAATTCTACAGTGCAAGAGGTCATTGTAGCTACCGGAGGGGTCACAGGGCAAAGGCTGGAGGGAGGGGCTGGAGTCAGAGAAGGCTCCCTGGCATCTGACTTGTAGGAGTGAGTTTGCCAAGCAGAGATGGGCAAACAATCAGGCAGAAGACTGCAAAAAAAACACAGAGCAGACCCTGTACCCCCACCCCCTCTGCCCTGGTAATTTGGGAAAGCATGAGTGTATGTGCGTGCGCACACACACACATACACACACATACAAAACCAAGTCACCACAGGTCAGGAATCCTCAAACACCACTGCCTAACAAAGGGGCTGCAGTCCCACCCTAACTGAAGCCCCTGCCCCAGGCTGCTGGGGACAAGCTGGATGCTGTCACCACTCAGCTTCTTGCTGCTGGGGAGGACAACACCTCTCCCCTTGACAGACGAGACTCACAGAGGTGTCAGGGGCCTTACCTCAAGGTTGCTGGGCCAGTGAGTAACTGGTGGTGCTTGCACACAGACTCAGTTCTTTGCACTTAATCCCACGAGTACTACAAGTACTCAAGACAGGATTGTCTTTGTGGGCAACTGTAGAGGCCCCAAACTTAGGACCCACACTTATTTTATTTTAATGCTTTATTGCTATCATCTTGAAATCCTTAATAATTTGTGAACATTGGGCCCTGCATTTTTGTTTTACACTGGACTCCACAAATTACAAAGCTTCTGAGGGCCACTATCGGGGGGAGGGGGAAGGGCTAATGAATGAACTTTCACGTCTCCGGGACTTTATAAGAGCCAGGCCCTCTGCTGTGTCTTCCTTTACCTTCCATATCAACCTAGCACATTTCTCCTTACCTTCCAGTATCCAACACACCTGTTACCTCCTGGAGATCCTTCTCAGATTTCCTCCCTACACATGGACTGACTTGAAGCAGAACCCATGACTCTCTGTGCCATGGTCCCATACTCTGAAATTGCTAATGGGTGTGAAAGTGGTGCCTGCCTCCCCTAGGACTAGGGCACCCCAGAGCTTCCTTGTTGGCCAGGTTTCCAAAAAAATAAGCTAAGGACATTTTACAAAGGGGTCTCAGAGGGGAAGTTACTAGATCGTGCTCTGACAGTGGGCCCCAGAGAACAACCTACCTTTTTACATGTAAGAAAACAGACCCTTTTTTGCCTGGTAACACTGGGCCAGGCTAAAACCCAGATATATCTGAGGAGCACCCCTGGAAACCTCCTCCAACTTGCAGGAGGCCTGGGGAGAGGGAGGGAGGGAAGAGAAGAGGAAGTCTTGAATCTAAGGTGAAGCTGCCACTTCCAAGCTGTCAGGCCCACCAACTCTGAGCCTCAGTTTCCTCATCTATAAAGCAGGCATGGAATGACCTATCCCTGAAGGGAACTCAGTGGAGAAAAGAGCACAAATTCTGTAAAATGAGTGAGCAACTGTCCTTGAGGACTTAACTGACCTTTGCTGTGCCTCAATTTCCTCATTTAAGGCCACCCTCTCAAGGCTCTTGGGGGATTTAGTGAGCTCATGGAGGTATGAGCTCATTGTGGCTTAATGTGCCTGTCCCCTGTGCAGGGACTCTAGTGTGGCTAGTGTAACAAAACTGGCACCACAGACCCCAACTCCCTAGGAGCCCTCAGGGAAAGTGCAGACGGAGCAGAGATGACACAGACCCAACCGGCTGGCTGTGCGCAAGACTCAGATGGCACCCAGGCTCCCAAGAGCTAGATGGAGTCCCCAGGGAATGAGGAGCAGGGATAAGGCCCCACAGACATCCCCTGACAACACCTACAGCACCCCCACACCACCCATACTTGCTTTCTTCTTTAAGAATAATAGTTCCAATCTGTTGAAGCCCTAAAAGAGTCTAGGAACCTGTGTCTTGGCACCACACATTGCTGGTTGTTAATCCTCACGACCACTCTGTACAGGAGGCGAGGAGTGGATAATGACTACTTCTGTTTCCATATGAGGAAGCTGAGGCCCAGAGAGGACAAGAGCTTGTCCATGGTCATACAGCTGCCCTTCAAATCCTTTCCTGACATACATGCAGAGACCATGGCCCAGAGCTGCCCAGAGACTGGGGGAGCTGCTGAAAGCTTTTCCAAGTGAGAAGCCAGCGACCCCTGAACAGCCCCTTCTTGTAACGCACCCTTCCTTGTATGTGCATTATGAGTATGTCCCTGTGTGTGTGGGGACTTCCACGTGTTGTGGGAGCTTGTGCCTGTGTATCTGTGCGGAGTGTCAACATGAAAGTTTGTGAACATGTGTGTCTGTGAGTGTGTATGTGCATGCAAGTCTATCTGTGCACACAAGTATATGTTTGTAGCACACCTGAGTGATGTCTGTGTACATATGCATATGAAGGAGCGTGCCTCTGCACATCTCTGCATGTATCTGTACACACGTGACCTCTCACGTATGTGTGTGCATACACATCTGTCTATCCTTAGCACACAAGGACAGCTTTACAAGCACATGTATGTCTGTGTGTACAAGTATACAGTGTACATGTGTTTATGGACACAAGTATAACTGTGGGTTGGAAGAATCCTCTGGGACTTGTATATGAATCTGTACTTCTAGACATTAACATTGTGCCCACGTGTAACTATTATGCCACCCAAATCATCTCCTTCCTCATGGAAATCTCAGCCCGCTCAGAGACATTCTAGACCACAACCTGGTGTACCTTCTCCAAGAAGCTTTCCTGATTCCAGACTTCCCACATTCACCCAGAACTTCAACGTTAACCCCTATCCCAC
The DNA here is from genome assembly GCA_028627145.1 of Eidolon dupreanum. Classification (NCBI taxonomy): domain Eukaryota; kingdom Metazoa; phylum Chordata; class Mammalia; order Chiroptera; family Pteropodidae; genus Eidolon; species Eidolon dupreanum. Next base: position 47,606,844 of record CM053506.1, on the reverse strand, counting down.
ATCATGGCAGCTTTCCAACCCTCATGTTCATCCCCAGCCTCAGCTAATTGCAAATCCTGCCAACTCTCCTGCCTCCATCTCACAGGATTTTTCACTCTCTCTTTATACCCATTGCTCCAGCCCCAGCTGAGGCCTCTGATCTCTTGCTGAACCCTGGGGACAGTCCCACTAGTCTCCCTGCTTCTAGCTTGGGCCTCTCCAATGGCCTCTCCATTGCAGCCACCTTCAATAGGCTACTACCTGACACAGAAACCTCCAAGGCTCTCGCTGCTCTTGGCATTTGTGGCCCTTTACGATCTTCCCATACTCTTGACAACCTCATCTCCCTTCCCTCCAGGCTCTTCCACCCATCTCTGCTCCTGTTTCCCACAACGCTACTCACTTCTGAGTCACCTGTGCCAGAATGCCCCCATCTGAACTATGAACCCTGTCCACCCCGCTGTTACAGAGCTTGCACAACTGTTGTATCTCCCTGCCTCTCCTCCAGAGCACAGAACGAGATATCCTTTCCTCTGTACCTCAGGGTCTGACATCAGGCCTGGCATACAGGAAGTACTTAATACAAGGCTGAGAAACCGCGCTTGGGAAGCAGAGGGAGAGAGCCAGCCAATACAACCCTCCTTTAGAAGGGACCCTGGTGCCACCTTGGAGGCCCCGGAGGCCAGGCCTGGTTCATGTCACATCACTTCTACAAATGAGTCATGACACCAGGCAATAAGCAGCCACTGTCACCTTGTAAAAGCCTCCTCCTTTTGCCTTGAGCTGAGACAGGACCCATCACTTCAAGATCGCCTTGTCCCCACTTCCCAGAAAAGGCCAGCAGAGGGGAGCAAAGCCAGGGGCAGAATAGTCCAGGGATGAGTGCACTGGATCCACATAGACATGGAATTGAACCCCATGGGGGCGCGACCAGGTATGTGACCTTAGGCATATCACTTCCCAAACACCAGCCTTGGTTTTCCTGCCTGTACAATGATGATGATAACAGCACCTGCCTCACAGGGTTTCTGTGAAGATGAGAAAGTTAATAACTACATAGTACTTGGCACAAGGCCTGTCATAGAATTAAATACTAAGAATGCTAAAGGACGTCATGATTATTAGCCTCATATGCAAGATGGGAGAACTGAGGGTCCCAACTATGGAGGGACATGGTTATCAAAGGGGTTGGCAGCAGAATGAAAACAAATGTCCAAGTCCCACGCCAGGGCACAGCCCCTCCACTACTATCTGGTTCCCTCTGAGAGGAGGAGGCCAAGAAAGAAGTAAGAACTGAGAAATAAGCCCCTTCCCCTAATTCCTCAGTGATGGCAGCCACCTCCTGGCTCTCTGAGCCCCGAAACAGCACCAGCCACTCAGCTGGGACAACTACCATCAGACACACAGTGCCACACAGGCCAGCCCTGCTGTTTACCTGCTAAGGCCTCTGCCCACGACCAAGACTTGAGGCTGCTGAGATTATCAGTAAAAGGTGGCGAGGGGCAGGAGGTGGTAGCCCTGGTAGTCCGAGCACAGCTGCTTCAAGTCCTGTGAAGAAAGGAGAGGGCACAGTAAGTCCACGCCTGACCCTATGGGTGGCCCCCACCTCCCTTCACCATCCTTTAGGTCCTGCCTACCCAGGATCCTCTGGCCATCTCCTGGAAGGTGGAGCTGGCCCACAGAAGTAGAGCCACCCTAGAAACTGATGCTGCCTCCCAACCCCCAAATAAAGGCCCAACTCCCGAAGTCTGCATTAGAAGCCAGGAACCAGACCAGCAGTGAGGTCCACTCCTCTGCATGCTGAACCGCAGCAGCAGCCACACAGACACAACCTACCACGGTGCTGCAGTTGGCCCTGCCCCCCAGGTGCCGGCCCTGGAACAAGCCAGGTACTCTGCCTGGAGCCCTTTTCCTCCATTTCTCTGTCTTTCAAAGCCCCACTGGCCTTCAAGATTCCTCTCAGATGCATCCCTGGAGCCCTCTCTGATCTGGCCCTTCTTTCCTTGTTCATCCCCCAGTGGCTTTGGGCCTAGCTGACTATGTCTCCTCCAGCTTTCTATAGGCAGGTCTCCTCTCTGGGTGGAACTCCTCTACATATCAGGAATGAGGTCTAGTTTATCTTTCTATTCTCTGAGGCAAGCAAGACCACAGAGACTGCTTGACGAATGGATAAATGAATGAATGAGGGACTGATGAATGGTGTTGTAAAGGTATTTAGTGAACAAGCTGAGCAAAATTGGCCAACTGATATGTACCTTGAAATCAGTAAGCTGCCTGAGCTTTCCAAGGGCTTCCTCATGCCCTTCCCTCTGCTCTATTCTAGAATACAGGGTTCAAGATGATGAGAGGAAAGAGACTTGGGTGACATTGATACTTCCCTCTGTCCTTTACAAATGAAGGAACTAAGGCCCTGACAGGGGACGAGTTTCCTCCGATGGTCCTGCAGCAAGAGAGCTACGAGGCCAGAAGTAGAACCCAAGACTCCTGGCTTTGCCCATCGCCTGGAGGGGTCATGGATTGGAGGCTGCCATGGCAGTTCCCCCAGCTCCTGCATCCTCATGTGTCAGCTCCTGCAGGCACCCATTTTCCCAGACTGTTGGGGGATCAGGCCAGCCATGGAAAGCAGCTATGGATAAAGAAGAGAGGGCAGTGGGAGGACCCTGGGGTAAGGAAAAGTACAGAGATCACATTCAGAACAGGGCTATCTTGTCTGACAGCCCTACTTCCAGTCTGGAGGTCTGAGGCAGAGAGGAAATGTTACAGGGAGCCCCATGGTAGAGATAGCCCTCCAGGTATCTTCTCCTGGTGGAGGGTCTTTCTAAAACTCCCGCTGAGCACCTCAGTCCCCTCCACCAAGCCATCCTGGGCCTCCCAAACACTGCTAGTGAGGCACACCCTGCTCTCTGCCTTGGAGGACAGCTGGAAGTGTCTCCTATTCCATGGTCTATCAGCAACCCGGTATTTCCACTTCCACAGAAACATGGGCATGTGGTCACCCAAAGATAGGTACTAGAACGTTCACAGCAGTGTCATTCATCATGGCCGAAAAATGAAAACTTCCCAAATAGCCATCAACTATGGGATGGATAAATTGATATGCATGAAATAGAATACCACACAGTAACTAGAACAAATGATTTGCAACTGTATCCAACACTAGAGACCAGAAAACCCAGACACAATACAGAGCATGCTTAAGGGGTCCGTTTAGATAAAGGTCAAGAAGAGGCAAAGCTACTCTGTGCCATGAGAACTAAATATGGCCACAGAATCTTTGCAGCTCATCTCTCAAGGGGTGGAGTCTATTTGTCACCCCTGAATCTGGGCTGGCCTTGAGACTTGTTTTGACCGATAGGATTTGGTAAAACTGTCATTTTGTGACTTACAGAGAGCAGGCCTCAAGAGGTCCTGCCATTTCTGGCCTTGGCCCTCTTGGACTGCTGCCTGGCCATGGAAGGAAGCCTGTTCACCTAACTGGAGAATGAAGAACTGTGGCTGCTCAGCCAACAGCCAGTACCAACTGGCAGACATGACTAAGGCCTTCTTTGACCTTATGGTCCAGCCGGCCCTTCAGGTAACTGGAGTCACATGAGCCCAAGGAATACTGGCAGAGGGACTGCCCAAGCTAACCACAGAATTATGAGCCATAGTAAATGGTGGTTCTTTGCTTTAGGCCGCTAAGCTTTAGGGTGGTTTCCAGGCAGCAATAGATAACTGATAGGCTGCTGGGAGTCAAGATGGTCGTTAATCTTGAAGGGGAGCAGTGACTGGAAGGGCACACATGGTGAGGGGCACATCTAGGGAGTATAGAATGTTATGTTTCTTGATCTGTGTGGTGGTGACAAGTGTGTTCATTTTGTGACAATTTGTCAAGCTATACTTAAGATACGCACGTTTTTCTGCATGGATGTAATACTTCAATAGAAGCTAAAAACAAACAAACCTGTGGTTCTCCACCTGCCCAGTGTACCAGATCCAGCTCCACCCTGCCCTGCCTGCTTCAGCTCACTCTTCTATGCACACTCACAGGGCCACCTCACACCTTTGCACCTGGAATGCCCTTCCCCTTCCTATTGTGCTTCAAGCCTGAGGGCAGGTGGCACCTCCTCCTGGAAGCCTTCCCTGACTTCCCCAGGCCTTCCTCAGGTGTCCATATTCACACAATTCTCTCTCTGGGACTGAGTCTTCCTGAGTGTGGGGTTAAGTCTTCCTTTTCTGTCTCCCCAAATCTTAACGTTCTCCAAGCATGGGTCCTGTCCGGGATAGGCAGCACTCTTCTTCTTCCCCCAGAGTCAAAATCCCCATGGTGATGCTGTGATGATCAGAGCAGGCTTCAGGGTATAAAGGGGTAGGGAGGACTGGCCATCACAGGTCCAGCCTATAGGCCAGCACCTCACCTGACCCCAGGCTTCTCCTACATAGATCAAAGGAGGGGATGAATTTGGGGTGCGAAAGTGTCTACAGAGTGGGGAAGGACTTCAGAGGTCTCCTGTTTTGCAGTAGACAATGACAGCCATGAAATGTGTACCACTCCTCTCTTAATTATCTATTAAAATAAAACAGCAAGGTGACTGGCAGTGAGTGCTGCATCTCTGCCAAAACAATGCGAATGGCCAGGCAAAGCAAAGGAGAGCTATGATGCTAGACACTAAGGCATCAGCTCCGCCTGAAACCTTTCTGTGTACTCATCTCCATCAACGCCAAGCCAGAAGGTAGAAGCCCACCCACAGTCCTCACGTGACCTGGGATGGGTCTTAGCTGACTCCCAGTCCCAGGGCCTCAGTTCCAGATGTCTCTCTCTGGGCCCCCTGCCCCATCTTTGCAGTTCTAGCTCTGTCCTCCTTGGATGTGTTACCTTGGGGGAGCCCCCTGTGGTCTCAGTTCTCCCCCTGTTATCTGAGAGATCTTGCTTAGTCAACAATCTCTGAGACACATTTTTCTCTCCTGTTGGAGGACTGGCCCCACAGGCCAGGACAATTCTGAGGCCCAGCACTCTTTCTGCCTCCCTCAGGGTTCCCACTGTGCTGCCAGTGGTACCTATCAGCAGTAAGCTGACGTGCCCACTACAGTACACCAAGAGCAGGCCACGTCACCATGTTACCTGCTTGCACCTGGGAAGGGGCACCCAGGCCTGGAGGGGAGCGTCCCTCCTCACCTTCATGCCTGGCTCTCCCTGGGGCATTTTTTTATGGTACCCAGAGCCTTTTACTATGAAAGGAAGCTCCTTGCCCAACAGAGACACACAGATAACCCAGGAGAGGCAGTCTCTCTTGCAGAAGAGGTAACTCCATGCACATAAGGACAGCTGGATGGGTCTAGCCAAACTCAAAAGAAACTCTGGACTGAAGCACACTTTCCATAGATGGGTGTGCTGTCTCACAGGTAATGAGTGCCTCATCTCTAGCGACGTGCAAACAGGGGAGAGCAGCCATGTGGTATGCCGTGGGTGCTGTAAGCATCAGAACTGAAGCTGACCTCTATATTTCCCAAACTCCTCTGATGATAAGAATCACCTGGGCTGCTTGTTAAACCCACAGTTTCCCAGGACTCTCCCCTGAGAATGGAAGTCTGTGGGCCTGGAATGCAGCCCAGAAATTTAAATTTTTAATAAGTCCTCCCAGGTGATCCTTTGCATCTGGAAAGTTTGGGGGAGCAGTGGCAGATGACCTTCCAAATCCCTTTGAGGCCAGAGATTAGTGATTCTGAGACCCCATTCCACACCATCCCTACCCCATCTGGAAGATGCAGCCAGTAGCAGACTAACTGCATAATTAAAATAAAAAATGATTTAAAAGCTTCAGAAGGGGGCAAAGATGTCAGGGGGAGGGGAGTTCTCAGTCCATGGTAGTACCAG
>CM053506.1:47287729-47600911 GCA_028627145.1 Eidolon dupreanum | reverse complement strand
CACACACACACACACACACACACACACACACACACACAGAGCCCAAGGCCAAGATGCTGCTTGCTGGCTCTGTAACCACCTCTCCCCTACCCCCAGCCTTCAGATTCCTCTGACTGGCTCAACCTCCATCCTCAGAGCACATTTCCAAAACTTAAATCATTTACCCGGCTAAACCGGAGACGGCAAAATGGGTGCTATTTCTTAAAAACATACAGAGAGTGTATTAAATTATTGATAGCCATTAAACAGGGGGAAAAAATTAAACAGCTCTCAGCTCTTATCAATCATTCATGCAGTTTCCACTGGGGTGTTTTCTGGAGAGCGATCACACGGGCAACCCGGGGAGCTAGCTCTTGCCAGCAAGGAAGGCACTAACTGGATGGAACTGCAGAGGAGGCTGCTGCAGCCCCCAGCAATTACGCAGGCCACCAGGTCAACCTCTCTGCAAACTCCCGCCTCCCCTCTTCACTGCATCATTAACAAAGGGACACTCCAACACTGCCTTGGAGAACCCCCTTAATTAAATACAGCCCGCTTTTAGTGAGCATCTGCTATGTATCAAGCATGTGGGATGCACAGGTACATCAGCCTCAAAGTACTCACACAGGTAAACGTGGGAGCCCTTCGCAGGAAAACGTGATTACGCACATTGTGACAGGAACCACAACGGAGAGCCATGGAGGGTGGCTCAGAGGAAAATGGGACAGCTGTGGCTGGAGGAGGGGATGCCCAAGGAAGGCTTCGCTGAAGAAGTAATTCTTGGGTAAATTCTTGCCCAGAGGACAAGTCTGGAAGGGCATTCCAGGAAAGCAGTCCAGCCCTAGCAAAAGCACAGCAGCCTGCCTCTGCCTGTGTCCCAGGGCTCCTTCTTGTCAATGGCAGTTATTGGCCATGTGGGGTTAGGGGCTTGGATACAGTGAACAAGCAGGGAGCAGTCACCTCAGCCTCGCTTCCAGGCACTGGTCAAATCCAGGCCAGGCCAGAGAGGAATGCATAAGGCCAGCTGCCCACTTCCCACAGCATGGACCTGCTGAAGGTTGGGATTCACCCCAGCTGCCCAGGACAGAGGCACCTCCACCCCAGCAAAGCAGACCCATATCCTGGCTCTGATTCAGGACACCTAAGCCAGCATGACACAGACCATGGAGGCTGCCGGGCTGGAACACCGCTGGTCTCCCAGCCACAGACAGGCCTGGCAGAGCTGCCCTGGGGAGACAGGCTCCCTTCTGCCACTAAGCTGTGCCAAGGACCCAGGCACCAGGGCTACAGGAGGCAGGAGACACTCAATCCCGCCCTGCCCTCCACTTGGGGACCCATCTACAACCAGGGACCATCTGAAGCTCCGAGGCCAGGCAGGGCTGATGGCTACTTCAGGGAAACACAGAGGCTAGACCCATGCCTGCCCCAGCCCCTGCCTCCCCAGCACCGCTGCCCCCACATACCGGAGGGCACCATATTCTTGAAAGCCTTTCAGAAGCTCTAGCTTCTCAGGAGCAGGGAGCTCGGAAGAGGCCCTGCCAAGTGTTGATAGCACCCTCGCCAGAGAAAGCTGCTGTCACAGGGAAACATTCTGGGGAGAGCAGTTGTTTACCACCAACGCTTGGGACTGTTAAGTGATGATCGGAAGAAATTAAATTTGCAAATTTGAAAATATATGATGGAAGCCCCCTCCCCAAGCCTCTGTACATTTAGACCTGGAGGATCAGGCTGCTCTATTTTGCCTAGTTTGGGGAAATATTCTTAAGTTTGCAGGGTGTGGGGAGGGTGGGGGGGTATATGTACCACTAGCCCGGCCTGGGAGACGGGGTCCCTGAGCTGTGCCTCCCTGGGCCTCAGTCTGATCATCTGCACATGTGGACTTGAAGAGACCAGGTTGGTCTTACGGGACAGGGATAACCTCTAGGTCTGTCCATGGTCTGCCAGGAACACACAGTTCCTCAAGGCTGCTTGATACCCAAGTCACCCAAGGACTGGGGGCAACGGGCCTAGATGAGTCTGAAAGTCATCAGCCACACTGCTGCCTCTGCACAGCCCTTTGCTCACACCAAGGGCACCTGGCTCTGCTGAGTCCCTGTCACCCCTTACTTGGATTGCTACACATGGCCCCTTCCCTCTAGTTCACCTCCACAAAGGTACAGGGACCTGTGCACAGCTTAGGCCTGAGCTGGCACAAAACAGGCTGTCAAGGAAGGTGTGCTGATCCATAGAATCAAGATACAAATGGACAAATGACCCAAAAACCCAAATCAAACACACTTGTACCTGCTTAGGTACCAGCCCTGGCTCCCTACTGCCAGCACCTCCCACTGCCAAATTTCTAAGTCCTCTAAGCCCTTCACCTATGAGTTGTGTCCATACTTGTAAGTCATTCACACCCTCTAGATTCCAGCCACAGCACAATGACTCAACTGAGCTACCTCCCTGAGCTACCTCCCCTGGACTTTCATGCACCAGGGCTTTTGCATGTGTTACTGCTTTCTCTACCCAGCCAAATCCTACTCTATGTCAAGCTCTATTTCCCCCTTTGTAACTGTTGCAACGCATTTTACACTACACTAGACTGGGTTCTGTTCACATCTGCTCTGAACTAAATGGTGGGGGTGGGACACCTCAAACACCAGCAGGGTTCCTTCCCTCAGCATTTGGTACATAGGGTCAGAGAGGGTCCTCTCACTTTACTACAATCAAATCAACCTCCCCAGTCCCTGGCCTGCAGCCCAGAATCAGTTCTTCTTAATGGCTAACCTGCATTGCTCCTGCTATAATTCTAAAAACCATTCCTTGGAGAGTGGGTGAGATGTTCTCAGCCAAGGGTAAGTGAGACTGTGCTCTTGGAGCTCCTGGAGCAGAGGGAAGGGGCAGGCTTGTGAATTTCCAGGCAAAGGCCGGCAGAAATTGGCCACAAATGAATCATTAACTCTCAAGTTGAGAGCTTCGAGTGGCTGGTGCCAAGGTCTCAGGCTCCGGCCTATGTGGGCCACTTGGCCTCAGCTGGCTCAGGCTTGAGGGTGGCCCCGCCCCCCACAAGCCATCTACCTCACCCTACAGCCACTGGTCATGGAGAGCTGAGGTTGTCTGGGCCAGAACAGCCCAGATGTCTTATGGGAGAGGGCATGCCTTTTCCCAGGAACGACTCCAAACCTTTGCCCACGCACTTCTGTCCTTCTGGAATGCTATTCCTTCCAGTGAGCTAAATCCCCTGTCCTTCAGGATCTGGCTCCACCCTGACCTGCTTCTCTTCCTTGCCCATCTGAGCCCACCTTGGTCCCCACACCCTGCAACCCTGCCTGTGTCTGTGAGCCCAGGCCTGGTCACCAGGGGCTCATTTCTTCAGCGAAGTCCTTGCTGGGATGGGGACTTTGCACCTCATCTGGAGCCCAGCAGCTGGCACAAGCAAGGACACAGACCATGGAGCCCACACACGATGGGGTTGTTGGGTTCAGTCTGCATCGAGCAGGAAGAAGCACCTGGGCTGGCAGTGGGGTCTGGGTTCTATAGCCCACACCTGGCTCAGGTGAGATATCACATTCCATTCTGGGCCTTCTATCAGGCCTCAGGCCAGCTGTGATGCAGTTGAGACAGGGGCAGAAATGACCACTGGCATCGTACTGGAGAGCCAGGTGTCTGTGGGGTGGCCTGGCACCCTGACTCCCAGGAGCTAGCAGAGGTCAGCACTGACCACCTCCGTCTCCAGAGCACCAACCTGCAGGAGGAGGTGAAATTTAACCACAGCCCCTCTAAACTGCCCTAAAGATTCTTCTTGGGTAGGAACTGATGGATAGATAAAGTCTAGAAACATAATTTCGTAATGTGATGTCAATACAGCATGCACTGTTCATTCGCCTCTGTTTCAAACTTAGTGTCCCCTTACATGGCAATAAGGTTGGCAAAACCACTACCAAACACCACTGACGTGAACAGTTGCTTTGTGTCAAGTGCTGTGCTAAATGCAACACACTTTACCCATGAACCCTTCTACCATATCATGAGGTACATACTATTAATATACCCTCTTGAAAGATGAGGAATCCACAGTTCCTAGAGAGGCAGATGAAGATGCAATGACCCGCCCATATCGCAAGGCTAGAGTGTGGCAGCTGGCGATTCAGATGAAGGCATCTTGAAGTCCCCACGTGCCCAGAGCCACACGTCTCATGTCCTCCGAGCTAGAATAAGCACTGCAGGTGCCACTCCACAGCCTTCACGGAACCCTTTTTTCATCTCATCCTCAAAACAGCCCCATGAGATGGCCAGTGAGGGTCATTATTACAATTTTACAGATGAAGAAACTGAGGCCTCATAGATCAAGGGCCTTGACTTACCTAGCAGCTTATATATCCCTTTGTCACCACAACTTCGCGAAATGGCTGCTGTTAAACCATGTGCAGATGGCAAAATGCTGAAAACGGGAGAGGCAGAGGTAGCTGCCACACATTGGTGACAGAGCCTGGGTTTGTGCTCTGATCTGCCTGACTCTCAATGAGGTTTCTCCCATGACACAGGCCTATCCCTATGGCTGGGAGCAGAGTAAGTGTGAGCTTGTGGGCATGGTGGAGAGAGGAGGCTCAGGAGCAGAGCACAGGGCCGAGATGGGTGCTGCATCCTTCCCTCCCAGCTTCCCTTTATGGGGATGGGCCAGAGATATTCTGAAGACGAGCCCACCTCCCCACTTCCCTGCAGGACTCCTGGGTCAGGGCATTCTGCACTCATTTAGCATTGCGGAATCTTAGTGAGGAGCTTGCTGATCTAGCTTGGTCAGCCACACAGGTCACCACATGTGTATGCGTAAGTGGGTAAGTGTGGATGGCATCCATCTGAGGAAAACAGGATGAGATGGTGGCCACCTGTCCACAGAACACACTCGTTACACCCTGATATAGACATTACACCCTGATACAGACACACACATACACACACACTCACACAGATGTGTTCACTCCCCTCACCAGTGGATGCAGGCACACTCAGGTACACCAGGAACACATATGCTCATCTATACACATGCTCACACCCAGAACAGCACACATCTGCATTTGGGGTACTTGGAGACTGCCGAGCAGGGACATGGACAGCTCTGAGGCACATGTGTGCTCAGGGCCTGGGAGAGCAGGTGAGGGGAACAGGTGGGCAGGCAGCCATCTGAAGAACTGCACGAGGAGACCCTCGTTGCCGCTGTGCTCATGGAGTCAGGCCTGTTCAGAACAGGCCCATCAATCAAGCTGCCTGCTGCAAGCATTAAATCACCATCCTTAGGACATGGCACTTAGATGAAGAAGTAGCCAGCATCAGGCCCTGGCCTACCATCTCGGTGGGGGCAGAGGGGTACCTGGTATTTGGCACCCCTTTTACCTACCTCCATATCCTCAGCCCCCAATCAGGTCGCTCTCCTGCTTGCCCACTAGGCCCTGCCTCCCTCTGGATTTTCCATTCTACCTTCTTCCTCTACTCTCGCCCAAGAACCCTGAATTCACCCCCAAGTTGAGCGCTGCCCTCCTACCACAGTGCTGAAGGCTCCTCCCAGTGACCAGCACTCTAGGACCAAGGTGTGCTGGGGCTGAGGGTGGTGGCGGGGGAGAGTCCACTTCTGGGCAGGAACACTGGGGTGCTGTCATGAGATCTGGGATCTGGGTCTGGGGCCACCCCCAGCTGTACTTCCTGAATTACCTCTGTTCTCTTGGCCTCCCATTCCCTGTCTATAAGTGGGGGCTGGAAAGGGACTTTCTGGGGCTGCTTGTCCTGAGGATCTGCCTCCCAGGGGAAAGATCCTCCGTGGATGCTGATTAATTATGGCTATTAATAATACAACCATCTGTATCTCACAGTGGAGTGAGGAGGCTTACAAGTGAGCCCCATGCCCCAGAGGCAGAACAAATGGGTCTCCGGGTGGGCTGGGGTGTCGACCCCAGGACCGCAAGTGGATCTGTGGTGCCTGTGTGTTTGGGAGGGGCTGCTTATGTTGCACTTCACAGACATGCATACAGGAGAGACAGACAAAGGCAGAGAGAGAGATGGTGGGGAGCTCGTCACCCAAAGAACAATAGACAATTACCCTGTGCCAAGGCTCTTGGGCAGGATTCTCGCTATCTACCACTGGGGCAAACCAACTTGGCCTTTCCACTTTTCTGCAACCTTCACTCCACCCCACAGTGGAGCCCAGAGGCCTCAGCTGCGGAAGATGAAAACGGGGTAGGGATGGGGACTATCCTCTGTCCAAAGAAGTCCGGGATGCTGTCATCTGCCAGGACCAAGCCAGCCCTCCTGCACCAGTGCTCTAGGACTGGACCCCGGGGCCACCTCGCTTCATGACTTTGTGCCTTTGTACACTCAGGTCCCTCTGTTTGGCAGGCCCTCCCTGTCCTCTGCAATCCCTGCTCCAATGGCCTCCCTCTGAGGCGTAAGTCTTTCTCAACACCCTCTCATGCAGTTGGACTGATGCACGCTGACCCTCCTCCCACTGCCCCATGGCAACCAGCACACCTCTAACTTGGCCAATCCACCCAAAATGCTCTTTTGGTGTGCACACCTGCCTCTCAGATCATGAGCTGCTCCTGTTGGCCCACTTCTGATTCCTCAGTGCCCAGCATGGAGTGGGAGCCCCTGCACTGCCGATGAAGGAGTGAACACTCCCAGCATGCCCTCAAGAACCCTCCCCCTGAGCCAGGCACTGTGAATCATCATCACAACAGCCCCATGTGGTATTTATGTCCATTTCACAGATGAGGAAACTGAGGGGGAGAGAGAGAGAGAGAGAGAGACTTGCCAAAGTTCACATGGGCAGGAAGTGGTTGAAATGCAAAGCAGGTTCTTTGGCTCCAGAGCTCTTACCCACTAGGCTATGAAGATTCCAGATGAATGAATGAATGTATGAAGTTTAAACACCAGGATGCATAAAGTCCTTTGAGCTATTTTTGTGAGTGGAAGGTAAAGTGGCCAGGAGATGAGTATCATGGGTTCAGATCAGGTCTTTGTAATAATTGGCTGTGTGACCTCAAGTAAGTCACTTGCCAACCCTGAGTCTTAGCTGCCTCACCTATAAAGTGGAGGCAAATAGGGCTGCCTGGTCTGCTGGCCAGATGTGAAGGCAATGGTAGAGTGAACCCTCTGAGGCTGATGACAGAGCACAATCATGAAGTCTCTACATACAGCAGCCAAGATTTCCAAACCAGATAGATGCCTTCATGCCTGCTCTGGTGGGGACCCCAGAAACAATGGATGAGGAATCTGAAACTTTTGTGGCATATCCACCGTTCTTGGGTCTGGTCAGCACACTCCTGGGGAGCTATCCCATGTGTATGTAGCCCTGGGCTAGGCGTGGTGAAGGGGGCATGGGAGGCTCATGGGCTTCATGAGCACAGGGCAGAGTGCTGACCCTCCAGGACTTGTGACTTGTATGGGGATACTTCCTCCATAATGAGCAAGGGCCCCTGAAGGAGCTTTGGCTCCAACCCTGGGTGACCATCATGCCCGGTGTGAAGCAAACAGGATTCATCCATAGGTTTGGGGGAGCTTCCAAGTGAAAAGAAGGCAGGTGTGTCACTAAGCTTCCTCTCCATGCCCATGGCAGGCATTTTCAATCAATCTCCATACTCTCAGAGTTCAAATGTGACCTCAGAATTACTTTTCTGAACAGCACTCCAGATTGTCAATCCAAAATCTATAGTGTATTTGACATACTTGTTAGTAGAGCAACTACTACACTCTGCCAGGGGTCAGTCACATTGGGCAGAGGTAAGGCCTGGAGGCTGGCAGAGGGACTTCTGAGGGCCCTCCATTTTTGGGGGTTTAGTGGTCACCTCTGAGTATTGTGCCATTGAAAGACAATTCACCAAAATGTCCTTTCATGAGCCCCTCCCTGTCTATTTCTCTACAATGAGGTAAAAGGTAAAGGAAATAAAAAGTTTTCAGAGGTGAACAGGAAAGAAAAGGGCAGCCTGGACAGTTTGCAGAGCCCCTCATGTTCCCTAACCAGCTTCCTGATTTTGCCATTTCCTCCTGCCATCTAGACCGCCATTTGTTAAATAATTTTCTTGAAATCAATTCACAGTTTTTGCTAAAATAGGTTTATTTAAAAAAACATTATCGTATAACCTTAAATACAAAATTAGCCTCACTCGCCATGAATATAAGTTAGATAAGAAAACAAGTGTGGGAGAGTAAACAATGACATTTCTTTGCTGCATGCCTGCTGGAGGCTCTAGGCTCCACCAGCTCTCTCTATTGAAATGGAGATGAGCAAGTGTCCCAGGCACTGGACGCTATCATCCACACAGACAGAGGGCAGAGGGGACTGGGCCGAGGGGATGGCTCAGTTGTGATTAATGCAGTGCTCGAACCTCTGACAGTCGCCTCTGTGTACCTTTGAGGAACACAAGTGCAGCTCAGTGATGATCGCTGGCTCTGAGAAGTGGCCGGTAACATGTTTCTGTTACACAGATGAGGAGACAAGAGGATCAGAGAGGTGAGCCCACCACCCCAGGGTCACACAGCAGTGAGTGGCCAAGCCAGGCTTCTGACTTGGGCCTCCTGTCTGAGCACTGGTTCTTTCCTTGCTGCTGCCTCCACTGCTGTCTCAATGCCACACGGAGTCACTTAGGCAGAGTGGAGTCACTCTGACCCGCGGCTGGCGTGGTAATGGTTTTTACACCTGAGGTTAACAACTGTGATTTAAGAGGTTATTTGTCTTAATTTTCGGGAATCAGTTTCTCAGGGAGGAGGTAACTAACACATCGGGCTGGGGAAGCAAGTCTTTTTAGAAAATATTTATAGCATTTCAAGACAGTTTTGTGGCAAATGGATACAGCATCTGCTATTTTCCTCACTTTCCACCACAGCTCTAAAGCCCAGAGCAGTTAACACACACATGCACACACACACACACACACGCGCGCGCGCGCGCGCACGCGCACACACACACACCACAACCACCACCACCAACAACACAACAACAACACAACAATAAAAACCATATCAATGCTGATAGGAAGTCAAAGCCCAGCTTTTCATTTGAGAAATAAAGCACAAAACTGGCGTGATTTCAGAAAGACCTGTCATCACTGCCTCTGCCAAGCTATACCTGAGGCTGAGGCTAAGAAAACCATGGCCAGTGGGCCTGTCCCCAAGGCCATGGCAAGGTTCACTGCCTCCAGAGTTGGGTTTGGCAGGACTCCCAGGCCCGGGATTGTGGCTCTCACAGGAAGCCCCAACAACAAATGAGCCCTCCTCTGAAACTTAGATTACAGCTGCAAACTGGAGAGGGACAGGAAGAAGACCACCTTCAGAAACTGAAGCCACACTATGAGCAGGAGCTGAGCCAGTTACTCTCACAATACCTCAGTAGTTATTCATCCCCAAGGCCTTCTTACTCCCACTTTGTAGATGGCAAAACTGAGGCTTTAACAAGCCAAGATTTCCCCCTGGGGCGCCACTGCTTGCATGGTAAACTGGTCCCTCTGACCTTCCACAGGCAGCCTGGCATTCTCACCTCATTTCCTGTGACCATCCTTCAAGTGGCCTCTATGCCATCTGCTCCCCAGGGCCCTGCAAGGCACCTCCACAGTCCAGTCTCCAGGCCTTTTCTCACCCTGACCCTCAATACTAAACCTCTATCATCAGAATGCAGTGTCTCAAGCTGGAGGTGGAGTTGCTGTAGCACCCTGAGGACCTTCTGCTCCATCTCAAATTGGAATGACAAGGCCCAGAGAGAGGAGGGGTTATGTTTGAGGTCACAAAGCTGGCTGATTAGAAAACAAGTGCAGCTCAGTGATGAAGGCAAACAGGTTTGCTGTTAAAAATCCCAAATGTATTGCTATTCCCTCTGTCCTTGGCACCCTGGTCCAGACACATGAGGAGCCATCATTGCTACTTCACAATAATTAGTCAATTTAGCTGAGAAGGAGTTTTGGTAGTGACACCCAGGGTTTGGGTACAGCCAATGGCAAATGGTGAGCTGACGTCCCTCTGCAGAGCATCCCAGGCTTTTGGGCAGGATGAAGGTACTGCCCACCCCCACTCACCCACACCTACACACACCCACCTACGCAAGCCAGGGGACTAGAAGGCCCTCATCCATGATGCACTGGAACAAACCCCAGGCCAGGTCCTAAGGGAGTGCAAGCCCACACAGCCTGGCTTTCGTCTGACAGAGAGACCCCAGAGGAGAGCTGTGCCAGAATGGGGCCTGGTGCTCCCCATGTGGCCACTCTCCTAAGCAACCCTGTCCACTAGAATGTTGACATATAGTGAAAATGCATGTGTCCAGAATAGCCTTCGTCACCCAGATCCTGGTCTCCCTCCACCTTTCACTGCTCCCTCTGAATCAACTGCTCTCCCTTCATTCCTCAACCCAGACATCAAATCTAAAAGTCAAGGAGCCATCCTTGATTCTGATGCTCTCTCTCAGCCAAGCCATCTGCCGCTTCCATGGTTCACCCTTCTTGTGTTCTAATTTGCCTACACCTTGCCAGCTCCTTTGCCTGGGCGATGGCAGTAGTCCCTCAGTGGCCTCTGACTCTCACTTCTCTCCTGTTCTTCCTTGTAGCTGTAAAGTACATCTTTTCCTGTTCATACCTCTCCCCAAGGCAATCCCCATGATTCACATGCTCTGTGCATCTGGCCCCTGCTCATCTCACCCAGTACACTGCTTGCTCCACCATCACTGCTGCCCTACTGCCCTGTGGTTTCCCTGCCCCAGGGCCTTTGCACCTGCTTCCCTCCCACCATCCCCCCTTTCCCACCCCATGGCCAGCTGTTTTCAGTCTCTCATGGGATCCTTCCTGATTGTCCTTGTCTAAAATACATGCTTCCTTCCCACTCTAGTCACCCCATATCACTCATTATTCCGACCGCAAGATGATTACTGTTTATGCGTGTACTTACTTATTATCTGTTTCTCGCCCTCACCCTGATGATGTTAGGGTCAGGCAGGTCAGCTCCTTGTCAGGCTGGCTCCCTGCTTTATATCCGGTGGCTAGAATAGTGTCTAGCACAAAACCAATGTTCAGTGTATGTTGAATGAATAAGTGAGTAAACATCCATGATCTCATTAGCTCACTCCCTGCCCCCAACAGCAAGGGTGAGAATTATCCTATTTCATGGGTCAGGGCCTGGATGAGATGCCGAGAGGTGCTCTACACACCTGGAGCACACAATGGTGAAAGTGGCAGCATATTCATTTGGGACCAGGCCTTCTGACGCCTGGACCAGGGAAGGTACAAGAATTAAGGGACTAAGAGCCCATTGAAAGCACATGAAATTGTGTGGCTCCAATATTTCTCTTGCAGCTTGCAAAGTCGCTTCTCTGAAAACCACATCCTGCCCCTGTGAGCTGGTCTTGGCCTTGGCTCCCGGCCATGGGCAGCCTCGCTCCCCATAGCCCACTGGGCTCCTTCTCTTAGAGGGTCCTATAATTCACTGGCTCAGCCCCCAGGCTGATTGGGATGTAAGGAAGAGGGGCAAAGGAGGCCTTCTCTCCTGGGTGGGGCAGGAGGACTAGGCTGAGCCAAATGCGGGTCATGCTGCTGTGCCCACAGCCCTCCAAGGGCTAAAAATAACCGTGTTTACACACTTCCAGAGCTGGGGTTTCTGCCTCCCTGTCAGGAGGGATTCAGTCTGCACTATGTCCACGTTTCTACCACACATCTTCTACTTGGCTGGGCAGATGCCTAATGCCTAAGCCAACACAGGGGAGGACAGGGCTTTCTGAGTTTGTTTCCTTGGGTGGTTTAAGGTGGAGAGAGACGAAGAAAGCTGCCTGAGCTGTGGCTCCACGAAGAGAGAGCTCACCACTAGCAGACAGCTCCTCCTCCCAGGGATCAGAGCAGTAGTAAAGCAGGAGCTACAAAGGAGGTGGCCAGATTCAAAGCCATGTGGGGACCCAGTCAGTTCATCTCAAAGCTTTGGGGGCCATGGTACCAGGGGGGAGCCTGGGAGCCAGTTAGTGGTCCAACTCCCGACACAGGGGACCCGAAGCAAGCCACTTCCCCTCTCTGGTCCTCAGTTACCTCTCTGTGTTGTGGCAACTGGTGGTCAATAACTGACACCTCATTCTTTATGTCGTGTCCCCACAGCGTGGAGGGCTGACGGTACATCCTCAATGTGTGTGTGTGTGTGTGTGTGTGTGTGTGTGTGTGTGTGTGTGTGTGTGTTTGGAAGGGGGCAGGGGCAGTGCAAGAAATAACGCTGGCTCTTGGGGCCCTATGACTTATCTTTGTGTGGGATGACTAGCACACCTGCCAGGATGGCAGTCACCTGGCCACCCTCCTCCCTCCCTCCTTCCTTGCCCTGGTTCACCCAGGTGGACTTTAACACTGAGGGGCAGGTGCCAATTGCCTGCCTGGAGACAGCCCCTCCTCCTGGACAAACAGGCCCTTCTCTGACCTCACAGCTCCTGTGAATGTGGCTGTGCCAAGAAGAAACACGCAGGCTGTCAGAGGGCTGGCACATCGGTCTGTGACCCTTCTTGGCCAGGCAGTGCCTGGCAAGCACTGACTTCCCCCTTACCCTCAAATGGCCACTGGCGTGAGGACCTCAGGCTTCCCAGAATTCAGCAACCCCTAGCTTTTCTTCTCTGGCTTGAGAGGCCTGACTGACTTACTGCCCCTAGACAGGAACAAAGTCTATGCCCGCTGGCCTGACTTTAAGGACTGGGCCCTTCTGACAACAGTTCTGTTACTCTGAGCCTTTGTAGGTGCTATTCTCTCTGCCTCAGATACCCTTACCTCACCTCTTGGCCTAGGGATTTCCCATTCATCCCAGAGGACTGACTCCACTGCGTCCTTCTCCAGCAGAGTGAGCTCAGCACTTTGACACGGCTATATACCCCCCTCCACTAGATAGCAGCTCCCCCAGGGCAAGGACCTTGCCGTGATCACCCACAGGGCTGGCACAGGAAGGGTGCTGTGTAATTCTCTGCTGAATTAACTCTCAAGGTTAAGAGCTCGGTCCTCTTCTCTCCTCTCCCTGGCCAAGTCCGTTCCCTGAAGCATCCCCATACATCCATTCAAGATTCTGTAATCTGTAATCAGTTCTACTCCTTTCCTTTAGAGGCGCCTGGACAGGACCCTCAGTGCCCCAGCCTCTGTGCTCTTCATCAGACATGCACTTTTAAACCAAGTTTCTAAATACGCTTGCCCAGATATGCCGGGGTGAGGCCCAGCATCTGCGTGATTAAACAAGAGCCCAGGGCCAAAGGCACCCCATGGCACTTGTAACTCACTCCCCTCGGATACCACACCACCCCCTGCCCCTGCTGACCACCCCTACCCCACGCAGCACTGCTGCGCCTCTGTTCCTATGCCTAGGCCCCTAACAGCATTGGGCCTCATGCTCTCTCTCCCAGATAGTGGCAGGGCTCCTCAGGGCCTCTGTGAGAACCACCTCCAAGTAGACAACACAGTGATCATCTACAAATCCAATCCAGCTATGTCACTCCTTACCCCCAAATCTTTTCTTGTTGACCCTGTGTCAAGGATAAACTCTAATGCATGAATGGTGTTTAAAGATTTTTGAGATGTAATCAGGCCCTCATTGAATTCCCTGGCCTTGCCTCCTACCTATCCAGGTCTGATGCCCTCTGCTGCCTCCTTTCTGCTGAGCATTCCCTGATTCATTCTTTGGGGGTGCAGCTTGAAGGTCATCTCCTCTGGGAAGCCCTCCCTGAATGTCCTTCCCTAGCAGGCTGACCAGAATTGCTCTGCTTGGCAGAGCTCTCACCACGGCCACAAGGCCCGCCTGCTGTAGAAGTTGCGAGCCTGTCTTATTAGTGAGGCTTTGAGCTCCTGAGTCAAACCAGGACTAGTCACTAAGAACCTGGTACCGGACTGGCACTCAACAGCAGATGTGTTCCGAACATCGTGGGGCATGGCCCCCCATACTCCCAATCAGGTGGGCATAAGGACTCCCAATTTGGTGATAAGGAAAGTGATGTTCAGAGGGGCTGAGGTTTTTGTTCAAGTCATACAACAGAGATCCACTCAGTAGAACCAGCTAGCACCTATGCTCCTACCTGCCTCCAGGACCAGGCCCTTCAGGTAGAGAAAAGAAGGCTGCCTGCTATCTCCTTCTAATGCACTTGCAGCTACTGTTCCTTGCAGCTTCTCTCACCATCTCACCCAGCCCCCACTCCCACAGTGGGCTGAGCTTTCTCTGGGTGGGAGGGGACACTTCCTCCAAGCCCAAGCATGGTACGGGGTGGGGATATAGAGAGAAATTCCTCTCAGCCAAGTCACCTGCAAAATGCAGAACCAGCCATCTTCCCTAACCTAGACCAAGTACTAGTGTCCCAGGCTCAGCACCTGAAGAGCCCATAGGGATCACAGAGGCTTTGAGAGGTGCACAGACCTGGGCCCAGACACTAACTATCCTTGCTCCCAGTGCAGGCCCCTCTATCTTTTCCACACCCCAGTCTAACAAGATTGCTTCCTCTTTCCTGAGGCCCCAGGGGCCTCATGACCTGGCCTTCTTTTCAAAGCAAACACAGATAAAGAACCAGTAAGTAAATCCTGAGCTCCTGTGAGCCATGGGAGGGAGGAACAAATTAAAGGCAAACTGGGGGGGACCCTGTGCCAAGGAGCACTGACCTGGGAGCACTGAGCTCCCAGCATGGCACACCCAACTCCCAGGCCCTCAGGGCAGACCCCCAGCAGGTCCTGCACAGTCACAGCTACGTCAGAATGCACCACCCTCCCTAGGGCTCTTCTCACTCTGTTTCCAAGTCAATGGCTCTGGGTGGGTATCAAGGAGGTTGTGGGTCTTGCTGGCTCTCAGGGCCTGCTCAATAGCAGGGAACAGCTGGAGCATTTGAACCCCAGCTCACCGCTTGGATTTGCTAACAAAGTAGTTCCCATCTGGCTCATCTGCCAGGTGGAGCCCACCTTCTCCTGCCAGACCCAGAAGCTACCTGACTCTCCACATTCATCTTGAGTCTCAGAATTTCTCCAGCCCCCAGAAGCTACCAATAAACAAAGCCTGAGCCCACTCATTACCCACCCTGCTAATTAATCCCCCTGCTAATGATGTGACCTCATAGGGTGTCACCCCGTCCCCACACCACCACCTCTCCTTGAAGCCCACTGTGCCCAACTCCAGCCTCAGCAGCAACTGGGCTTAAATCCTAGCTCTGCTCTCTACCAGCTGTGTGAGTTTGGACACCCTACTTCACCCCTCTGAAGCCTAACTGTATGGCTCTCAAGTCACTGTAAGGTTAAGTGAGATAACTGTACAAAAGAAATGCCAGTACTGGTTAGGTGTTCACAATGAACCAGGTCCTGTTCTAGGTTCTGTACCAGCATTAATTCATTTAGGCTCACAAGATCCCTCTGAGGTGGGTGCTTTTGTTATGACACCTCCCTGACAGACAAAGAAACTGAGAGAGTGGCTAAGTCGCGTCTCCGAGGTTGCCCAGCCTTTGCCCAGCCGGTAAGCATGGGAGCTCAAGTTCAGCCTAAGCAGTCTGGCTCCAGAGCCCATGCACTAATCCCACACTCTGCTGCTTCCAGGGGCCGTCTACCTTCTTCCCACTGCTGCTGGAGCCTAACCCTGCCAAATGCCCCACTCCTCCATAAACTCCAGGGTACATCATGCTTCGGGGCCTGTTAGTACCCCCGACTAACAGGCCCTCCTCCCTGGTCTACCTGGCAGACACTGACTGCTACATTTGCTCAGGTACTCTTGCCACTTTCCTCTGTCTGATCCTTGACCTTTAGGTAGAAATGAGCCCTTGACTACTTCCCGCTCCCCACATCCTAGGTTTCCACTGAAGCCCGTGGGACCCACAGGCGCAGGCACAGTGGTGTTCTGAGCCCAGCAGGGACTCAATAAATGCTGTAATGTGGCTGACTGACCCATAGGGTCAAGTCTCAAGGCCTCTGGCTTTGCCCATCCAGCCAGCCACGCTGCCTGGAAAGTCCTTAGTAACGAGGCCCCAAGGAAGGTTCAAGGTCGGATGTTGAGGTCCCTCCAGCAGCAATTCTTCCTTACACTACTGAGGCGGCAGTTAGCATCCAGGGAGCCCACAGAGAGGTGCCATGAAGACCACATATGTAGTGAACACAAAAGTCCAAAGTGACAGAAATTGATAAAAACTTCACCGCACCACTGACACCCCATATATCAAAGGCCCCAAATCTCATTCTCTGCTTGCCTCCAATTTCTATCAGGGCTTGCCAGCTGCACATTTATTGAGAAGTTTGTGATCTGACAGGCACTGTATTACCAACATTAATGATGCATCAGTCTCTAGAATTACTGGGGAAACAGTCCAATTGATTTTATTATTATCCTGAGTTCTTCACATTTCATTCTAGGCAGCTTGCTACCAGAGTTTTTGAACAAGGACCAAAGTAAATAAAGGTTGCAGTGCCACGGCTGACCTCAGGTGGGAGAACCTGGGCTTGTTCTGGGACCTTTGGTGACAGCCTTTCCCCCTCTCTGCTTTCTCTTCTCTCCATGACAGCAGGAGGGTCACTGAAATACCAGGTGGTGGAGAGTGGCAAGCATGGCGTCCCTGTGGAGAGACAAGCCGGGGACCGATCAAGAACTTAGGCCAGGCCTCCCATTCATGTTGCAAAGATGGAGACGGCTGGCAAGAGGCAGAAATAGCTATTGATGTCATCTGTAACCTGCCCCTTGGCTGGGGCAAGGGACAGCCCCATATGGAATCCAAGAGCAGATATGGGCCCATGCCCACACAAGCCTGGCAGCTCTACTGGCTAGCCGAGGGCAGGTGGAAGACCCAAGATGAGATGGAAGATGTCGGTGGTGCCCACCTCATCTCAGCCCACTTGGCCTCTTGCCACATGAGATTCCTTTTAGTTTCCAGAATATGCCAAGCTCTTTCCAGCGTCAGGGCCTGCCTGCCTTTGCACAGGCTGTTCCCTCTGCCTGCAGGTTTCTTTCCTCCCCAATCCCATCATCTCATGGCCCTCCTTGGAAAGACTTCCTGTCTAAAGGCCCCCCGTGCCCACCCCTTGGTCTTCCCTTATTCAGCACCCTACTTATTTCTTTCTTAGCACTTATCATAATTTATAAAGGGGGTACTCATTAGCTTGATGACCCATTTTCCTCCTTTGGCTCCCTGCAGACAGGGAGCTTATCTGTTCTGGTCACCATCATGGTCCCAGAGTCCCCTCTGCAGGCCCCCTTATCCATGTGTGGAATGAATGTATAATCTAAGAGTAGGCAGGGATTGAAAGAGCCAGTGTCTGTCAATCCCTGAAGGCAGCGTTTGGGTCAAGAAGTTCTCAAGAACATGGCCTTCTTTTTTCAGGGCTGATTTTCCTCTGTCCCATCCCTAACCTCCACGCTAAAGGTTTAGAGAAGTCCTCTCTCTTCTAGCTCCTTGTGCAATCATTTGTCTGTCAGGACTTAACTCCTGCCTCTCCTCTCCCAATCTTTCCTCCAGGAACCCTCGGAGGCAACAGGGCCAGCAGGAAGCTGAGGGCTTGAGGTCAGGCCAGAAGCCCGGTTCAGATCCCCATCTTGCTACTTGAGTAGAGCACTGAACTAACTGCATCAAGTTCTACTCAATTACCTCCTTACAAAATGAAGACAAGAAGCTGGTGTCTCTGGGTGCACAGGTCCCAAGGGCCCTAGTTCATGCAGTGGAATTTGTTAGATGTGTTCCATTGCCAAGGCAATAGACAGGTGCGAGGAGAGGACAGGAGAAGCAACATATCTGCCCTCAGAGCAGTCAGGTAAAAAAGGCGTGAAGATCCTTATTCCAGCAGAGAGGTGAGCTGGACGCCAGAAAAGCTGAAAGGCTAAGCGAGAACTGGTTAAGTACCAAGAGTGGGATCAGCAGTAAATAAGGGTTACCATGTAGATTCTGGAAGCATGCAGGATGAACAGATGGGCCTTAGAGGGGTGATCTTCTGACTGTTGGTATTATGATTATTATTGTTATTATATGGAATCAAGTCAGAATGTTTGACTTAATAGTATTCTGATTTAAAAATGATTTTTTTTCCCTGAAGTAGGTACTTCCGCTATAATTTACTAATGAGTATTTACTATGTGCCTAGCTCTGTGCTAAGCAGCAACTACACATTATCACATTTCATTCTCCTAACAAGCTCCATTATCTCCACTTTACACTCATGAAAACTGAGGTGCTCAGGAAGAAGTGGAATGCCTGAGGTCCCTCAGGTAGAAGATGCAGGGTGTGAATCATGCTGATCTGGAAACCGGAGCTCCTGGACCCCAAAGAGTGGCAGCAGCCCCCTCTAGCCTGAGTGGCCCAGGCCTCTGACCAGCAGCCAGCCCCACTGCTTTCCCAACAGGAAAATGAGGCCCATGGAGACCTTGGACTTGCCCCAATTCACTCAGTTATTCTAGGGCAGGGCAAGGACAACTGAACTGATAAGTCTACTATTGACTTCATCTCACTTAATTCTCAAAATAACCTGGGAAATAAATACAACCCATTCTATGGCCAAGGAATTTAGTCTCCAGAAAGCAAAAGGACGGCTGGTGGCAGAGTGAGGACTTGGACCCAGTTCTGAAGGCTGTCTGGCCACCACTGTGCAACCAGCCCAAATTTTTGGAGCCTGGCTCTACTGGCTTCCTCCAAGCTGTGGGGAGAGCAGAAGCTGCCCAGCTCTAGCGCTCGTAGCCTTCTGAGTCCCCGTGTGTCATCACTGCTGGGCTCTGTACCTGGCATGTAATGCCAATAGCCACCGTATACAGTCTCGGCCACAGCCGGACTCACCCGGCTTGCCTGTGCCCGGGGAAGCCAGGTCAGAGGACGGTTCTTTAGCATTTCTGGCAGCGTGCTCTTAGTCAATTAGGTCTTTTCTGTCCAAAGGGCAGCTGTGACGTGCAGAACGGGTCTGTGGTGTCAATATGAGCCCAGCATTGTACAGCTGAGGACACACAATGCCCTCAGTAGACTTTATTTATAAATCCACCCAGTGCTCACTGTGGCCTTTACACTCAGCTCTTTCCCAAAATGCAAATTGGCTTCTTCCTGTAAGTCAAACCAGCTTGTTCAAGCTGATAAAATCATCCCAAACGGGCTCTTTTATCTCCCCAATACAGAAAGCCCTCTGCACCCACACCTCCTAGAAAGAGGAAGCCGTCCTCACAGCGCTTCGCAGGGGCTGGCCTAGGGAGAGGCCCTCCTGGAGCCGTCCAGGGGCATGTGAGGGGGGCTGCAGAGGGCAGTGGGTGAGAAGGTTCTAGGCTCTAAGACTTGTGTCCAGATCCTGCTCTGACACGTTCTAGCTCTGCGGCCTTAATCACTCTGAGCACCACTCCATTTGTACATGTGTTAAATAGGGATAAAAATGGTCTCTTCCTTTGGAGGGTTCTTTGGAAAATTAAATGAGATAATGCATACTAACTACTTGGCACAGGGCTAAAACCCTAGTAAATCTCCAGAACATGGTGATGGAGAAGAAGAATAAGATGACTGTCATTATTGTTATCTGAAGTCTGTACCTGCCACCCAGTCACTCTTGCAGGGTGGCTTCAGAATTATCCCTCCTTTAGCTCTCTGAGCTTTGGTCTTCCCCACTGTAAAACGCCAGGAGCCTTTTTCTCACTGGCTGGTATCTCAGCCCTTGACTGCCACCATCATGTTCAAATAGCTTTGGAGGTACTGCTTCCGGTACCCTGTCTCTTTACTCTCCCAAGGGCTCTTTTATCAGAAAAACAAAATCTGTTCTTAAAAAAAAACCCACCCCCATACAGAAAAGCAAGCTACCTGACCGCCCCTCTGACAGCTAGTGTCAGGATTTCTAAACAGCTACGAGCATCACTTATAGGCATCAGCCTTGTGGAGAAGGAGGGAGGAGTTAAGGGAGGTAGAGGGATCTGATAAGGGCTCATGGTCCACTAGACTAATAAGGGGCTTCCACAGAGTGGGCAGAAGTGCAAGGAAACACAAAATGGATCTAGAAGCCGCAGGAAACCAAGACACACGCACCGGAAACTCTTGGTGGAGGTTCCAAGGCTCACAAGAAGGAGTCACGACGCTGTCGTGACAACCGAGCTTGCCAGGCAGTATGGAGCCCTGCCCACAGAGGGCCGTCCAAGCCTTGATTTCCTAGCAGAGAACACCAGCCATGGTATACTCAGCATGCTTTCACCACAACTCTTAGCACCCAGGGAGGCAGGGATTACCATGATGGACCCATTAACGGAAAGCTGAGGCCTGAAGGCGGGAAGTGACTGGCCCAAGGTCACAGGGCTTGTTGTTAATGAAACTCAAGTCCCCAGGCTCCCTCCAATCTGGAGAACTTAGGGAGTTCAGCAGCCATGAAATGGCCATGTTACTGTGGCCACCAATTTTCCGAAACAGGATGAAACCCAAGAGTCAGCTCACAAAGACATTCTCCTCCCTGTGCCTCACTTACTCCTCACAGCAGCCAGGCAGACAGGCTGGGTGGGGGTTGTTAAATCTCCCCATTTTGTGGGTTGAGGCCATGTCACCCTGTAAGGGAATAGCCATGCCAAGCCTGCACCCAGACCTTCAGAACCTTCTGCTGCTTCCACTTCCTCCTCACCCCCTCAGCATGGAGGGGTCGGACTAGAGGAGCGGCCAGCCTCCTAAGTGCCACTCTATCAGCCCTCCCACCCAAGCACAAGTTGGGTGGTCCTCAAATGCACATGAGGGGCTCTAGTCACCTGTGTGAGAAGCACTTGCTGCCTGATTAATCTCCTAAAACACTGCCTTTCCCTTATCTAGTATGAGGGTCCCCTTCTAACCCTGCCTTCCCTCTGGATCCCAGCCATCCCTGGAGACTGGGCCCAGGTTACTCCCCTGATGATCTAGGCAGGCACAAGCTGAGCTCCCCTAGACTCCCTAGTGGGCACACTTTCCTTTCTTTGTTCAGGCTTTTCCACCTCCCGGTAGTGCCTTTCCTCTACCTCCTCCTTGCCTTGTGCTGACTAAAGCCTCTCCATCTTCAACACCATCGACCCTTCAATGCCTCTTTCTCCAGGAAGCCCTCCCTGACTACGCTAGCCCATTCTCAGCTCTCACTTGTTCCAAGTTCTCCTTGGAACTTCTTAGCCAATTTATCTGGCACTTTCAGTGTATATCGCTACTATTCTGCCACAAGTAGCCAAGGATTAGTTTCCAATTTACGCTGTATAACTCTTTTAAGTCTGGGTCTCAGGATATTTGTTTAGCTATCCTTCCACTCAAGAAATTTTGTCTTAGCCTGTGCCCCCATGCCCCCACCTCTTGTATCTAGGGGATACAAGAGATAAGGCTTTGGCCTTCTAGGAGCTCAAGTCTAGAAACAGAGAAATAAACAGGCAGTTGCCACCCAGCAAGGTGGAGGCTGTGACAGGAAAAGCAAGAGGCTGTGGGAATGTTACCCAGTCAGGTTCTTGTTCTCCATAGGGAGCTCTCGCTGGCCAAGCACAGGGCCCCACCCTAAGGAGCCACTCCAGTGGTTCTCCAGGTAGATTGAAATTACAGGTGAATGGTTGTCTGGTTTCAAGACAAAGGAGGTCTGAGTGGGAGAGTGGTGAAAGTAGCTTGGGCAAGTGTTGGCCTCCAAGGCCGGTGCCTCTACCAGCAGACAGGCAGGAGGAAGTGTTAGAACCAGTATGACAAGAAGGAATCCCCTGGACTGGGGGAAGGCCGGTCTACCCTGATGGAAAATGCCATGAGAAATAGGGATGAGCCCTACCTGGCAGGGCTCAGGGGCACAGCCATCCCTGGCCCCTCAGACCTAGAACCCCTCAAGCCTCAGCTCCTGAAATATGTGTCAGCCTTGAGGGTAGGCGCCTTTTTATTTTCTGTTTTTTTGAGCATGCCTCTCCAGATGGGCCAGCTATGGGAAATGCACCAGTGCACACTGCTGGCTCTTGGCCTAGCAGGCCTTGGTCACTGCCACTTTGAACATCTCAGTGAATGGTTTCATTGTTCTCGCATCCTGAAGCCTTCTCTGGAGAAGGGTACGGGTTTCTAGAGAAATAAATAATGGGTTCCCACATGTCATTGTAGCCTCCAACCACACCTCTACCTCCAGCTCCCTGTCATCCCAGCTTGTATCTCCAGCTCTGCTTCCTGGGAAGAGGCAGAAGTTCCTTCTCTGGCTCCAAGCACATGTGGGCGGCCCACCCTGACCCTGCCTATCAAAACCTCTTCTATGCTGGAGCTCTCTGTGGGCCTTGAGCAATCTGGCCACAGCCAAGGGTGGGTAGGGGGTCCAGGATCCCATGGGTGACAGGGAAAAACCCTCCAATTGCAGTGCCCCATGTCAGTAGCTTCCCTCCCTACTGCTTCAGGGGCATTAGAAAAAAATCAAGCATCTTGGGCCTGGGCCTGGGAGTCCCTGTCCTTCTTAAGCTTGTTCCTCTATAAGTAAAATGGGAAATGGGTGAGCTGATAGGCAAGCTGTCTCCCAGGTCCCCACTTTTGTTCTAGCTAATTATGCTTGAAGAGACGGAGGTAGGGCCAGTGCCCAGAGCAGCGAGGGATGTTCAGAAGGCAGGATAGGGAAGAGGGGTGGGGTTGTCAATGGCTGTAGAAGCTTAAAAGCTGGTAAAAGGCTTAATCCTGCATAATGATTTACAGAGTGACAAGTAAAATAGATTTACCGTGACAGCTTGAAAGGAGAACCACAGAAATAAAATTACACTGGGGCTCATCCTGTCTCTCTACAACCTGTCTCCTCCTTTCCGAAAACCAAGGACTCCTGTGAGCGCACATGGACATATGTACGTGGGCAAAAGGGAGCAGGTGGCCAGATGGGGTGGGGGGTGAGAAGTGGGAGAGGGACAAAAGAGGAGGCAGGTCTGGCCCTGTTCCGAGAAGGTTCCCTGTTCCAGGTACAGCCCATGCAAGTGATGCTCCCAGCAGCCCTCCAAAGCCAGGGTTATCCCCATTTACAGGTAAAGACACATCTGGCTGACATGCCCTGCATGAGATTCCATCTTTGGGGAGCATGAAGCAGGTACCTCAAGTGCCCATGGGGCCCAGTACCCCTAATTGCTACCTGACTCCCATCTGAAGTGGGCCCACTGGCTCCGGCTGTGTGGAGGGGCGTATGACCCAAAGTGCCGATGTTTTAGCCATGGACCACAAAGATGCTCTCCTCGGCAGCAATGAACTCCTCCAGCCGCTCTGGGTTCCACAACTGCCATCCAGCACCTCCAGTGCAGCAATGGCCCATGTGTCTTCTCAGGCTCTTCAGTCAGAGCAGGGCTGGTAACTGTGCCCATAGGTTTACTTATGTGTACCAATGGTCATCATTTTAAAAACAAAAATTGAGAAGGGGCCATATGTAGGAAGAAACAGACCAGATTCCCCTTAGTAGCTGTGGGGCCTGAAGCAACTTCACCCCTCTGAGCTCCAGCTTCCTCCTGGTTAAAATGGGGTAACACTACCCACTTATGAGGTCTGTTGTGACAACCACAAGACCCCAGAGAACCCTACCTCGTGCACAATGGGTGTTCCCAAGAATGTGAGCTTTGCCTCAGGTGACATGGATCAAAATGTACTTACAGTGGGGACAGCTAGATAGAAGCTCTGATCTCAGTCCTGGCTTAGCAAAGTCACCTGCTCATGATCCACCCACCCTCCCCTGGTCCTAGGGAGCTACTCACTTTGAGGTGGAGGAAAGGTGGTCAGGGATGGGAGGGATAGCAGTCAGGCTGGCCTGGAGACTACCCCCAAACCTCTTGCAGCCTTTGCTCTGCTTCTAGCAAAGACTGGAAGGGCCTATTCCCAGACCAAGTCTGTGGACACTCTCAAGCATTTCTCCCTGACACTTACCCTCTGGCTGACACCTGGCAACTCCCAGCTTGGGGAAATGCCATCCTGCACCTCTAACCGACATAGTACAGGGATATGCCTAGACAGGCCTGAACACCATGTTTACCCAGCAGAAGGGTGGCCCTCCCTCCCGTCCTCTCCCAGCACCGTGACAAGCTGGAGCCCATTTGCCTGAAGACTCGTCTGGTGCGTAGGCCATGCGTATGAGGCTCCCGTCCTTGGCCCTGCCCAGGAAGTCTTGCCCAAGAGGCCCTGCATCCTGGCCAGACTCCGGCTGCTGAGCCAATTCTCCCAGGAAGCCAAGCTGAAAAGGGTGGCAATGCAGGCACAGTGGATGCCAAGGCGGCCTCAGACCCCAGCAGCTTTGAGCAAAACCGGAGATAAGAGGTGCTCCTAGGAATGGGGCCTGGCCCAGACATCCCTGTGGCTTTAACTGAAGAGGAGGAGGACAAAAGAAGGGGCCAATGGCCAAGGGAGCTATGACTCCAGGACTGAAGTTATTCAAATCTTTCTCAAGCAAAGTATGCAAGTCACTTCCAAGGCATCCGCCTAGAGTACAAATATATAAATTTCCAAACCACAAAACCTACCACCTCTGTGTAAAGTATAGCTGTCATTTATTCATTCACCTATTCTGCAAAAATTTTGGAATGTTTTCTAGGTGCCAAGCATGGTGCTAGGTGTCGGGGAGTCAGAACCTGCCTGTGGCTGGGGCACCCTGAAGGTAGCTGAGATTCTGCCAGATAAATGCTGCAAGAGTCATCAGAAAACAGTGCTGGGGAAACTAGGGCAAAGGCAGGGACCAAGCTGCTTGATCTGACTGGTGCAACAAGGGCAAGCCAAAGCTTGGGCAGGGCTTTGCAGGCTGCCTAGGAGTTCACCAGGAAGAAAGAGCAGAGATCAGAATGTGCATAGCACACACAAGTGAAAGTTCAGCTTGAGCCAGAGAATGAAGGGCCTTGAGTGCTAGGCTGTAGGTAGTAGGGGAGCCACGAAGAAGTTTTAACTAGAGCAGAGGAGGTAACAAGATCAGAGGCGCCTTTTATTAGGGTCGCACTGGAGGCCAAATGGAGGGAGACTAGGAGAGGGGAGGCTGGAGGCAGACACCCCAGGGAAAAAGCTGCTGCATGAGGGAGAGAAGAGCGGTGGCTTTGGAAACATTGAGAAGGTAGAGTCTAGAGGCATCAGTTCTCTGACTATGTATTCTCACAGGCCAGGCTCTGGGCAGGGCAGTGGGCACATGGAAACCCAATGTCACAGGCTGCAGTCCTAGGGAGGAGTCAAGGGTGACTCCCAAGTTTCAGTCAAGGCAGTGGGCCAAGGGCAGTCCTGCTCCTGGTCCTTAGAGTAGCTTTATAAGGCTCCCCTTCCTCAAAATGCTTACCGCCATCCACCAGGAACCTATTCGATATATGTATAATCTATGGGGACTACAGTGTCAGTGCCTCTCAAATTGTACAGCGCAAAACCTGCGCTATCACACTTGGAAGTCCTAGCAGACACAATGTCACTGCGCAAGCACTGGAAAGATGGAGTGTCAGAGCCCTTCGGTTCAGGCAGAAAAAAAGGCAGATAAACTTATACGCAAAGGAAGAAACAGAACAAGCAGAGCAGAATGTTTACTAACCCCCACCCCCGCCTTTTGGGCATGAGAAATCTGAATAAAATGAGAAGTAGCATTATTTACTATGTGAATCCAAAAAGGAAAAAGTAGCTGCTCAAACCAGATAAAGAAAGGAAATGAAAAAAATGCAAGTCAGAAAGCACCTGTTTCAAAAGATGGGGATTGGCCAAAAGTATAGAAAACCAGTTCTGGCCTTAGAGCTTACTAAAAAATTTATTTTAAAAAGAGACCCTATGTGCAGAGCAAAACTCCAGCAAGTGAACACAGAAAAGAGAAACCCATGTGCTGAGAAAACTGGAACTATCTGGATAACTGAGGGTTTCCATTCCACCATTTAGTGACTAGAAATTTATTAAACAACCTTCTCCACTCTGCCATCTGGATACAGGAATAAGACTCAGCTGGTACCCTCATGGAAGGGACAGTCCAGGGCGGGAGACTGCAGAGGCCTGGGAGAGTGCAGAGCGGGATACCCAAGAGCCCCCAGGAGGAGGCAATGACAAAACTGAGGCATGTTGGTAAGGACTGGCTAGGAGACTCAGGCCACTGTCCATATGGTAAAGGCCAAAGCCCTGGCAACAGCTGGCAGTCCCCTATGTAACAAAAGAGAATTTTGTGAGCAGAGGTGAGATAGATAACATTCGATCTTGGGGGCTTGGAGTAGGGACTCCCACCTAGCCTAGAGCTAAAACTGCTCAAAAAGGCTTCCATGAGAAGGGGCCTCTGTGCACATGGGCAAACTGAGGGCAGAGAGAGCCAGGGGCTTGACTAGGTCGGAAAGGTGATCTAGGTGGAAAGTGGGTCTCCTAAGCCCAGCTAGGGCCCCTTCCAGTGCCCAGGGCTGGCCTGGGGATGTTATTCAGCCCTACACCAGACACACAGGCAGGGAAGGCACACCTGGATGGCTATACTGGTCCCTGGCTACTGGGAACCGCTCAGAAACAGTGTGGGAGGTACTTCTCAAACAAGGAGCCAGATTCTCATTCTTAAAAGGTTTGGGCTTTCATTTCCCCCCAAAAAAGATGTTTGCAGGGACATCCCTCTAGCTGAGGCCAGTGCTCGCATCCAGCTGGCAATCTTAACAAGTGTTTTTACTGGGCACACACTGTCTTCCTGTGGGGCGGGCACGCCCCACCCATTTTACAGATGAGCAAGCAGGCCCTGAGAACTCCAGAGGCACATTCATCCTAGGTCACTCTCTTTCTGGGCTTGATGGGAAAGATTAACGAATCCTAAGCAACAGGTGGGATTCAAGTGTTACCAGGCTGAGGGTTCTGCCCACTGAGCCCAATGGCAGCTGCAAATGGCAGATAGGGATTTGACTGAGGGTCTGGCCCTGTGCTGGGCATCTCGAACCCTGGGCCTCACCAGTCTGAGCCCTGTATGGCTGGTGCGGACTCCCCAGAACTGCCATGCCTGGGCACTACAGGGCTGTGGGGGTGCCAGCAGCCAGGCTGCAGTTCTGTACTAGGCTAATTCTTGGCTTCTGAGCAATTAAGTGGAGAGAGAAGAGACACAGTGAGAAGGCACTGCCCATCCAGGCAACCTTCGGGGCCACCCCAGGACTGCCAGCCCCGGGCCTCCGCTGAGCACCAGAATGCTGAGTGGGCAGCGTCCAGCAGAGGCAAGGTCCACCTGACAAACACTGGCTCTGGCCACCTTCAAGGTGTGGGAAGGAGAAACCCAAGGGCCTGTGCAGGTTCAGACCAAAGTGAGCTAGCCTGGCTTCTTCCCACCAACCCATCTTCCTGTTCAGTACCCTGCTGTCACCCTGGGAAATTGGACTTCTCTCCTTATGCCTTTGCAAGTCACAAGAATGCCAGTTTAGTTATCAAAGGCCACCTGGCTGCTGAAACTCTGGGGCTCCGAAGTTACCTGACTCAGGTAGGTACCTTGTTGGAGAAGAGAGATGAACAAAATGGGGAAATGGAGGCCCAAAGAGGACAGAGGGCCTGCCTGTGGTTACATAGAAGGACTAGAGACACAGGGAAACTACCTTAGAGATCCAAGCAATCCCAAAGCCCCCCATGTTATAACAAGTAAATCGAGGACTAGAGATGGCAAAGGACCTGCTTAAGATGA
This sequence comes from Eidolon dupreanum, assembly GCA_028627145.1. NCBI lineage: Eukaryota > Metazoa > Chordata > Mammalia > Chiroptera > Pteropodidae > Eidolon > Eidolon dupreanum. The sequence goes on along the minus strand of CM053506.1, from coordinate 47,573,477 downwards.
CTTTGAATGAATAAGAACCCTGGGTTGATCCTCTGGGGACAAGACAGAGCTGCCCTCTGTGACCCCAACCTCAAAAGTTAGGAGATTGCAACACTTCCTTGTTTCTATAGTAACTAGCTACTGCTCTAGGAATACATTAAATGTTTTTGTTCCCTACTCTGTGCCGGCCCTGGGCCAGGCTGTGAGGACACAGAGCGGAAAGAGGGAGTGTGAAAGGAGGCACAGATTGAGCCTCAGTTCCGGTTGATCCCAGGCACTGGAGGGCAGGAGAGAGAAACCAGGGAATTTTCAGTGAAGGAAGAAATCCCTAATGTGTGAGAGTGTCATGGAAGGGAGTACAAGCAGTGGCAGCTGGGCTCTTAGGGATGCATAGGAGTTAACCAGACAGAGTTGTGGGGGTGTAGGAACTGTAGGCAAAGGCCTCAGGGCTTGAGAGTGTCAGCTTGTTAAAAACAATAGTGCATTGAGTAGAGGATATGAAAGTGTAGGAGATGAAAGGAAGAGATGCACAATAGAGACCAAATGCAGAGAAGCAAAACTATAAGCACAGATTAGGGTGCGAGGAACACCTCACTACGCTCCTATTTTTACCAACTGTTAAATGGACACCTTATAACAGAGTAGCTATGGCTACATGGGACGTAACAGGCATAAAAGGAAAAGTGCTCTGACCCACAGAACTTATAGACTTGGGCCAGCTCTCCAACCCCAACTCCCCAGTCTGCTTTGTAGAGGATTGCTTCTGGGCATAACCTTGGTCAATCTTCAAAATATATACAGGATCTGACCACTCTGGTCTAAGCCCCCAGCACCCTCATTTGGGTACTATAAAAGCTGCCAAGCTGGTTGCTCATTTCCATCCTTGTTCTCTACAGTCTATTCTCAGTTCACTAGCCAGAAGGACCTTCTTAGAGGGTATATCAGATAGTCACGGTCCTTTAATTAAAATCCTCTGATGGCTTCCAGAGAACTAAGAATGAAGTCAGAAGCCCTTTCCATGCTCCATAAGGCCCTCTGTGACCTGGTCCCTGACCATGTCGCTCACTTCCTCTTCCATTTTCTTCCCTCTCTCCCTCCATCCAGCCACACTAGCCTCCCTGCCTTTCTTAAAGCATGACAAGTATTCTCCTGCCACTAGGACTTTGCACTTGCTGTGCCCTCTGCCTGGGGTGCTCTTCTCCCATATGTTCATAGGTTCACCCCCTTACCTCCCTGAAGTATCTATCTGCTCAAATGTAGCCTCTTCAGAGAAGCCTGCCCTGATAACTCCATCTAAAGAAGATCAGTTCTCCTACCCATCTCCCTGTGTCACTTTATCCAGATTTATTTTTCTTTGAAACACTTCTCATAACTCAGCATGACATCACACATTAAGTTGTGAACTTATTGCCTATCTCACCTACAAAGGGCCTCTGTCAAGTTCACCACTGTATCCCCAGGGCCTGGAATAGTACCTGGCACACAATAGGTGCTCAACAATCTTGAATGAATAAGTAATCCATCGTTCTTGGGGAGCTGATCAAGAGGAAGCCCAGAAGGATCCCAGTGGCAGAACACTGGGGGCTTCAGGCCAGACATAAAACTTTGTTCTCAGACTAGCACAAGGACCTACCTACAGGAAACATAAGCTACTCTCACTGGGAACCAACCCCCAAAGACTGGAAGCGAAGGAGAGCCTGCCCTGAGGGCCTGGAGGAATATTGAAGGGAAAGCAGCAGGTACTATTCTGCACAGTATCCCTGTTCACACACGCTAGGTCTGGGCAGCCCAAGGAATCAACCTCAGCGATCAAGGGATGGAAAGGAAGCTAGGCTTGGTAGGGCACGAGGAGTTGGTGTCATGTTGGCTCTGCAGCAGCTTCCTTCCCCCTCTGGGCCTCAGTTCCCTAATGAGGGAACTGGGGATGAGAAAAGAATGAGAAAAACTGGTTGCCCAGGTCCTTCCTGCTCCAACAGACTGGGTGCCTTTGGGTCTTCAGTGCCCTGGAAGGGGTCACACTAGGCTGAAACTAGGGCCATAGATTCAAGCTACAGTCCCAGGCCAGGGTAACATCCTGCAGTCAGACACTTGGGTGAAAGGTCTCAGGTAGGCTCCTGGAGACCCTGTTTTCATCCAAGATGATAGCTGGCAGAGTGCAGGGCAGCCCAGTCTGAGCCAGGAGGTAAAGGGGAGTGCCCTGTCATAGGGCCGGGGCCCCAGGCAGTGGGAGCCAGCTGTCTCATGCCAACCCTAGGGAATACCCAGGGGCCCAGCGCTTACAGTGAACACAGCCAGAGGCATAAAGTCCAAAAAGTTTTGTGAGATGGAGATGGTAAGTTTCAGGCCTGCCACAAACATTGCCACACCATAGGGGTACTTCCCTGTATCTCACTCCAACAAAGAGTTTCTGTCAAATGACAGGGCAGGGGCTGGGCACTGGCTAATGGTTAGGATGCCTGGGTTCTAGCTCCAGCTCTGCTACAGATTTGCCCTGTAACCTTGGAGAGGCCTCTGTCTCCTCTGGGGTCAGACTCAGAAGCTAAATGAGAGGGTTGGCTTGGATGGTTTCCAAGGCCTTTCTGTGCTGACATTATCATCACTACACACGGTAATAAAACATCACACTTCTTGCCACCAGGACACTGCGTAGCATGCAAAGTGCTGGCCCTCCCCACCGACTCCTGCAACAGCCACGGGGGAGACTGTCAGTGGGAGGCAGTGCCACCAGTTCTGACTCCAAATCCAGTGCTCATTACAGACACCTCAGGTCTTTGGGGCTTCAGGACACTGAGGCAGAATGCTCCCTGACAGAGTGGCAGGGAGCAGAGCCAGACAGAGAGGGGCTCAGTAAGGAGGTGAGTGGAGGCAGACAGGGAGGGAGCACTAACCACAGCCGCCTAGGCTCCCCTCCCTGCTAGGGGCCCTAGTTCCAGTGGCAGGTGAGAATGTTAGGAGAGGCTAATAAGCTAAAGACAGGCTTTTTCGAACCCTCTGGCATGTTAGACCCTACTTAAAGAGCAGATGGCAGGTGATTTTCTTTCTCTTGGACCCCAATGGCCACTGTTGGGAGTTTTCTAGCCTATTTCCATTTTTCACGACCTGGGTTAAACGGTTTCCAGGTCAGGCCTGAGGTCTCCAAGCTGCCCAGTCTCTTAAAGGCAGAAATAAGAAGGGGATAGAAGAAGGCCGTCTTTACCAGGTAGCCTCCTCTGCCCGCTCCAGCCTTGGACTCAGCCTAGAGAGGACAGGCCTCCAGGAATATATCCCTGATGTAGAGTAAGGAAGGGAATTCCCAAGATCTGAGATCACCATATTCCACATAGTCCTCAGATGAGAACTAGGGGGAGGCATCCTTTCAGGCACCAGAGAAGGTAGAACTTCCTAGGTGGAGGGGGTTGCTGGAAGGCAGCGAGCAGCCTGTCCCTGCAGGCATGCAGGACCACAGGCCCACACTGAAAGGTGCTCTGCGGGGATGCTATGTAACAGGTATCAGATGAGGTGGCCACCGAGCTCCCTTGTGGTCTTGAGAATCGAAGATCCCATGAAAATAGTAGAAATAGTAGTATCTGGAGCTCTAGGTCGGGGGCAAGGGCAGGAGAAGTTGGTATCATAATGGCTCAGCCACCTCTAGAGGGCTGGCTAGGAGAGCAGCCATCCACAAGGCAGAAAACTCTGAGGATTCAGGGGCCCACAAGGATTTTAACCCCCAAAGCAGTTCCACTCTTTCTGTCTAAAGGAATCATCCCTATAGACAAAACACAAGCAAAAATGAAGGTGTCAACCAGGCTCAGGTGGGAGGAATCACTGTCCTTTTGTAGGAAATAAATCAATGCTGAACTCACAGCTTCAAGGAAGCTCCTTTCACAGCCACAGCCCCAACACCAAACACAAGGCAAAAAATCACACCTGAGATTTCCTCTGTTTTTCTAGATCATAAACAAAAAGGGATCCTGGAGCTCAAAGGAGCTGAGCAAACCAGGCAGGGAAGCTGACGGCCAAGGAGTCCCCGGACCTACTCCCTGTGAGCCACAAAGCCCACTCCTCAGAATGCCAGAAAGTCAGGTTCATGAGGACTCAGAGCCAGGGAGGCGAAGTGATTCATCCACAGTCACACAGTGGGCCGGTCAGCATGAAAACCCAGCTCGGTCCAGAGCTCTCCCCAGGGCCCCAGCCTGCCTCTCCTGACTAACAACAGCATGACACCCCCAGCTAAGGGCTCAGAACTAATTCGTACCACCACTATTGAGTGCTCCTCTGTGTGTAAATGCCAGTGGACTACATAGCCCATGAGGAAAAAACATTAATGAAAGCGGGATAAACAGGTTTGAAATTGGCCTCCTGACCCAGAGAAGGTCAGACCTAAACCAATCCTGTCCTGACTTCCTAGAAGAGGGAGTGGATGGGAACTTCCTCCCTTCGCCCTAATCCTTACCTAGCTCTTTCTGGGGAGGCTTTATCCTGATGCTCTGGTATATCTCGCAGAGGGCGAGACCAAATGGTTTTACCTGTGAGGTCACCAGCACAGGAGGCCATCCCCTGGAGCTACCCCAGCCCCTGTGCCAGGTCTTATGTCCTAGGGGCCTACCACTGTTAGTGACCTTGGTCAGGTCCTTTCCCCTCCTTTGGCCTTGGTTTCCTCACTAGTACATGTCTGGATTAGAAGCAGGAGTTATAAACATAGTGCCTCCATGGCTCAAGAGGTGACACAAATGAGTTGGAATGGAAGGGTTTATGGTTAGGAGGTGGGGAAAAACAACTCAACAGCCCTCTTCCACTCAAGGGCCAGAGTAATTTTGGACCCTTGAATGAAGGCCAAGGTTCTTACACTGCTTTCAGGCATCCAAACTGATTGAAGGATCTGAATAAAGCCGTGAACCATCTCCAGAAAAATGCATGCTTGCAAAGGTGTGCACGCAGATTCAGGGGCTCATGGCCTCTGCAGGCCAGGTTCAAGGCTCTTCTTTCTCTAACAGCTGGCAAGTCTTTGAGGCCCATCTCTAGGGACATGGCAAAGGTTCCAGCCCTCTGTCAAGCTGGCCTTGCTTTCAGGACTGCCCAACCACAAAAAGATATGTGGTGTGGTAATAGTAAAAGAAAAGAAGGCCAGAGAAAGTAACAGAGACCTGCAGGCTGGAGTGGGGTAGAAGTCAGGTAGCCAAAAAGCAGGCTAGGGAATATTTCTGTCCACCTGGAAGTTGTCCTTGTCCTCCCTAGCATGAGTGGTCCCCCCTGGGAAGGTGGTTCTTAGGCAGGGAAACCATCCACTGGACAGCATTATGAATGACAGAGCTGAAAGGGACCATCTAGCCTAGTATTTCCCAAGATGTTACAGATGTATCTTCAATAGTTATTTTACATGAAAAAAAGGAGGTGGGAGGAGTGTACCACCTCCTTGGGAAATGCTGAGTGAGATAAAGGGTTGGCAATTACCTAGGAGAGAGAAGGTGTGATATGCTATCTTTTGTGGACCTGAGTTGCTGTGAACCCACTTTGGGAAATCTTGATGTGGTATCAGCTCATGATTTTCATATAAGAAAACTGATGCCCAGAGAGGTGTGCAGCCAGCCTAAGGGCCCATAATCAGTTACCGCTCACAGCAATTCTGTACAATAGTTTACGGTGACAAGGCCCGGTCCCTTCCATGCTCTCCTCTACTCCACAAAGGAAGAGCCTGAGAAGGAGGTATTATCATCACTAGCCTCAGCTTACAGGTGAGGAAAGTGAGGTTCTGAGGCAGGAAATCAGATGCAAATCTTCACCTTTTGAATATCTCTTTAAGAGAAATAGGATTTAAGGGTTGGTTGAACTAAAATGAACTTGGGTTATCATGGGGCAAGAGCAGGGGAGGCTCTCAGAGATGACCCACCAGCCCTTCCTGCTACAGAAGGGAAGCTCTGGATAATGGCAGGGGCTGCGGCTCAGGAAGCCTGGATCCCAGGCCTAGCTTTGGTTGGTTCTGAGGTATCAAGGTGGTCTTGGGCAATCCGCCTGACCTGAGCTTCCTCATCTGTAAGTTGGAGGTAAAGTAATTCTAACAGCTAGCTGCACCTGGCATTGTGTGAGCAATGGTCATAACAGTGACTGAGGCTACTGTTTTTTGAGTTCCTACTATGTGCCAGGCATGTCTGTGCTCTATCTTCGCAACCTATGGGGACGGCAGTATGTTATTTTTATATTATTAGTAAGCCTGTTTTGCAGATGTAGAGACCAAAGTTAGAGAACTTAAACATAACTTGCCCAAAGTCACAGAGATCACAAAGGATGGACCCGAGGGTTGAAACTAGGCAGTCTAAGAAGAGCCTAAAACAAATTAGTTGCCCAAGAAATTCTGGCTATTGTGATGTTTATGGTAGACTTTGGCAAGTTGTTTTAAAGATGTCAGCAAAAGCAGGAGTCCCAAAGCACAACATCAATAGAAAACTCTACCCTTCCTCACCCAGACCACTCAGCCCCGCTTGGTGAGGCACCTGGGTGACCTGCAGCCAGTCTCTTCACCTCTCTAGGCTTTGGGTTTCCCCACCAGGAAAACAAGAAGTTTGGACAGAGAGCCTTAAAGGGCCCTCCCCTCTTGCAAATGCCAAGTAAGGGTTTCAGGACCCTTTCCCATAGGTCTATGTGCTCCATTTGTCCCTTAGCCAGGTTGCTGGCTGGTCTAAACCATCTGCCTTATTTCTCAACCTCAGTCAAATACACCAGGGAGTAGGGTGGGAATCTGGACAAGAGCCAGCAGACCATGCAAGGTCCAAGCACCTGGCATTTCCTCCCTTGTCCTGTCCTGAGCCTGCTGGCTCTTCGTCACATGCTGTCACCTAGGTCTGATGCAGGCGACTTGTTCCAAGGGTGGAGAAGGAGGGCTTGCTCTCAACTTCTCCATCCACAGAAGTGATAGCAGGAACAAGGCAGCAGGGGCCATTAGCCCTGCAAATGACAAAGACAGTATGTGGATGGCTGGGTGGGGGTGGGGGTCAGGCGGAAGAAGCCACCCACCTTTTGGACTAAACAGGCCTGTGCAGATGAGAAACTGTATCCTCCCTAGAGGGTTTCAGTTTTACTTCCCTCAAATCTGCAATGCAACCGACCTGCTATTACCTTTCAAGAAATACCCTGCTGGGTTGGAGCTCTAATGCTGCATATATCTGGGGGTACTGCTGAAAATGTCTCATTCTTATTCCTTACCCTGAGAGCTCAGAAATAAGCCCTGTCCCTCTCCCCACCAGATTCAATGGGAACTTCCCAAGTCAAAGACAAAACAGCATTTATTTATGAGCTCTGAAGGGTGGCCAACAGGGCTGCTCCTGGCCTAAAGTACATGCTCAATAAATATTTAATGAACTAAAGGGTTGGAGAGATGGGGTTCCAGGCCTGGCTCTGTCACTAATTCACTGTCGCCCTTGAATATGGCCAATTGTTTCTTTCCATAGTTGGGTTTCTTCGGATAGAAAAAGATTGGTTAGACTAGGTAACCCTTGTGGTCTCCCAATTCTATAGTACACAGGGATGCAAAACACAGAGCCAGGGATGGGGTGGAAGGCTTCAAACATGTTTTTCTGCTGCTCAGAGCAGAGAGGAGAACAGGATGAGAGTGCTGAGTGGGATCCTCTCCGGCAGGGGTCTTAAAAGCATCCTCCCCCTTCACCGTAAGTGCCAACCTCTGTGAGGTTGCTGGGAAATGAGACTGGGGTAGAAAGGATGGGAGTGGGTACAGTTTCCATTTAAGTCAGATACCAAAACATAATTTTGGAAGAGCCACTTAAAGTACACCCCTCGATCAAATAGCTTTTACCATTTTCCAGCAGAGCGATCATCTGTGTTGAACTGGACCCTCCAAGAAATCAAGAATCTGGGAAAGACTGATGGGGAAGGAGGGAGAAAGCCTCCATGTGTGGGGAGCCCTGGGAGAGGCAGGCATCTGTTCTCACCTGAAACTCTAGCCAGCAGAGGTTGGCATCCTGTGGGGTCCAGAATTTGAGGGTGTGAGTGCACGCGTGTATGTGAGAGAGAGAAAGGCGGGGGGGGGGGGGGGGGTTGCGCGCGCGCAAGAGCGCGAACATGCGAATAAGAGAGAATAGGTAATGCCAACTGGAGAGCAGGTTTAAGGTCAAATGAAGCCCCCAGCCTCTTTTTCTGAGGGAATACATGTCTGGATGGTTCACTAGCCTTGGGCAATTTCAGAAATGCCCTGAGGTCTCCAGGGACAAAGATCATAAAGTCAGACCATAGCAAGTCCCCGACATCTTGTCACTACCAGTCATCGAGGCCCTGCCCCTCCTCCGTAGGCTTCAGTTTCCCCATATGTCCAGTGAAGAGTTGGAGATGATGATATCTAAGGGAAATGCCTGCTCTGACAATCCGTGATGCTAAGATTCTACTGAAAAGCACGCCACCTACCATCATCAACCCTGGAGACCTGGGAAGGGAGTCCCCAGTCCCCAGCCGGCTGTCTAAGCTGGGGCTGGGGCAGAATGGAGTCCCCACACCGTCTGTCCTTAACAGCCTGCCATGGCTGAAACCTTCAAGTGGTTACAATTACAGCTAGGCTAACAGGATTAGGGGCGCATAGAAATCTAAGAAATCTAATTAGCTCAGACACCCTGGCCTCCCCCAGCACGATCCTGCAGTAACCCTGGCAGCTGGGCCTGACAGGCGGGGTTTGAGGCCCTCCCAGGCGACAGTCATTACCTGTGCAGGTGTGTCAGGCTGGGCCAGGCTTCCTGGGGAGGTGCCAGCTCAGCCTGCCCAGCTGCTCCCTGCTCTGGACCCTACCAGCTGTAGACTTGTCCTGGGGTGGTGCTCAGATGAGCTTCAGAAAACCAGGCGCAGGTTGTGGGCAGCAGGCAGGCTGTGTCAGGAGGCGGAAAGAACCCAAGGGCCTGCACAGAGACTCCACCCCACACAGCCTGAGGACTGACTCAGCCAGAGGAGGGGCAGGCTGAGTCAATGTCTGTATCTATAGAAACCATCACAGCCCGGGGAAGAGCCTTGGGCGGCACAGGAACCTGGGGCCTAGAAACATCTCTGCTTCTTGCTCTAGCGCCAGGGATGGGGGCAAAGGCCCATGCACAAACGTGTACCCAGGAAGTCATGGCAAGACTTGGGGCTCAGAGCAAGCTCAGGGACACTGCTGCTGGAAGGTGTGGGACATGTGCTACCGAAAGTGGAAGGTGGGATCAGACAGGTGAGGACCATCTGTGACCCTTCCTGAGCATAGCTCCTCATCAACTTCTAGCCTTCATCCCCATTCTTGAGGTCCACAACAACTTCTGCATCCGTGTCCCTATCTGGATGATAGACTGGGAGGGTGGCAGAAGAGTGTTGGCATCTCTAAGGATTGAGGTTGAGTCCTGGCTTAGCCACAGTCATTTCACATCTGTAAACCTCGGTTTTCTTCTGTTAAATGGGGGTAATTCTAAATGATAGCTGACTTACACTGTTATTATTGGAGTTAAAAAAAAAAAGTTGGAAAGTGCTTCCAAATCGATCAAGTAGCACGCAAAGGTGAGGGGCAGTGGTTATCGTGTGCCCATGGCAGGCAGGCAGCTGCTGGTGGTTAATTATTGATTTAAACTGATCTTCCTATCCTGACTGGACTGTAAACTCCTAAGAAACAGAACTGTCTTACACATCTTTGGGTCTCTCACAGGCCACGATCCTCACACTGTGGACTCTCAGGAAATATGTGCGGCGTCAACGCTGGGCCCTGGACCCAAACTCACCACCTGTTATGTGTCTCCTTTCTTCTCCTTATATACGATCCAACGAGAGAAAAAGCCAAAAGGCAAACCCGGCACACAAAGACAGACAACAGTGAGTCCCTCAAGCAGATCCTTGCCCACTCCCCATAGGTCACTCCCAATAAGGACTGGAAGCAGCCACTAGAAGGGTATCCCCCCATTCCATGTCAGTATGGACCCCTGGGCACTGGTCATGAACCTATGCTCATTCAGGAAAGAACGAGTCTATGGTCTAGAGGACCCCTAGCACCTCAAGACCATAATGAGGATCAGGGCTTGATTTTCAGAAGGTATGCCATGCAGTAGAGCATGCTAACAGCCAGAGATGTCCACTGAAGGCAGAGGCTGCCCATAGGTGGTGAGCACCCTGACACGGGGGGCATGCAAGCCAAGGCAGGACAATGAGCTGTTAGGGTGTAGGCTTAGATGAGAGAGCAGCTTTTGGAAAATGCTTCTAGCATCTCCAATTTAACCCCTTTGTGCTCAATCCATTTTGTGCCTAGAGCCTGCCAGGCCTTTAAAAAACAGGGCTCTCATGACAACATCTGTCTCATCCTCACAGCAACCAAGTGGGTAGGTGGAACCCTTTTTACAGATGAGGAGACTGAAGCCTAGCAGAGTGAAGCTACTGACCCAAAGCAGTCAGCCAGCTACAGCCTCCTGACACCTCTCCCCCATATCCTCAAGTAATGAGAAGACCCACATAATCACGATGGATTTCTGGACTCTTCTCCCAAAGCCTATGCCTGTGCCTGGTTTTCTGAACCTCCCTTCATCCTCCCTGAGGGAAAGGCCAAACCACAGAATCACCCCTGGAGCTCACAGCCTAGTCAGGCTCTGCATCCCTCCACCCTCAGAGGCTGTAGGGACAAAGAGACCCCTCCCCTCAGGCATGGGCCACTGTGTCCTGCTGAGAGGTCAGAGTAGTCACCAGAGAAGGCTGCAGCAGTGTCCAAAGTAATTACAGCAGTCCGGCCTTTGTTGTCCACACAAAACCTAAGGAACCTCATAAAGATGAGGCAGTGATAGGAGCCAGGCAAGGGCCCTCAGGGGCAAAGTTATGAATGAAAACGTATGGGACTCAGTCACCGCCTGGCAGGCTCTGCTTCCTGGTTCCGTGACAGAGTGCCCAGAGAAGCTTCTAGAAATTAACTTGCCGGTGCCCTAATTTCTTACAGCAATGTCTCTCCCTGAGGCTGGGGTCGCAGCTGCCTGTTGGATCCTGGCCGCGGCCAGATAACTCAGTATTGATGGCTTCACACATGGGCAATCTTGTGACAAAACTCTTAGGACACAGCAGGCCTCAAAGTGTCTTACTTCTTTATCCACCTCCCATCTCTGTCAATCGGAAAAAAGCGAAGTCTGCAGCTCTTCTCAGTTGAGTCCTTCTCTTAGCAATTTCCCAGGATGAGTTGACAGTGGACACCTGTCCAGTTGGGGCACATCTCTGAGGGCCAAGAATGGAGATACTGTTGGGTGACTGTCACCAGGGGAGTGCATGCATGTGTGTGTGTGTGTGAGAGAGAGAGAGAGAGAGAAACCGTGGTTATGTGCCCACAGTCTCCGGACCTTTCTTTAGTTTGTTCTTGGCTGTGAAACGAAGGAAGATCTGCCTTCTTTATTTCCTTAGGAGGAAAAAGGGACATTTTATTCCCACAAAGAAGCCAGCAATCCCCTTCTGCATAGGCAGGGCTAGTTATCAAAGTTTCCCATAAAGTCCAGCAATCTCTTATTCCCAACTCTTCTCTGTGAGCCATACCCTGAATGCCTCAAAACTCAATCCAAAAACCATTTAAAAGTTATGAAATCTCCCTACTGTGCCCCCCCCAACCCCCAGTCACTGCCACCAACTTACAGAAGTCTAAAGTGTGGAGATTTACATGTGAATACAGCATTTCATAACCTCATGACTTGAGACAAGGAGATGCTTCTGTCCTTTTGGGAAAAATAAAACCCAACCAAAACCATAAAAGTCAGAAAAAAAACACCATCTCCTTCCAAATGCATTCCCTTGGCCCCAAAGTCACACGTGCTCTGTGGCAGACATTGCTTTCAATGTGTCTTTTGTTTGATGCTGGTGTTTCAACATCCTCAACTTGAAGAAAGAAAGATCAGCACAAGGCATTCACAAACCAGGGCCAGGAAGCGGGCAAGCGAGGGGCAAGGAACTCCCCCCAATCTGGACCCCCTCAAAAAGCAGCCAGGACCAAGAAAGTTAGGGGCTTGCTCTCTCTTCTAAACTCCTGGGAGCATACAAATGCCAGGAAAGGCAAGTCAGAGTTCATCACCAGCCAAGCTGCCCATTCTGCAGCCACAGCGCCTGCTTCTTTATCTCCACCTTCAAAAAAAACAAAAATAAGCAAACCCAGGCACCTCTGGGAACAGCCTCTGGTCTCCTGCCCTGCCCTGTGTAACCAGCCTATCTTCACACCCACAGGGAGGAGGAGACTGCACTGGTTAGCCTTCTGGTCCACCAGGCCCTTTCCCGGGTTGCAGGGAGACAAACTGTTGCTCAAGAAAAGTGCTCCAGAAAACCCTTGGCACCAGAAGGCAGCTCCAGGTGGCTCCTGCCCAGTGCCAAGCCGGGGGCTTCCATAGGTGGTTTCCCACTGCCCTTTTAAATCTGTGGAGTTGAGCCCTTCTCTTCCAAGCCCTGGGCTATCTACCCAGGGGGCTCCAAATGACCATGGCAGAGCAGGGAGTGGGGGAAATGCTGGCGGAGCAATGCCTTCACCCTGCCAGCCCAGCCGCCAGCTTCTCGGAGGACCTCTGAGAGAACATTTGTTTGGGCTGCCAAGTTAAATCTTCCTCCCTCATGTCAGGGCATTGGAAAAGCAGTCAGGGAAGAGGAGAAGGGGGAGAGCAGGCGGGGGGGGGGCGGGGGGGAGGCAGCGGGAGGGAGGAAAGGAGGGAGTGAGGGAGGCGAGTGGGCTCTTGGAGCCCGGGTTACTTCGGCACTGCCTGCCCAGGAAGCTGGCGGCTCCCAGGCAGATCCAGCCGGGACTCCGGACACCCAAGGTGTGGCCAGGCCGCTAGGCCTCTGGGGTCTCGCACCGGGTTCCAGACACCCTCGGTCCGCGCCCGGAGAGAGGCACTAGCTCTGTGCCCCGCCAGAGGGGCGAGATGGGAAGGGAAGCAGAGGAAGAAAAAGTTTGCTGCAGGTAGAGGGGCAGGGTCAGGCGGCCCCGCCGTCGGGCTATTCCCCGGGAAGGGGTGGGGGGCACGGGCCGGCTGCCCTGGCGCGCTCCCGCCCTGGTTGTTTACATTCCTGGAGTGTCTTTTAAACCCGGGGCTGAGGCCGGCTCCCGGCCTTCTCCAGCGGCTTCGGGGCAGTCTCCCGTGAAAATCTGCTGGCGCACAATAGCCGGGAAAGCCGCAGCCCCTCGCCCGCGCCCCCGCTGCTCTGGGGCGGGGAGCCTGCCCTCCGCACCGCGCCCTCTCCCCGCCGGGATGGCTTCCTGGACAGATGTCCCTGGCGAGGGGGCGACGTGCGCCCGCTGCTTGCGCCCCAGACGTCGAGGCCGCGCTCCCCACTGTTTTCTCCCCAGCCTAGACGCCAGGAATGTGAAACAACCTCCCAGAGCCCACCCCCCCACCTCAGCTCCAGCCCCAGCCCGGCCCCCCAACCTCCGCCCCTGCTGGCCTCCCACTCCCCCGGGGCCGCCGCCGCCGGAGATGAAGAGGAAGAAAGAACACGGGGAAATTACTTTCGTATTTGCAACGCGCGCGCGCACACACGCACCTCTCCCCTCCGGGCTCCCCTCTTGGCCGGGGCAGCCCCGTCCAGGCATTGCCCTTAAAGCCCCTTCGGCTTCTAAAGACCTACAGGAAGCCTCTACACACACATCTTGGCGTTCCCCGGTCACACCGAGCGCCGCGTATCCCCGGGCAATTCACACACAAACAACTTAACCGCGCCCCCACCTCCCATTTACAAAAGTGTGTGTTTTCCTGCAAATTCAAATGCACAACTTAACACCACCACCCCTTGCCACCCCGAAATCCAGCGCGGTCCGCAGCGGTTCTCGTACGCACAGGCGCACAACTTCGCGTCTCCCCAAAGGAAGCGAGGGAGACCGAGGTGGTCCTAGCCCGGTCCTTCCCACCCTCCCTCCCCGAATCTCGGTCCTGCCCGGCCCCCGGTGTACAAAACGAGGCTAGAGGCGCACCGGCAAGAGGAGGGCACCAGGTCCACGCGCGCACAACCGCACTCACGCCTCGCACACCGAACAAGACCCGGCCCCCGCGTGCAGCCCAAGACCGCTTCGCGCAGCCCGGCGTTCGTCAGTCGCCTGGGCCTCGGGCCCCGGCCGCCACGGGGAGCGCAGCGGAGACCGGTCGCCAGCCGCTCTCCCGACCCTCCTGGCCCCGGCGCACCCTTAAAGGGGAGAGCCCCAGCACCCCACGCTCGCACCCCAAGAGTCCATGGGGAGCTGGAGGAAGGCCCGGGGCGAGTGGGCTCCCAGGTCTGGCCCCAAACTTACCAGGCGCTGCGAGCGCCGCTGCCGCCGCTGGAGGACGCGCCGCTGCCGCCGCCGCCGCGACCGGGCAGGGCCGGCTCGGGCCGGGAAGAGCGTTGCGAGGGCGCCGAGATCGACTCCGCTCCGGCTCCTGCTCCTCGCAGATCCGGGCTGGGGTCACCGCGCTGCGCCGGCGCTGCTCGCTCGCTCAGCAGACCGATCGCTGCTCGCCCGCCCGCTGCCCGGCCGCTTGCTCTCCCGGGTGCCCGCCGCCGCTCGCTTTTTTAATGTCCACAGACAGTGAAAAGGAACTCGGCGTTAGGGGGTGAGTAAGTGAATCAACTCGCCCGGAGCAGAGCAAGTTGAAGTGTCAGATTACATTGGCTATTCTATTTCCAAAGGGCCCCGCGCCGCCGGCCGGCCGCAAAAGCCGGTGCGGAACTTCGGACGGAGCGGAGCGCTGCGCCGCCGCCGCCGCCGCCGCCGCCGCCGCCAGCGGTCTTATCCACTCTGCTCGCGCGCTCTCTGCGCTCTCACCTCTCTCCCCTTCTTTTTCTCTTGTTTCTCTCCCTCGCCTTTCCTTTCCCTTCTTTTGCTCTCTTTCTTCTCCGCTTCTCCGTCTGCGCCCTCTCCAAGCCTTCCCTCTCTGGCTCTAGTGGGTTTCGCGCGTCACCTCCCCCGCCCCACCTGCTTCTGCCCCTCTCCCTGCACTACTCCCTGACCTCCGTCCCCCTTTCTCCGCCTTCGACCCATCAAGTTTGGAGTAGGAGAGAAATGCTGAGCCTAGGGAGGGGGACCACAGTAGAGATGGGTCTAAAAATCACCCGGATCACTGGAGTGCCCCTCTCCTCGCTCGCATGCCCCCAACAGCAGTGCATTCCGCGCTGCGAACGCGGTCAGGTGCCGGAATTGGGGGTGAGCGAGTTGCTAACAAGATCGCCAAAGCCTTCCCCTTGGAGAGGGCTTTGGGGTTCTTCCCAAAGTCTGAGGACTGGAGGGTGGAGCAAGCAGAAACCCCATCACCACCGCCACCAAGGGCGATGTTGGGGGAGGCTGGAGCGCGGTACCCCGACGGCTGGGAAGGAGCCGTGCGCTCATTGTCTGTCCCTGACACCCATCACGTCCAGAGGTGCGTGGATTCCCTAAGGCCCGGCGGGGACTGCCCTGGGCCCAAAGCGCGCGGGTGGGGTGGGGGCGTCCGGACCCCTTAGTCCAGAGCTGGGCACTGCCCCAGGGACTGCGGAGAGCGAAGACACAGGACGCAGTTGGGTGCGCCCACTCGCTGCATTCCCCTCGCAGACCCACCCCCGAGAGTATCCAAGTGCGCGCCCACCTTGGCTCACATCCACTGCCACTAACACGGAAACTCCTACACAAACAGCATACACATTTGCTCCCACACTCAGTATTACAAACACGCTTCCACACGCGCACACGCACACAAACACGTATACTTGCCTCACAGATATGCGTGTACCTGGCCATAGCAGGCACACTCAAAGAGGCATGCAATTGCACACGCACACACACATCGTTGTACAACCGCACATACACTCAAAAACAAAACATGAAACATTACCCTGTGCACTAAATTCTTATGTTCACGTACACATACAAACACATGTCCTCCTCCCTTCCTCTTCCACACCCCTTCCTCAAGCCCACCACTCATGATGTGCGGCACCCTCAGTCCCAATTCATAATCAGCGCTCCCGCAGCACACACGCGCGCGCGCGCGCGCGCGCGTGCTCCAGTACGCGCTCCCCTCCCCACACGCGCGAGGGGAGGCTTCAGCCCCGCGCCGGCTGCGGATCCCAGGTGTGGAGGTGGCTCCGAGCTCCGTGTTTTGCAGTGCGCCGCGGTGTCAGAGGCGAGGCGAGGAAGGGAGCTGGAATAACAAAGGCAAGTTGGGGAGAGCGCAAGGGGGCGCAGCCCCGGCCGGGACGCGGGGGGAGCCCTGCTCGGCCGGGGCTTTGGAGGCAGCAGGGTCTCGGGCGCCAGGAGCCAGAGGAGGGGGGTGAGGGAGAAGGAGGGGGGTCGAGGGGCGGGACCGAGGCGTGACGTCAGAGAACAATGACACCGCCAGGGGCGGACACCAGGAGGCAGCAGGGGCGGGGGTCTCCCCAGGGGCCTGAGTCTAGCGGAAGACATCCTGGCTCGTCCATGGCCGCTGCCTGATTGACGAGGCCCGCTTGGGAGGGCGGACAAGCCACGCAGAATCGCGGATCGTCACCGGCCTCTTGGGCAGTGATCAGCGCGGACCCTTGGGCCAACGCTGGCAGCAGGCCGGACTACCCTTGTCACCCCCATTTTAGAACGTCTTTCAGAGGGCTTCTCTGACCTCGTCTTGAACTCCTTTAGGGCCAGCAAGATCACTCCTTCCACCACCGAGGGAGAGGAGGCAAAATGAATTTGCAAGCCTTGAATTCATTCTCAGAGCTATACTAGTCTGACAGCCAGCGAACTCAGCCTGGATTCCTGAGGGCTCAGAGGACTGCGGCTCAGGTCCACGAAGGCATGAGGGGGCGGGGAGGAGGGGGAGAAGTTGGCGTGGGGATGCCGGGCGCCTGCTTGATTTTCCCTAAGGAAATTCTGCCTCTCTGTGCCATTAAGTGCGAGAGAAATTACTCCTTTCTGAGCCTCAGTCTTCTGACCTGTCACATGGACTGTTATCACACTGCTCCCCCACAGGTGGCAGATGAACATCCTTTGGGAGGGTAGATGGTATGAAAGCACTTCCAGAACTCAAGGGACACCAGGAAAGCATGGTCCCAGCACATTCCTGTGGGAGGGAGCCCTTCCCCCTCAGCCTCTGGATGGCCCCAGTTCCTAAGTGGGGACATGGGGGGCGACCTGAGAAACCCTTAATAGCCTGACCCAAGGCTGAAAGGAATTCAGGTCGTAATTCAGCTTGCTAAATGGTGGCTGGAGCCACTGCTGTCCCTCCCCCCAGCAATCCATAGCATTGCAGCAGCTATAAAGCCACCCCTCACCCACCCACCCACTAAGGTCCAAAACCTCAGAGTAGAGTTTCTGATGTTTAAGGACCTGGAGGGCAAGAATCCAGCTTCAGCCAAGAACTAGACCAGTTCCTGCTGCCTTGATGACCACCTAGGCCAGAATACTCAGTCCTCTGAACATTTCCCAGTGAGTAACAAGGCTCACCACCACCAGGAAGTAAAAGATACATGTGACCTTAGGGGTGACCACTCATGTTCAAAAGCTCCTGTCAAGAGGACCCCCACCCCTACCCAGTTCCCCTTACCTCTGAAAACTAGGAAGCCACTGGAGAGGGTAGAGGAGCCAAGCCCAGTATACAAATCATGTCCAACTCTCTGTAGCATAGAGTCTGGGGGAATTTCAGCTCTTTCCAGCTGGACAAACTTGGCACTTGATGGCAGCTAGTCAGAGAAACCTCACCTGGGCCCAGGTTTTCTGGAGACCTTGAGCTCCAGTCCTTGGTACTCAGGCCCTTTCTGTCTCTATTCATCTTTCAGGGGAATAGCAAGGCAGGTTGGATTCCTGTCGGGTCTTGAAAGAAGCTATGACTTATTTAGTACTTACTATGTACTGGGTACTGTGGTTAGGGCCTCTTAGCATTAGCTTATTGAATTTTCACAGTGCCTGGAGTTAGGTGCTAATACCATCCCACTTCAGAGAAGACTACACTGTGAGTAACTTGCCCAACGTCAATCAGGATTAGAACTCAGGCTTTCATTAAGTTTCCTGCTGGCCTCTTAGCCCCAGTTCTGCATCCTCATTCATAGATTCTCTGTGTGTCCCTAGGCAAGTTGCTAGCACTCTTTAGGCTTCAGTAAACCAAGGGCAATGTCTATGGCAAGGTCTATGGTCAGGCTTCTTTGGGGACTGTGTGTCCTGAGCCTCTACCCTCTCAGCCTTGGCCTCTGTGGGCCTGAAATTCAGGGTGGAGCAGAAAGGAAAGTGCTTTCACTTCCCAGCCACTGAGAGCTGGAAGATGAGTCCCACTCAGCCAGTTGTAGGCCCATAAATCACCTGACTCCAGAGGCAAATTCAGTGCCCATCAGGAGAGGGCATGCTATGTGTAGCACGCCTGTGGGCACCAATGCAGGGCTTAGCCCACACCTTCAGAGAGCAGACTCAAGTGCTATTAACTTCCTTGTGTTCTGGGAGCCATCAGTGGGGAATCTGGCCATTGATTAGTCCTGGTCCCTGGGAGCAGGGAGTCAGGAAGTTGGCAGCAATAGGAAGCTTTAGGTCCTGGGGCAAAGCAGAGGACCTATGCAGTGTGTGGTGAGTACAGCCTCCTTGGACTGGGGGCCCTCAGTGGGCTGGCAGCAGAGGATTGGCACAGGTGGAAGTGGATTGCTACCTCTCCAGGACTGCCTCTCTGTTTCCACTCTCTATCCCTCACTCCTCAAAAGGGAGCCAGGGGACTAAGAGACAGAAGGAAAGTCACATTTATTGAATGGTTGCTGTATACCAGGCACTTTGGAAATATTCTCTTGTTCGTCCTCTCCAAGAGCCAGAAAGTGTAATTCCCTCCTGAGCAAAGAGGTTCAGAGAGGTTAAGTGACCTGCTCAGGATCTCACAGCGATTCAGTGGCTGGGGCCAGGTCTGGGCTGGGTCTTAGGGTTGAGAATGGGGACTTGCCTTCATCTCAGCACCAGCTATGGTACAGACAAAGTGACCTGAGTACTTTGAGATGGAGTAAAGACCCTCACTCACTTGCCAGGGAATGATTGGGGACTCCCGTGGCAGTGAGGTTAATTTAGTGGATCCGGGAGACATACATTTGGTCGCTGCTCAGCTGAGAGGCCTGTGCCACTCAGGGCGGGTGGTCAGGTTCAGCCAAGAGCAGATGCTCCCTTCAGCATATCAGGCTGCCCTGGTCTGCTTGCTCTCTGTATCCCAATCACATTGCCCCTCCATTCTTTAAGGCCACACTTTCCCAGCCTCCTGGCCTCAACTATCCCAGGCCCTTTCACCAAACTTGCTATATTCTGTTTCCATCATAGCTCTCTGCCCTGTGGTCCCAGACCCAGCTCAGCCATCACCCCCTTCTTCCGAAGGGAGGTCCCAGAGAGTAGACTGAGAGCATGCCTTGGGACCCAGGACACTGTTGGTCCCAGCCCACCACTACCTGACTTGCTGTGTGGCTTGAACATATCATGGATTCACTCTGTGCTTCTATTTCTCCATCTGCCAAATGAGAGAATGTCCAATGGCACTTTTGCTTCTGATTGTACTATGATTCTGTAGGTCTGAACCTTCAATCCTTGGACTGAGCTATAGTGCATTTCAGGATTTGAGAGGGGCCCTGCTTTGGGGAGGGCTCTCAGAGGGTCCCTGGCCAGGTGGGAACAGGAAAACACAGAAGTTGTCCAGGATTGTGACTAGGGAATGACCTTAATGTCTTGCTTCTTGGGGCACCTCTCACCCTCTGAGCCTCACAGTGGCCCTTTTATGGGTGACTAAACTGAGCCCCTAAGGGAGGTGGTGGTTTCCGTGGCCACACAGCTGGGAAGTACCAGAGTTGGAACAAGAACCAGGTTTCCTCATGCAGCACCCTCTCCCCTGAACCAGGGCAACCTGAAGAGCGATCTGGGATCCAGTATGTCCAACACTGCTGGGGGAAGTCTGAGACAAGTTAGCCAGAGGAGATTCAAACCTTGTTCCTCTGTCCTGACAGATCCTACACCCTGAGGGCGAGTCCCTCCTCCCTGGCACTGGAGGGGGCGGTGGGAGAAGCTCTCATAGTCTCAGCATCTCCCCTCCTCACCTGGACAGCAGTCTTCTAGCCTCATGGCTCATCTCCTCTTGCCCTGACCCTGGCGTGTAGCCATTCTGGGTGGCTTCCAGGTTGCCAGCCTTATAGATATATATGTTCTTATCTCCTCATGTTCTTCCTGCCTCCTGGGACACACCCCTCCCAGCCTTCAAAGCCACATCTACAGCCACCTGCTTGGAAGTCTACCCTGATAACTCTAGCAGATGTGTTGTCTACCTGGTCTCAACGTCCATATGCTGCTGTCTCAGCCTCCAGCATCATTGTCATCATAGCATTTACTTATTAAACTCTTACTATATGCCATTTATGAGTATCTCCTACACATGAACTCCTTTAATCTTCACATGAGCTGAGTAATAGTAGTAGTAACTTTATTTTACAGATGAGAAAACTGAGGCAGAAGAAGTTTTATTTGCCCAGAGTCACCAGTTGGGGAGGTTATTTTTATATGCTCCCATCTCCGCTGCTCCAAGACTGTAGGAGTAGGATAACTCTTCTACTCCATCACTCAGCATAGCACCTGAATGACTGACAGATAGTCAAGTGCGGTGGGAGATTCAGGGTTCATACAAAGATGAACCAGACCCAGCCCTCCGGGAGCTCCTAGGCAATCAGGAAGGACTATCCACACCAAATACCACTCTAAGAGTTTGGGGGAAGGAGAGGAGTTGGCATTGAGTGTGTTCTGGATGGCAAGCTCTGGTGGAGGCTATGGGGGAACAGAATGGACCTGCCCAAAGTCACACAGCAAGTGTGAGGCAGAAGCGGGGTTGAGACCCAATGATCTCAGTGTGACGTGTCGTCTTGCGCCTTGCAGTCAGCTGTGAGGCTCCTGCATATGTGCTTTTTTTTTAAGGACACATGGTCCCAGACGCCTCCTCAATACTGAGCTGTTCAATGAGTGGCTCTGGTCCTCTCCCCTCTATTAAATATTTTTTTTAAAAAAAGAAGAAGAAAGAAAGAAATCCAGGCATTGTTCCTGACTGCAGCTGGTGCCAACTAGAATCCCGCCAAACAGAATGGAGCCGAGAGCCAGGCCGGCCAGGGGCCTAGCTGCTGACGCAGGGCCTATTTTGCTTTCTGCTGGAAGCCCGGGCTGACACTATAGCCCCTCCATGTGTACCCTCTCCACCTGCCTCCCTGGCCCCAATTCTGAGCCTCCTACTGCCCTCACCCCCTTTGCAAAAATCAGACGCCCCTTTGGAAGGCTGTGGGAGTACCACTACCCCCTGCTTTCCTTCCTCATTGATCCACACAGCCTGGGGCAAACTAGGCCTCCCTCCCTGCCAGCCTGTCACCCCACCATCCCAGGAGGGGCCTTCAGATGCCTGTCCGTGAGAGTGGCAGAAATCCTGACTCCGTGGAATCAGTTGGAACACTAGTTTGATTTCAGGACATACCAGGAATTTCCGTCCTACCCCCCCCACCACCACCTGACTTGGCAGGTACCAGTCCAAGCTCACCCATTAAGGCAGTTTGTGGTGGTGAAGCCTGGGGATCAGGGGTGGGCAATGAACAGTTCTGCAGGGACAGAGGAATGACTTAAAATTACTGGTTCACCTGCTCTTTCTGATCCAAGGACTTAGTCTTAGGAGGAAAAGGGTTCCCCAAACTCTCCCTGGCTATCTTTATTTCATCCTCCCCTCCCTGTCCTTTTAGAATCTTTGTACCCCCCGCTAGGTGGGTCCAGGTTACCCCAAACAACAGCCTTAAGAGAGCAGCAGCCTGGCCACCATCCAGTGTCCATTAGAACATCTGGGCTTGTCCCTGCTATCAAAGCCAGCTTTCTGAGCTCCCCACTTCCTCCTATGAATACAGCACTTTAGAGTTTATAAAAAGAACTTTATGTCTCACCTGAGTGCCACAGCAGCCTCAAGAAGCAGACAGAGATTACATAACCCACTTTGCAGAGGAATAAACTGAGGGTTCCAGTGGTTTGGCTAAGGTCATACAGAAAAAGGTAGAGTTGGTATTTGAACCGTGGTCTCTTGATTCTGTGTCACTATGCAGGAGTGGGGACCCAAGTGGTAATGGTCTCAGAGGATGGCATTTCCAGTTCTCCAGCTGCTGCCAGGAGACAGAATCCCAGACACACTGATTCCTTCAACAAATGTTTATTGAATACCTGCAATGTGCCAGGCACGAAACTAGGCACTTGGGATCCCAAAAGTGAAGAAAACAGATGTGGTTCATGCTGTCACGGAGCTTATATTCTGGTGGAGACAGATACCAAACTGTGTAGAAAAATTGCCCTGTCCACACCAGCCCAGCTCAAATGTGCACCAGAAGGAGCCCTGGCTGGGAGACTGGAGACAAGTTCCAGTTCTAGTGTTGCCCCTAATGCTCTGTGTGAGGTCGATAGAGGTTTTCCACCTGTGAAATTTGCAAGCATGTGGTCTTCACACGTTTTCTCAGGTCCCTACTCCCAGCCTGTGAGTCAAGTGGTTAATGATTTCCTGAATGATTACCCTGGTTAATTTTTTTCTTAAGCCTGACATTTCATAGGCTCTCAGAGCCAGAAAGGGGCTCCTGAAGTCATCTAATCTGAGCCCTTCACTAAGGTAGCACCCCTGGGCCTCATTCTTCCCAGGAGGTGAGTGTGTCTACTTGCATGCTCCTGGGAATGGGTGCTTGCTCCCTCATAGAGTAGATACTGCCCGCGGGTGTGCCAGTAAATGTTTAACATCTGGCTCTCAAAAATGGGGGAAAACCTGATTTGTAGCATTTGCTGAGTTCCATGGTATAAATTTCAAGCCGTCATCCTAACATCAACCGCTCACACAGTTCCTGAAAATTTAACAATCAGCTCTGTGAGCCAGTGTGAGGAGACTCTAACACACCACTGCCCCATTCCTGGAGAAGTCCTGTCCAGCTTTACTTGTTGGGAATTTCTTCCTGGTATTGAGCAAAATATCTAATTTTCAAGACCTTCAGCCTGGAAGTCCTACCTACTTCTCTGGGATGTTATTGAGTAAGCGGGACCCTCGGCCCCATGAAGCTCTTCAGAGAATTGGAGAAATTGACCCTATCTTCCTGTGAGAGGGGAAGTTCCTGGGCCAGGTGAGGAAAAGGTATTTTTGCCCTCCCTTCTACCCTCCTCAACCTACCTCCTTTTCACATATATTTCTAGGTCCTCTATGACACATCAGAGACTGTGCTGGCTAGGTACTGTGGTCACAGTGAACCCTGTCTTTGCTCTCACTGGCCCCTCCAACTGCAAAGTCTTCTCACTTGGCCTGTCTACCTTTGAGGCAGCTCTCAATCGTCACCCACTCTCAGAAGCCTATCTTGACCTCTAAACCCTCCCCTCTGGAAACAGACAAGCCCCCGCCCTCCCAGAGCCTTTATCGTCCCTGTTTGGCACTTATCACTTTCTACCTTGGATCACAGCTATTTGTGTACAAAGCTTATCTCGCTGCCAGACTGAGAGGCTGCACGGGCTTGTTGAAAGAGGGTGGACTTTGGAGCCACACAACTTGGCCCCAAATCCAGCCTTGCCATTTAGAACTGTGGGCCCTCAGGGGACTCACACCACATTTCGGAGCCTCAGTTTTCTTATCTGTAAAGTGGGGCTGGTGATAACTACCTTTATGGTGGTTTGACCATGAAATGAGATTATAAATGTAAAACCCTGTCTTGTTCCTGTCTGGACTCCCATCTGTTTGGGAGATTGTGTCCAGTGCCTTTTTACATTCTCCTGGTGATAACAATAACAGTATAAATGTTAACAATGGCAAACACTCATATAGCAATTACTATGTGCAGGTTATTGGTCTAAGAACTTATGTATATTAACTCATTTCATTCTAACAACAACCTTGTGGCAATGGATTTTGATTATTTCCATTAATAGATGAACCATCTGAGGCAAAAAAAGGTTAGATAACAAGCCCAAGGGCACACAGCTAGTAAGTGGGAAAGCTGAGATTTGAATCTAGAAAAATCTGCTCCAGAGCCTTAGCTGTTGAACACTATGTTATATGGCCAAAATACAGGGCTTGGTGGGACTTAAGAAGCAGTGTGGGTGTGTGAGTGCCTGAGCTGCACCCCAGCCTGTGGACATCCTTGCCCAGACTTGTTGGGTGAGGTGAGGATGTACAGACAAGCTCCTGGTCTGACCCCTAGGACTTCCCAAAGGTAAATAGTTAGCTCTGAAGAGAGAATGTCTTTAGGTCCCATGGGAATGAGACTGCTAATGAACAAAGCAATCAAAGAAGACTTCGTGGAAGAGGTGCCATTTGCAATGGGTCTTAATAGACAAGGATAGACAAGCTAGAGAACACTATGAACAAAAGTGTAGAGGTGGGAGAGGTACATGAAGGGTTCATTTAGGTGTTGCGCTAGGCATTTTCGAGTTCTGGTGGGTGTGTAGAGCAGGGACAGTGACTGTGTGGAGGGGTGTGTTTGTTGCCCAGCCTGTGATTCAGGACCGGTTAAGGAAACTGTTTGAGGGACTCTGAAAGCCAGTGCCGACTCTAAAGAGCTAAGAGCCAGCTGGGCTGTCCTAAGGGCCTGACTGACATTTTGCTTCTCTACAAATTACTCTGAAACTACAATGTCTTGGGAGCCTGAATCCAGCTCTGTCTCTTGGTCACATACCTCCATGTCTGTGCAGTTTCCCCATCTGCAGAATGGGCATGAAGAATGGACCTTGCCATCCAGTCGAAGGATGAAACAGGGCTGGCGGGGAAATGTGCCTGACACTCCTGGGGCAGGAGGTGGGCGAGAGGTACATGGGAGGGGGTGGATTGGGAAGCCGGAAAGGGAGGGGTGGGAGGAACCCCACATAGAGACCAGTGAGCGCCAAGCCTGCCCAAGTTGGCTCAGGATGTGTCTTGTGATTCTCCGGACACCACATGCTCCACTTTCCCGGCACTGCCAAAGGCTGCCCAGCTCTGCTGGCTTAAAAGCAATCTTTCTCTCAGGCTTCTGCAAGGACAGCTCCTGGCAGGCTCTAAGCTCACCCTGCTCAGCCAGCCAGCCCGGTTCAGCCCTACCATGCCCCCTCCAGGTAGCACTAATTGTACTAACGAATCCTTTGAGAGCATTCATTGTGTGCCAAGCATTGTTTTAAGTGATCCTCTTATATTAACTAATTTAATCTTCACAACTACACTGTGATCAACCTTGTCTCAAATGAGGAAACTGAGGCACAAAACGATTAAGCCAGGTAACCTTACAGCAGTTCCATGGTGGGAAAGGTGAAGCCCGTGGAGCCTGGACGCAGGACCTGCAAGATGATCATCTGTTTTACTGTGGGAAATATTACACTTCTGAGCCCCCTCACACTTTTCTCTATTTCACAGTTCTCAGGCAGCTCCCTTGTCTGCACATGTACTCAAATGTCCGCACTTGGACCCAAATGTCTGTACACTTCACACCACTGTCACACAGATGCTCATGCATGAGGCTGACAGCCATAGATTCACAGACACATACAGGTGTGCGGACACTGTTTCTGCCCTGCTGCATGCACGCGTGGGCCTCACAGATACACACACTCATAAGCCAGGCACCCACGTGGCCCACAGCCAGACTGAAAGATACACATGTGAGTGTCCCCATCCCTCATACTCTTGAAGATCTCCCTATGCGTGCACACATGAGCGCACACACAGACACACACACACACACACAAGCTCCTGTGTCCCTGAAATGACACTGCAGGATGTGTGGACTCACATTGCATGCCCTTTGTCCCATGTCCAGGCTCCAGACTCTGCAAATATTTCTCTGGCCAAGGCATCTTCTTCATTCTTGTCCCGTCAAGCCAAAGGCTCCAGAGTGTGTGCACAGTGCATCTGCTTTTTACTGCAAGTCCCACCCAAATCATTGCCGCTGCTCTGCCTCCTGTAGGAACCGGGCCTCAGGGGTGTGGTAAGGGTTGGGGGTGGATGTTTACTCTTCCCCCAACTCCCTGGACTGCGGAAGGAACAGCAGGAAGAGAGTGAACTAATCCTGGCCTCCCCTCCTCCAGGCTCTCTGTGATGCTAATTCCCTCTGTCTTTGATCCATGCTCACCTAGTCCAGGCCCCAAACTCTGAGCTGGAGCAGGCACTGGGCCTGCTCTTGAGATTAGGGCTGTCCCGGGTGAGGCCAGCACATCCTCCCATGGGGCAGGTTGGGGTTTCTTCCCTAGGGAGGGGTCTTGAGGATTGGAGCTCTGCTTACTGGCCCTGGCATTTGCAACGTGCTGTCCTTTGCCAGAACTTTCTCATTCTCTTTTCTCTCCAAGGGGGCCCTGGGGTTCCCACTTTATACGGGAGCAGAGTGAGGCCCAGGGGTTAAAGGATTTCAGAGACTTCAGGGCCAGTGAGTGATGGGGTAGAGACTGGAGCAAAACCTTCTATTCTCAGTCCCACCCTGTTTCCTCTGAGAGTCTTTGTTCCAGTGATTTTTAAAAACTATTTACAGAGTAATCACTGCATGCCAGGGACTGTGTCTAAAAGGGTGTCATCTCATTCAGTCCTCACAGCAGTTCTGTTATGGTCCCACTTTACAGGTAGGGAAACTGCTCCATGTAACTTGTGCTACTAGTGGTCAAACTCCGGACACAAGCCAACCAGAGTCCCTCACTGTATAGAGGGGGCACAGACCCAGAGACGGGAAGCCTATAGGGGAAGTTGGCTGAGCATTCATCTCTACTTTCCTAGCTACACCTGGGCGTGTCTGGAAATGACTGGAATCTCCTGTGAACCCAGAGAAGCTGGGATGAGTACAGGCCCCTACACTGCCCCAAAGCATGGGAATGGGACACCTGTGAGGACACCAAGCTCAGGTAACCACATAGAGGCATCTCCGCCAACCCAGCCTCGGGACAGTCCTGTAAACCTGGGCATAAACACAATTAAAACTTTTATTACATTGTATTTTATACATATAAAAGACTATTTGTAAGCTATGAAACATTAAAATGAACGTTCATGCACACTGTACTTCAGAACTAGAGTATTATAGGCACCAGGACACTGTGCCTCTCCTGGCCCCCTGCTTCCCAGAGGGAACCACTATCCAGAGTTCATTCATTACTCCCTTCCTTTTATTAACAAATGGGTTTAGCTCACATGTGAGATCCCTGGGCTAACTGTACTTTTGAGATATGAAATATCTGCTGCATTCCCAGGGGGGAGCTCTGAGGAGCAATTTGCACTCCCTTTCCTCCAGGGGCTGTTTTTTGTGCCGGTAACAATGCTCAGAGGTTCTTTGCAGTGTGGTGTCCTGTTTTGACCTCTCACTCCAGACGGTGCTTTGAAAAGGACACTTCTTCCCAGTGCAGCCAGCAAAAGCAGGGTGGGAGCTCCAGCAACTCAGCATTCCCTGAACAAGGCATGCTTCCCTGCCTTTACATAAGCTGTTCCCTCCACCCAGAATGCCCTTCCCATCTAGTCTGCTTGGGAAACCCAGCCCCTTTTTCTAGGTCAAGCTCCAAGCTTTCATTTTGGGGGAGGTTTTCCCTGTGACCCCTTCCCCTCACCCCAAGCAGAGTTAGATGTGTCCTTCTCTGTCTAATCAGAGTCCCTTGGTCAGCCCTTATCAGATGTTCTAGAAGCCACCGAGAGCAGCCTTTATTTCCAGGCACAGCTAGGAGTTGGACCCTGGCAGATGCTTCTAGAGTGACCAAGGTAGAATCTGGGTGAAGGTAATAACAGATGGACAGCCCTGTGGAACTCCATGGGCCAGGACCTCCAAAGTCTTAGCCAGTTTGCTCCAAGGCCTGTCTAGATGGGGGTTTGGGCGCAAGGTTGAGAGGATGCTGCCTGGGGTTTGGGGCTGCTGCTTACCCATCTGCTGTGCTGATGTGTGTGTGCAAGATGTGTGTATAGGTCAGCGGCTTTGCCAGCAGGTAGGTGTGGTCACAAGAGTGCACACATTTATGCATGTGCTTACACATGCATGTGCACACATGTGGTCCCAAGTCCACAGGCCCTGAAGAGCATGCAGGGGCACTTCCTTTTCCTGCTTTCAACTCCCCCTCCTGGACAAGCCTGTTTTCTCTCTGACCCCCACACAGTACACATTTATGGAGTGCCTCCTGTGTGCAAAACCTAAGAGCTTGGCTAGAGCAGTGTCGAGGGCAACTGGCCTCTGAGGGGACAGGAGAGACAGAAGGTTCACATACCATCTTTCTGTCCTACTCTCCCCCATGTGCTAGCCCTGAAAGCCAGATGCCACTGCCTTCGCTTCTCTTACAAGGCCCCTGAGGTCCAGGGGCCAGAGAGGGGCACCAGCAGAGACAGGAGGATGAGACCAGAAGTTCTGTCACCAGTGTTCAGTTTTTGGTTCCAGGTGCCAGATGGTGCAGGGTCTGCCAGAAACCCCTACTTCCAAGGGAAGCCTGGCATTAGGAGAGGCCACCAAAAATCTTCCTTCTCGCTCTTCTTTCCCCTGATGGAAATCTCATTTTTGGTGACATTTCTCCGAGCATCCTTGTAGGAGGGTGCCATAGCTGTTAGCAGCAGTGAGGATTAAAGGTAGCTCCAAGCTGAGTCAGACAGGACAATGTGGGATAGTATCAAATGTGTGGACTGGAGACTGGCCACCCGTTATTCTAACACTCACACACACATGCACGTGCACAAATAAGTGCACATATTTATACACCCATATTTGCACATCTTGAGAGTTGGTAGAAGTTGCCTAAGGTCACACACAGCCAATGCTGGCCCTCTGCCTTCCAGCCCTGGTTTGTTTCCTTAACTTAGGCTTCCCTAAAAGGGGATGTATGGCTTCCAGCTTTCCTGCTTGCCTCCATCTGAGACCTTGGTGGCTGATGGAGATGGTCCTAGGGGTGATTGGGTGCTCCTTCTGGAGCACCACTGGCCTACTCTTCAGGTGGAAGGGGGATGTAGGTTTGCCAGCATGCATATTGGGGACAAGGGAAGTGAAAATCCCTGTCTCTCTGTCCCCAGCACCCAAATGCAACCTGGAAAACCCTGACTCAGGCCTATCTCCTGTGAAGAGGGTGGCACTGTGACTTGGCAATCAGTCTTTGGCCTGGACTCTGATGACCCTGGGGAAATCCAGGATTCATCACTTCTAGCTGTGGGTTTATGGGCAAGTTGCTTCACCTTGCTGCAGCTCAGTCCAGAACCTGTACTAATTGGATGAAAACACTCACTGTGCAGTGTTTAAAGACAGTGGCCCAGGCCAGTGCCCAGAAGATGGCAGTTGGGGTGGTCATGGCTTTTTCTTGTAAGTGCCCATGGAAGACCAAGACAAATTGCGTCTAGACCACCTTAATCATAAAACCTGGGCCTGCCTTGGGGCTCCAGCAGAGCCGAGCTCCAGTCTTGGCACTGCGTTAACCAGCTGGGTGACCTTGAGTGTGTCACTGGTCCCCTCTAGCTTCAGCATCCTCAGCCCCAAAGCATACCAGTTTGAGGATCACATGGGGTTAGAATGCCCAATCAGACAGGAAAGGCCTTGTAGACTACATGGTTGTGTTCTCTTTGGGGATGCTGGAGGGATAATACGTGATCATCGCCGCTCAGTGGGACCCCATCCTTCTGCACCCAGACCCAGTGTTCTGGCCTCTAGCTGGACTGAGACCTGTCCACAGAGGGGACAGCAGGGTTCACTTAGGGACCCTCTGTAAGCCCTGCCCCTGCCTGCCACAAGCCCTGGGATGCCACGTTGGAGAGCTCTCCCTCAGGGAGTCTAAAGCCCCTTTGAAGCTGGGAAGTTGCTGTTGGAGGGGCAAAGGCAGCCTGGATTCAAAGCATCTCTCCTGGCCCTTAATTACCCTTCTTCACCCATAGGTGGAATTTTCACTCAAAGAGCTGAAGAAAGGCGCCGCGATGCCGCCGGGTCTGGGTTTCCCTGCTGCTTTGTGTGGCAGCCGCCAGCGCAGCAGTGGCACCTAGCTCAGCTTTCTGATTTTAATGATTTCCTGAATTCATTCCATTTCCTACCTCAGGGAAAGGAGGAGAGGTGATCCTCTTGAAAATTCACATAATTGCTTTTATTTGATTTTTATTAAAATGCATTCAGGAATAATGTGATAGCCCCCCTTATTACGTTGTTCATCAATCTGGCATGGGGAATCAGCCTGGAAAAGGCAGTGGGAGCAAGAGTCCGGTATGGATTGGGCAGTGGGCTCGGCCCCGCACTGGCCGAGTTGCGTTGGGGGAGCCACAGACTCCACTGTTCCCATGTGGGATGGCAGGGGAATGACGCTGCTGGAGGAATGTGGCGCTGAGTGTGGATGCTGTGAGCATGCTCTAGAGGTCCTCCCCACCCCAACCTTCTCCTCCTCTGTGCCTCTTTTCCTACCTCTGTGTCCTCAGAGGCTGAGAGCATGGTGGTCTGCCCTCCTAATTTCCCTCGAAACACCCTTCCTTCTGCTCCCCCAGTTGCCTGAACCTTGATCGTGGTCTCCTTGCAGGTCTCGCTGTCTCTATGTTCAGGGTCCTCAGTCCAACTTCCCACCGCCCACCTAACCATGCCATTGTCCTGCTCAGAAACCTTGGTGGCTCTCAAAGACCCTTTTCCTTTGAGACCTTTGCATACAGTAGAAAGATCCCCAGACCTCTTGTCAGACCTGGTTCCAATCCTTTTTCTGCTTTATGCAGTGGGATGCTGAGAAAGTCACTGCCTCTCTGTGTCTGTTTATTGGTCAAGGAAATGGAACAGCAAGACCTTCTGGGTATGGTCATTGAGAATATAGAGTGAACAGACAACTAACTACAGGTATGTGTGACCCATTTGGCATGTATATGTGTACATGAAATCATGTGACTCAGCCTAAGTGAGAGGTGGGAGGGACTTAGCAAATGCTTGGGGAGAGAGGAAGAGCAAATCCAGCTCTAGCCTCCATTGAGGTGGCCACAGTAACAGTTACACCTCCACAGCCCCCTCCTCTTCTTCCAGCAGAGGTTTCTGGGCAGGGCTGAACCTGAACTTTCAGGCCAGCAGCTAAGAATGAGGCTGAGAGTTTTACTTGCTTCTCACTGTCCTTCTGGTGGGGTTGGGGAGTGATGTTGGTTTTCAGAGGAAGGTCAGAAATGCATTTGCTAGGCTTTCTGGAAAGCCCTCACCTTCCTAAGCGTGCCACATGCTCCAGACTCATCAAGGTATGTTTTATTGTTCTCTTTTAGCAGACAAGTCAACTGAGGCTCAGAGAGGGTGAGTGACTTATTCAGGGCAGTCCAACGAGGCTGTGTGAGGTCGTTTGGGCACAAGAAATTAGGATGGGCTGGTGACCCTGTACCACACCTGAAGCTGTTGGTGAGATGCTTTGAAGGGGTGGGGTTTGGCAGGTAGTCAGTGCCAGGAAGAGCTGCCCTGTGCCCTGGGGTGTGGGTGGGGGGCCATGGATGTCAGAGCAGGCCCTCTCTACTGGCCTCCAGCCCATCTCCAGCCCTTCTCTCTAGGGTGGTCTGCCCTGCTGGGGTAGGCTGCACAGGAAGTCAGAGAAACATGGGAAACACAGTGGGGCGTGGCCATTCACTTTCAGAGCCCCCTGGGGGCTTTCAATTTCTGTGAAAAGCCCATCTTCACTTTAGAAAAAACAGACAAACCTTTGTTGTGGTTTTCTTTTTTATGTTTGTTTTGATGCAAATCATTTGGCAGTGGATGCAGCTGCGGGAATTCAGACATTGGAGACTGCAGATTTAGATTCAACTGTGGGGCTCTTGAAGGTCAGTCCGGGTCCCACCATGTAGCTGCATGCACAGTTCGAGGCTGGGTGCATTGCTTACTCCACTGTTAAGCCCCCCAGGCTTTGCTTGCCTCACTGGAATACCCCACTCTGCTCTTCTCTGCTTGTAAGACTCCTCCTGTGAGGCCCATGCCACACCAAGCCTCCCTGCATCTGCTCCTGCTCTGGTTCCTGATACTTGCCCACTCTCCTGTCTGTCTCAGGGGTAACCTGGGTTCCTGGGGTGGGTTCATGTCCAGTCTTTTTAGTCAGGCTGTAAATCTGTCCAGGAGGACAGGCCCTGTCCTCAGTCATGGTGAGGGCCATGCAGGGAGCCGGGTAAGGCGTCTGGAGGAAATTACAGCCCAGAGGGGTAAAGGGTAACCTGGCAGTTTCCCCAGGAGTGAAGAGTTTCCTGGGGTGCAGACTTTCAATGTCGAATTGGGATTGACTCGATCACTCTACCTAAAGCCACTTATCCAGTGGTCCACAGCAAGCTTAGACCCTGAACTTGCCAATTCTCAGGCCAGCACCATGTCCTGATGCCATCACCACAGACAGTCAGCACTTTCTTTTGGGGGAGGGGGACCCTAAGGCTAACTGGGGCAGAGACTGGACCAAGGCCATGGGTGAGTAGGCTGCAGAACTAGACAAAGGGACCAATAACCTGTGAGCCTCTGGCTCGTTTCCAAATTCAGGGAAATGGCCTGACCAAGCAAGGTGGGGAGTCTCGATGAGCGATAAAACACTGTGGCCTGAGTTCCTGGCAGGGCTGGGTGTCACCCCCCAGGGCCACCTCAGACCTGCCCCCGAGCTCGGGGGTTGCGGGGGTCTGGCTGCAGAGAGGCTGAGCGTCCCTGGTGCCCCACAACCCAGCCTCACAGACATCAGAGCTCCCTTATCAGATCTCCGTTTCTTCCCTCTTCTCTGCAGCATCTGCCTGGCCTCCGCCTCCGCCTCCACCCCAGTAGCCCTTTCCTCTCTGAAGGCTTTTCCCGTCACCAGCACAGGCAGCATGCAGTAATGTTGGTTTCTGTTGCTTTAAAAAGTTTCCTTTTGGTGAGGGGGTTGGTGAGAGGTTGTTTACTGGGCCTGCACAGCCCCACTGTGGGCTACAGTTGGGGGTGGGGTGTGGATTTGGGGCTGGTAGGGACTGCGCCCACGCCCCTGAGCCTCTGGATCTTTTGCCAAGTTGAGGAGTATGGATAAACGCCTGCTGTGTGCCCGGCTCTGGGCTGGGCTCGGCAGCACCCACTGTCCATGCACTCTGCCCCGGGAACTGTGAGGTCAGGGGCTTTATTATCCATTTCCCCCAAAAGGCACTGAGGCTCAGCAAAGGTGGCTGGATTCATGGTCTGGGCTTTGCCCATGGCATGGTACTGCCTTCAGAATTTGTCATTCAATCTTCTTCCTTACCTGCCATTTTCTTACCCATAGAGGGGCCAGGTTCTCCCCAGCCAAAGGACACAGGTTCCTGAAGTTTCTGTCCTAGGCTCTTGGCCCCTCTGTGGATAGGTGTGGACTCTATCCAAGTAACCAAAATTGGGTTTGAATTTCAAGTCCTACTATGCGATCTCTGGCAAGTCACTTAGCCTCTCAGAGCATCAGATGTCTAAGCTGTCAAATGGTGAATTTGGAGAAGTCCTGGAGAGAGCTAGTGGACTCTGAAGGCTGTCAGGCAGTGGCTAGAACCTCTGTCTGGTTAACGAGGGCCTTGGGAAGTTTCGTTTGTCAGCTAGGTTGGGGAAACCTACTGAGGTGATGGGGAGCTGCTAAAGGTGAGTGAGCAAGGGAATGCCATGATCATAATCAGGTTCCAAAAGGATCATGTAGGTAGCAGAATGGAGGAGGACTACAAGGGAGAGGTGGAAGTTGGGAGGCTGTTGAAGGGGGCTTTGACTTACTTTTCAGAAAAATAAGGTATCCCACCCCCACATCAGGAGGAAGACTCATGAAGGCCAGACCATCATGGAACACCAGGATCTTACCCAGGACAAGCTCCCTGCTCTTGGCCTCCTTGCAGCTTCAGCTATCATGCCCTGTGAGAAGAGGAATTGGGGTTTTAAGGGGTCCTGAACCCCAGCCTACCCCAGCAGCCAGGGGTGAGACAGAGGGTGTCCTCCTCTTCATAGCAGTTCCAGTGTCCCTGAGAAGTGTTGCTAACCCAGACCCATCTGAGAACTGTGGCTTCCATTTCTCACTGACCCCTATCCACTGGGTTTCCTAACACTCTTGTTTCAAGCCTTCCAATACCACCCAGCTCTTGAAACCAGTCCTCCAACCACTCACCTGATGGGTGAGAAAGTGGGGCTGTCTTCATTTCCCCCACCCCAACCTCTAGCCTCTCCCACATCCGGGATAGGGGAGGGAAGCTCATAGGGCATCTCCTTCTGTGAAGCAACTCCTCTGTGAAGCATCTCCTTTTTTTTGTAAAGCAAGTAGTTCCCCTGATGTGTCTCTCTGTATCACAGACATTCTTACAGATGAATAATCCTCTGCCATCTGTGTTGGGTTTCCCTGGGGATAATCCACAATTTAGAGAATCAGTGGAGGACAGGACACCTGAGGAAACAATTGCTCCCTTTCCCCTGAAATTTGTCGGGTGGAGGGTATGGAGAGTGAGACCACCTTTGTTGCAGTCCGATCTGGCTGCTATAACAGCATATCACAGATTGAATGGCTACTAACAACACACATTGATTTTTCACAGTTCTGGAGGCTGGAAATCCAAGATTAAGACTCCAGCAGATTCAATGTCTGGTGAGGGAAACTTCCTACTTATAGACAGCCGTCTTCTTGCTATGTCCTTATATAGTGGAAGGAATATGTGAACTCTCCCTGGTCTCTTTTAAAAAAGCTCTAATCCCATTCATGAAGTCTCCACCCTCATGATCTAATTAGCTCCCCAAAGCTCCACCTCCTAATACCATCATATTGAGGGGTAGGATTTAACATGAATTTTGGAAAGACATAAACGTTCAGACTGCAGCAACCTTGCTGTCTCAAATGTTCTTTAATGGCAGGACCCTTAGGTCCTGAGGCTCATAGCCCCTCTGTGGCCATTGTACTCATTTCCCAGATAGGCAAACTAAGGCTGGGGTGAGTGCTCAGGTTCCTTGCTTGTATTTAGAGGCTGACTCCCTGGGCTTTTGTTCAAGAGTAAAGGTCTTTCTCTGCCAGCTTCCAAGGCAGTCCTGCCCCACTGCTCCCAATTAGTTCTAATTTTAACTCTCACCAGGACCCACATCACCTACGAGGCTGGCAAACAGACACCCCAGGAATGTTCCCACCTTGCCCTCTCTCCTGGTGGTGGAGGCAGGGAGGGCATGCTCATTGGATGCCTTTGTCACTGTGCTTTGCTGTGTGATCTTTCCTAAAACTCTTACCCTCTCTGATCCTCTCCTACATCACCTGCACTGCCTGCCTTGTGGTATTGCAGGGATCAAAGGATTGAACACAGGGGATTAGAAGCCCTTTCTATGGGCCAGCACTAGGCAGCACCTTCTATATGGTGTCATTTTGTCTTCATAGCAGCCTAGGCATCAGAAGCAGAGTGGCTTCACAGCCCCACTAGCAATCCACCCACTGTCTGAAGGGGTTCTATGCAGAAGGTGTCTACAGATATTATACCAGTCATTCCCCTGTTGACCAGGCCTTTGTGTTCTTTTTCCTGAGGGGAGCAGAAACTGCTCCAAGTCTAGGGCTCTCTCTCATCATCTCAGATAAGATGGAGGGGTGAGGACTGGGTGGGGGGCAGGAGGATAGGGAGGACTCTGAAGGCTGGAAGTGGAGGAGGGAGGAGCAGACTGGGAAGGGAAGCAGATAAAAGAGGCCCTGGCCTGGGTGTGTGACTGGGCTTCAGCATGTCTGGGAGGTCAGTCCCACACCTGCTCTAGCCTCCTGCGCAGCAGAGCAGGGCACCTCAGAACCTTAGGGGTCACACAGTCCTCTAAGCATGAGGGCTTCTGCAGTGGCCAAGACAGAGTGGAGGATGCTTCCTGCCCTAATTCCTGGTTACCATGGAGCCTCTCCCTTCCTGAGGCTTAGGAGAGACAGCTGAATGATGACAGAGATGGAATGGTCAGAATTTAGTTTCTTGAAAGAAAAGTTCAGAATGTGGTATTTCTTGCAGCTATAAAGTTTAATATAGCATTTGCCGTAGTCATAGTACTGTTAGCTCCATTGGACAGATGAGAAAACTGAGGCTCAGAGAGTTTGTGATTATCCAAAGACATTTTTCTTAGAACTTGTAGATCAGAGACCGGAACCTTGGTTTATTGATATCAAAGCTTCTGCAGCTTTTTGCCTTGTTTAAGCCTCTTTGACCAGCAAGACAACCTCACTTGGGGGAGAGATGGAACAACTAAGGCCCAGGTGGGCAAGTGACCCAGCAAAGTGAGAGAGGACTCCACGTCTGTTCTCTGAGACACCAGTCTGACCTCCTCTTGGTCCAAGCTGTCCATGGCCCACCTGACTTTCCTCCTTCTTCATCAGGGCCACCCATGCCAGGCCTTCAGCTTCCTACAGCCTCCGCCCAGCTGCAGAGCCTGCCCTGAACCTACTGAAGCCATGTCTTAATCCCTGAGGTGGCAGCAGGCACAGCCCTGGCCCAGCCCAGGCCCTGCCATGGGTTTCTCTTCCCATGGGGTCTGGGCCTGGGGAGTGACCCCCAACAGCTGTATGAGACCCAGTGGGTGAGGTCAAGTTTGGCATCAGGAGATCTAGGGTTAAGTCTGGGTTATGTAGGTAATTATATGGCTTGGACTGTCAGCTGGGCCTCAGTTCTCTCATCCTGCAGTCATTATGGTCCTAGCAGGTGGGCAGGCATGGAACAATGAGAAAGCTCTGTTCTTCTACTTACAAGCCATGTGTCCTCAGGCTTGAGCTCCTCAGTTTCTCTCTGAATGAAATGAGAATAATGAAGCCCGTTCCTTCAGCTCTTAAGGAAACTAACATTAGCTGAACACTTCTAGGGCTGACCCTGTGTTAGATGCTTCCTGCAGCATTTTCTCCCATGGCCCCCTGATCACAGTGCTGAAACTCGAATCTGAGCTGAGAATAAAATGTTTTAATTTTAGTCTTTCATATGGTGTCTCTTTGTAGCCCTTTCTGGCCTGGGACTCTAAGGGTGCAGTCACAAATGACTTCATGGAAGAGGTGGCACCTGGTCTGAGCCTGGAAGGATAGGGTAACAGCCCTTGTCTGTAGGCAGGAAGGATCAGTGTTCTGGTCTCTGGGAGCATCTGCTCCATTTCAGTTTTCCTGGGATGCCCACAGGCAGGAGTTTGAGCTCCACTTAGGCAGGCCACCACAATCAGTGACCAGACTCCTGGTGTCCTGTGCCTTCCTCAGGAAACTTGGTGTTTGGGGAGAAGGGACTTCAGTTTTATTTATTAAAATGCAATGTCATATAAAGAGTAAGAATAGGCGACATTTCTTAAGCACTTAGAATAGCACCGAGCTGAGCACTTTACTTCTATTAGTTCATTCAATCCTCAACCACCTGGTGAGAGAGGCTCGATGTGATGTCTACCTCATGGGAAAGGGAGACACGGAATAACCATCTCCAGGCCCCACAGCCAGTGTGAGGTGAAGACAGGGTTTGTAGCTTGGCTGTCTGACTGAAGTCCTGGAGCTGAGTGGGACTACTAAAACATGACAACTACAACAATTGCTAACATTTGTAGTGTATTCTGGCCAAGCGCTGTATAAGAACCACCTAATTTCCTCCCTACAATAAACTTACAAGGAGACAAGATTTTAATCTCTACAGAGAAAGAAACTAAGTTGAAGAACTTGGTCAAGATCATGAGCCAGGGTTGGAATCCAGGCAGTCTGACTTTAAAGTATGTAAGAGATTAATATGAGTAAATCTTTTGGCACATGGAAGATGGTATACAATTGGTGCTCAATAAATAATTGCTAAATTGAACTGAAATAAAAAAAAAAACATAAAAGAATCAGTTTTTTTAGGTCCCATGGTTCCAGCCTTGCCAGCTTCATAGGCTGCCTCTGCTAAGGCAGGAAGAAAAAGCCGCCCAAGGGACCTCCTGAGAACAGCTTGGAATGGCGCTTAAACCCTTCAGGGAGTCCCCTGTAGCCTCCAGCCAGACCCTACTATTTTCTCCTCCCAACACTACATTCCTTTTCCCCTTTCAACCATTCCTTTTTTGAGAAGGTCAATTTTATTGAGGAATAATTTACAAAATGCACACTTCTTTTTATTATTTAACTGTACAGTTCAATGAGTTTGGACAGATGTAGACAATGGTATAAACATTGCTGCACTCAAGATATAGCACATTTCCACTGTTCTGCAAAATTTCTTTTTTGCCCATTCCCATTCAATCTCTCTCCCTGCTCTCACTCAGCATAACCATTGATTTGATTTCTATTGCTATCAATTAGTTTTATGTGTTCTAGAACTTCCTATAAATGGGATTCAGCATATGTATTATTTTGTGTATATCCATTCATGCTGCACCATGTATTGGTAGTTTGGTCCTTTTCCTTGCTGAGTAGTATTCCAATGAATAGGCATACCACTGTTTGTTTTCTGTTCACCAGTTGATATTCATTTGGGTTGTTTCCAGTGTTAAGATTTTCTGAATGAAGCTGCTATGAACACACATATGCAACTCTGGATAAACATGTTTTCATTTCTCTTGGGTCAACATTTGAAAGTGGAATTGTTGGGCTGTATAGTAAGTATATATTTTACTTTAAAAGAAGCTGCCAAACTCTTTTCCAAAGTCATTGCACCATTTTAGCCCCTAGTAGTGCATGAGAATTCTACTTGTTCCATATCCATGACAACATTTGGCATTGTCAGTCTTTTTTTTAGCTATTCTGGTGAGTATATAATGGTATCTCTTTGTTGTTTTAAATTGTAATTCCATGGTGACTAATAATGTTGAAGATGTTGAATATCTTTTTATGGATGTATATCATCTTTGTTAAAGCATCTATTTGAAGCTTTTGCCCAATTTTACTGGGTCACTTGTCTTATTATTAAATTGGGATTTTTCAAATCTGGATACAGATCTTTTCTCAAATATGTGTTTTGAAAATATTTTCCCACAGTCTGTGGCTTCCCGTTTCACTTTCTTCATGACATCTTTTGAAAAGTCCAATTGATAAGTTTATGCTTTTATGGTTAGTGCTTTTTATGACTTGTTTTTGAGGACCAACAAAGTTGCAAAGATTTTCTCCTGTTTTCTTCTAGATATTTTATAATTTTACATTTTTATGTTTAGATGTATGGCCCATGTTGAGTATATTTTTGTGAATAGTGTGAAGTGGAGTTAAGGTCCATAATGGTATTCTTTTATTTTATTTACCACAATTGTTACTGTTTTCTATTGTTTCCCTTGTTCTTTGTTCCAATTTTGTTTTCCATTCTTTTCTCACCTTTTGTGCATTTCATATGATTCCATTTTTTTCTTCTTTCCTAACATATCGATTATACTTTTTAAAAATCAATTTTAGTGGTTGTCCTAGAGTTTGCAATATATGTTTACAACTTATCCCTTTCTTTATATAGATCTGAGTTTCTGATCTATACAATTTTTCTTCTTTCTGAAGAACTTCTTTTAATATTTTTTGCAAGGCAGGTCTACTGGCAACAAATTCCCTCAATTTTTGTTTGTCTCGGAAAGTCTTTATTTCTCCTTTACTTTTGAAGGATAATTTGGCAGGATACAGAAATCTAGGTTGGTGATTTTTTTCTCTTTCAACACTTTAAACATTTCACTTCACTATCTTCTTGCTTGAATGTTTTCTGAGAAGTCTGGTGTAAATTTTATTCTTGCTCCCCCATGTGTAAGGGTTGTTCCACACTCTTACCATAACTTCTTTCAATACTTTGTATCTGTGACGTTTTACACTTTGAACATGATGTGCCAGGTGTAGCTTTTTGGCATTTATCCTACTTGGTATTCTCTGAGCTTCCTGAAATATGTAGTTTGATGTATGACATTAATTTTTGGAAAATTTCAGTCATTATTGCTTCAAATTTTTGGAAATTTTCAGTCACTATTTCTTCTGTTCCTTTCTTTTTTTCTTCTTATTCTGGTATTCTCATTGAGTGTATATTATACTTTTTTGGATTTGTCTTATAGTTCTTGAATATTCTTTTTTTTTCTTAAGCCTTTTTCTCTTTACTTTTCAGTTTGGGAGGTTTCTATTGAGATATCGCCAAGATTAGAGATTCTTTATTCAGCTGGTTCCAGTCTGCTAATGAATCCACCAGAGATATTCTTCATTTCTATCATAGTGCTTTTGATTTCTTTTTTTTTTAAGAATTTCTGTTTCTCTGTTTATCTTACTTATCTGTTCTTGCATGGCAATTACTTTTTCCATTAGAGCCCTTAGCATATTTAATCATAGTTGTTTTAAATTTCTGGTCTGATAATTCCAATATTCCTGCCATATTTGAGTCTGGTTCTAATCCTTGCTTTGTCTCTTTAAACTGCTCCCTGCCTCCGACTCCCACCCCAATAACACACCCTTTTTTTATGACTTGTAATTTTTTTTGCATTGAAAGCCAGGCTTGATGTACTAGATAAAAGGAACATAGGACTGGTTCCCACAGAGGTTTCTGTTCATGCATTTCAGCTCCAGTAAGTTGTGATTCTCTGTACATGCTTTATTTGTCTGTCTGTCTCTCCAATTTTAGAGTCAGTGGTTTGCCCCATGACCTCAATTCTCTGACAGGTCTAAGAGTTGTTTGTTTTCAGTTGGTTTAGCTTATTTCCTTCTTATAAAGATGGGAGTAAAAATTTCCAAGCTCCTTACATGCCAGGCTGGAAACTGGAAATCTAATATCTTTTTGTTTTAACACATTTTCTTACAAATATAATCCTTTCTCCACTGAATAACCTTGTCATCATTGTAAAAACATCAATTGGTGAGTGGGACTATTTTGAGATTTTATTATGTTCCATTTATCCATGTGTTTTGTCTTATACCAATACCACGCTCTATTAATCATTGTAACTGCATAGTAAGTCTTAAAATCAAGCAATGTAAGTCTTCTAAATTTGTTCTTCTTTTTCAAATTTGTTTTGGGTATCCTCTTCATTTTTAGATAATTTTTAGAACCATCCTGTCAATTTCTATTTTTTAAAAAAGTCTGCTCTAATTTTTCACTGGTTTGTAGTTTTCTTGTAATATTTTTGTCTGGTGTTGGTATCAGGGTAATGCTGACCTTATGGAAAGGTTGTGAAGTGTTCTATCCTCTTCTATATTTTGAAAGAGTTTGTGTTTGATTGGTATTATTTTTTATTTAAATATTTGAGAAAAGTCTCTATGAAGTTATGTGGGCCTAGAATTTCCTTTATAGGAAGATTTTATGAAGTACATTTCTGTAATAAATATCAAACTATTCATGATTTCTGTTTCTTATTTTGTTAATTTTGGTAATTTGAGTTTTTCAAGAAATTTGGTTATTTCATTTAAGTTGCTAAAGTTATTGTCTCAAAGTTGTTTATAATATTCTTTTATTATCTTTTTAACATCTGTAAGATCTGTAGGATGAACCCATGCTAATTCCTGGTATCTATCATTTATGTTCTATTTCTTTTTCTTGGTCAATTTAGCTAAAGTTTTATTGATTTTTATTGATATTTTCAAAAGCATAAGCTATTTGTTTTATTGAGTTTCTTTAGCGTATATTCATTTTCTAGTTCACTGATTTTTGCTCATTATTATTTCCTTTCTTTTATTTACTTTGGTTTTAATTTGGACTTTTCCCCTAAAACTTCCTTAGGTGAATCCATGATGTTTTGAGAGTCCTCAAGACCATTCCTACATGCAGCAATTTTCTAGGAAGACTTTGAAGACTCAGCATATAGTTACACTCATGGCTAAGAGTATAGAATTAGAAGACAAGGAGATTGAAATAGTTAGTATAAAATGTTTCACAGTACAAGAGATACACAGCCAACTTGTATATGGAAAAGGCACATGATGTGAAGTATGAAGGAAACCAGGCACAAGCTTCTAAGTGTCTGATCACAGTGGAGCTACACAGGATGCACTCAGTTCCCCCAATTAGAAATTGTGACAACACATGTGAAATGTTGTCTACCAGAGAAGTTTATTAGAAACTCAGTGCCCAGAGTTTTCACTGGGGGGACTTGTCATAGGCACTTTCTGCCTGGCACATACCAACATTCAGACTACCAGAAAGAAAGTGATGTTCAGCATAAACCATATTATTTACATAAACAGTTTAGGTACAGTAAGCCACTTTTATCAAGAAATTATGAGAATTCTTCTGAAATGTACATTCCCAGATGTCAGTTAAGGGTCAACCTTGTAAACAGGTCTTTCTAAAGATAAGTCTCAGGCTTACTCTATTAACTCTTTTCTGTACAAATGTTTAAATCTTTCATTTTGTCTAATATAAGCATTTAAAGTTATATATTTCCCTCTGACCACTCTTTTAGCTGCATCCTACACATATTAACATATTGTGTTTTTATTTTTGCATTCAGTTAAAAATATTTTCTAATTTCCCCTGTCATTTCTGTTGCCTCGTTTTCAACTTCACAGATCCTTTTATCTGCAGTTTCTAAGCTGCTATTAATTCCTTCCTGTATTGTATTTTTTAGCTTTAGAAGTTCTATTTGTTTCTTTTTTATGGTTTTAGTTTATCTCTTCATTATATTTTCTTTTAAATTCTTGAATTTTTATAATAACCATTTCAATTTCGTTGTCTTCTAATTCCATAATTTCTATCATCTAGGTCTGTTTCTATTGAATTATTTTTCTTCTAGTTGTGGGATCCATTTTTCTATTTTTCTGCTTATCTAGGAGTTTTTGTTTGGATTCTGGACATTGTGATGTTCCACTGCTGAGTGTTTGTATTTCGTTGTTTTCTTTAAAGAGTATTAAATATATCGCTTTGATGGGCAAATAGTTTGCTTGTGGATGAAGTCACTCCTTTTGAGGCTCACTTTTAAGCTTTATTAAGTTGATGAATGAGACCCTTTTACTCTGTTTGGAACTCAAAGTTTCTCCTCTCTGTGTGAGCTCTGGTAGTTGTTAAACTCATAGCTCCCTGGTAGCAATTTTTTCTCTGATAGTTGGCCTTTGCCTAGGCCCATCAAGTCTCGTCCTAGACACATAAAGTTTATAATTTATTCTAAGGCCCAAGAGGACCCTTATGCAGATTTCTGGAGCTTTCTCTGCCTATCTCCCTTCTTTCTGGTATTCTGCCTACAACTTCCAGCAGCCTCAGCCTCCTTGTGCTCCAATCTCTCTCATTAGCTCGGTGAGACTACTGTGCTCCACTTGGATTCTTTCTCTTTATTCAGTGGCCTAGAATGTTTCTCCAATCAGAAAACTGAGACAATCATATGCTTACTTCATCTGTTTCCTTTCTCTCAAGATTCACTGACCTGTGCTTCTATGTTAAAATAGGTTGCTATGTTTTTCCAGTTCTCTCTCTCTCTCTTTCTCTCTCTCTCTCTCTCTCTCTCTCTTTCTCCCTCCCTCCCTCCCTCCCTTCCTTCCTTCCTTCCTTCCTTCCTTCCTTCCTTCCTTCCTTCCTTCTTTCTCTCTCTCTCTCTCTCTCTCTCTCTCTCTCTCTCTCTCTCTCTTTCTCTTTTTGTGATAGGAGTAGTTTGATTACCAGTTACTCCATCATGGCTAGAAGAGAACATCATTGGCTCTCAGTCTAATGTTCATGATGACTAGAAGTTCACCAGGAAGATGTGTAGAGGAGGGCATCTTAAAAGAAGGAGCTGCATAAGGGAAAGTTGTGAGTCTGAGACAAGTTTGGGGATGGTGTATGTGGTACGTGTGAGGAGAGGGTTAGATATGAGGAGAGGAATAGGCAGGAATGTATTTGTGAAGGATCGTGGATGACAGTCTAGGAGTTTGCACATTATCCTGAAGGTCTTGAGAGGCTAAAACTAGTAATTATTATAATTATAATAATATATAACTAATTTATTTTCATATTTCAGGCAGGAATGACTCTAAGCTCTTTCTCTGGAATATCTCATTTATGGAGCTCATGAAGTCCTCCAGCCAGCTCATGAAAAACTCCATTGTTGTTAGGAATTGCCATGTGCCATGTGTTTATCTAAGTACTTTACATGATTAGTTCATTTAATCTTCACAATAACACTATGTGGTAGGGATTATATGCCTATTTTACTGATCAGGAAACTGAGGCACAGAGAAGGTAAATGACTTATGGTTACACAGAGAACAAGTAGTAATTAGGGGTGATTTTCTTTTTTTTCAGAATATTCTTTTAACATTATTATAATAATATTCTTACAGTGAAAAAAGAGCTGCATTTGGGCTGTCCATTACCTGTAGACACTATGAAAGTTAGTGCATGTGTCACCAGGACTGGTGGATATGGCATTGCCTGGCAATCAAGTGGTACCTACGATGGTTTAAAATCATATCCCCAAATTCTTTGACACTCTTCCCATTAAAAGGTGGACTATAATTTCCTCCCCCTTCAATATGAGCCAGCTTTAGTGACTCACTTCTAATGAATAGAATGTGGCAGAAATGACACTGAGTGACTTTTGATGCTAGTGTTAAAAAGACAACTCTTCTACTGGACTCATTCTCTTCTAACACGTACTTTGGGACTCTTGATCTATTTTGGCTCTATAGTTTTGCATTTTTTAGAATGTCATATAAATGGAATCATCCAGTGTGTAGTCTGTTGTCTGGCTTCTTTAACTTAGCGTATTGCTTTTGAGATTCATTCCTGTTGCCGTGTGTATCTGTAGTTTGGTCCTTTTTATTTCTGATGTGTTTTGTTAGTCCACACATTTGATATTCATTTGTCTGTCCCAGGTCTGGGTATACAAGGGATGCTCAATAAGTGTGTGTTGAGCAGCTAAGCTGGTGAATGGAGGGTGGAACTGGGGACTCTTCTGCAAATCTTTTAAAGCCAGACTTTGACGGGTGTTGGAAGAGGCAAGGTGATGATGTTTTCTTAAGACTCATTTGTCATTCATTAGTTCACAAATATTTATTGAGTATCTACTTTGTGACAACTATTGTATTAAGTAATAATCAATAACTCCTGCCCCCTCCAGAGCTGGCTGTTGAGCTGAGAGGAGAAGTAATT
The DNA here is from genome assembly GCA_028627145.1 of Eidolon dupreanum. NCBI lineage: Eukaryota > Metazoa > Chordata > Mammalia > Chiroptera > Pteropodidae > Eidolon > Eidolon dupreanum. The sequence continues at coordinate 47,528,790 of CM053506.1, read as the reverse complement.
CACCAAGTAGTTAACATCAAAGGAGATAAGTGCTGAGAGAAAGAAAAAGCAGGACAAGATGGGAAAAGGGGGCTGGGTATGTCAAGAGTGGGAGATGGGGAGGGTAGGGCAAGGGTGAGTGCGTGGGGCAGACAAGACTTCCCCAGGGAAGTTGAGGCCTAAAGGAAATGGTATTTGCTAGACCCTGGAGGAAGGAAGGTGTGCCTGGCAGCAAAAACATGTGTGAGCACACAGCAGATTGGAGGAACAAGCTGCTGTGACTATGGGGATTGGTCAGATTTGTGGTTGGCAAGATGGTTCTAGGACAAATGAGGAGGGCTCATGTGTCGCATTGATGAGTTTGGCTTTTATTCTGAAGACAGTGGGGATTCATTGAAAGACTTTAATTTGCAAAGTGATATAATTATGGTCTCTCTACTTCAGAGTGGAGGGAGGATTGGATGTGTGAGTACAGGTAGGAAGAGCAGTGGGGGATGTTATAAGTATCCCAAGTAAGGGATGGTGGAGACAAGGTAATCGATAGTAGATCCACATAAATATCGACTTGCCAGGATCTGGTGACTGATTTTTTGTGGGGAGGGGGCAAAATGAAATAAGACTAGATCCCAGACTTGGGACTTTGGCAACTGAATAGAAAGTAGTGCCAATCCCTGGAAAAGGAGCATGTAAGGATGGGAAAAGAGGTATAGAGACAGTAAATAAATGTGAGAATTGTTGAGGTTAAAGTGTCTGCAGGATGTCCAAATGGGAAGTCCAGGAGGTATTTGGACATTCTGGCCTGCAGAGGGAATCTTGGGAGGACATATAGATTTGGAGGGCATTGGCACAGACAAGGCAGTGGATGAGCTTGCCTGGAAATGAGTGAAGAGTATGGGGGGCCAACACCTCAAGACAGATACCTGAGCAACACCAGAATTTAAAAAGATGGAAAAGAGGTGTACAAGTGAGACTGAAGGAAATGGCAGGGACAATAGAGTTGTAGACCAAGGAGTGTGTAAGGCTGAGGGGGAGTATGTTGAAAGGAGAGGTAGTAGGCACCAGGAGGCATGCTACGTGAGCAAGGGTCAAGACAGATGAACAACAGGGCTCAAGAACGGCCAGCACTTGGTGGCCATGAGATGACTCCCTTGGAAAGGTAGGATGAGTGAGAGCCATAGCGCTGGCTGATGAGGAGTGGGTGGCAGGGACAAAAGGGGCAATGGTTGGGGCCCAGTTCCCTGCCTTGCAGTTTGGTTGTGAATGGGAAGAGTGAGTTATGGCTGGAGCTGGGGGGGACATGGCATCAAGGGAGGATTTCTGATGAGAGAAGCTTGGGTGTGTTTAAGTGCTGATGCGAATCAGCCATAGAGAGGTGTGTTCTGGTTATCTGTTGCTGTGTAACGAACCACCCAAAATTTAATTCTTTAAAGCAATCGTTCATTGTCTCTCAAAATTCTTGGCTTGACTGGCTCAGCTGGTTCACATGTGGCCGTGTGACCTTTAGGTTTGATTAGAACATCAAGATGATCCATCGCATGGCTGGAAGCTAGGGCTGCCCATCAGCTGCGGCTGTTGACCAGAACTTCTTGGCTTGTCTCCATGTATCTCTTCCATCTTGATTGGGCTTCTCATAGCACAACAAATGCATTCCAAGAGGGAGTATTTCAAATACCCACTTCAAAGCAGAAGCTGCAGATATCTTAAGATTCAGTCTTTCAAGATAAACAGTGTTGCTTCCACCACACTTTATAGGTCAAGGTAAGTTACAGGCCACCCCGATTCAACAGTGGGGAAAAAGACTCCATCCCTTGATGGGAGGAGTTGCTAAGAATTTGGACAATCTTTAATGTAACATGGGAGAAGGTGAACTCATAAGATGATAATTGATGAATCCATGGAGAAAATGGCAAGACTTAGGACCCAGGGTGCATGTAGTATATTTGGCTTGAGAGAGAAGAAGGCCTTGGATTGGGGCTGCAGGAGGGTAGGGTCGTCTTTTATTTTATCAAGAAGATCTGAGCAGATTAACCAACCATAAAGTTCCGGATTGTATGAAGTTTTCTCTCCATTTGTAAGATAAGTAGTAAGTTGAGAGCGGCACTCAAGAACAATACATTGAGTGCTAATATGTGCCCTTAATCAATTTTCTCAATAGCTCTATGAGGTCAATTGAGGTCAATATTATAATGTCCATTTTACAGGTAAAGCACCTAAGCCTCAGTAAATCTCTCTCTCTCTCTCTCTCTTTCTCTCTCTCTCTCTCTCTTTCTCTCTCTTTCTCTCTCTCTCTCCCTGTTTATGTGAATATCTTGATGGCACATAAAAGATATTTGCTTTCTCCTGAGGACCATGTAGTTGTCATAACAGCTCCTTAGAGGAGGTAACCCATAGTGGACATAGAGTGAAATTCTTGTCCCAGGAGAGGTGATCAGGGAGTGGGGCACCAGCTCAGGCTCTAGCAGCCCAAGGAACTATTAGGATGGAATGGAACCTGGGACTGTGAGATTGAAGCCCCTCAAGATGAGAGGACAGGGAGGAAGGAGATGCTTGGCTGCAGAAACCATGGGCTGGTGACCACCATTCCTACCATCCTAATCATGCACTTGTGATATTAATAAAAATAATTTATGTCATGTGACTGCTTTTTAACTAGCTGCTTTCAAGACTTAAGACTGGGATTATAAAAGGCATGCATTTATAAATTATTAGACCAGAGCTCATAAGCACATATACTTTGGGGAACACTTTGGTAGCACTTTAAATTAATTTATTGTCATTCATTCCAGCTGTCTGTGATGTAAACCTTCAGCTATAAATTTGTACCATCATCTGACACACCATTAACTAAGGTGCTGCCTGAGCCAGAGCACATAATAAAACATTCAAATACGATTTCTGTAGGGACACAGGTCTCCCTCTCCTTCTTATCCTCCCCTCTCCTCTACTCGACTCTCTTGTCATCTTCCCCTCCCCTCCCCTCCCCTGCCCTCCCCTCCCCTCCCCTCTCTCCCATCCCCTTCCTTCCCCTCCCCTCCCCTCTTCTCTCCCCTTTTTTTCCTTCTCCTATTAATGATAAGCAACATGGAGAGAAGACAGGTGTTTCAGAGTTGTGTTGGTAAAGGAATCAGATAAGACTCACTTTGCCCCATGGCCATCTGTGGAGCGCAGGAGGTTTCATCCTGTTGTACAGAAGGGACATTAGAGGTCCAGAGAGGGCACGGATATGTCTGAGGCCACACAGCCAGCAGAAACAATGACCTCCATCCTATCTCAATGCCTCCTTGATAGGCAGGTCGAGTCTATGCTCCTGAAAACTTTGGTCTGTGCATGACTGACCCCCAGAACTCAGAAGGAAGCTAGGAACAGGGAATGAGATTTCTTTGAGAAAAGTTTCTGGGAGAGCAATAAGAAAAAAATTCTCTGGATGCTGGGCAAACAGAAGGAAAGGATGGAAGGGAATTAATCCCGTGATTACTGCCTTTACACACCAGAAAGGCAGAGTGATTTGTTTTGGGGGACACAGTGGGGTAGAACTGGCATGTTGGAAAGCAGCCCCAAAGGAACAGTTTGGATCCTCTAAGGAGAGATTTGGTAATGATGAAAGCTGGCTGGGGTTGGGGGGAGTTCCCTGTCACTGGAAGGATGCAACTGGAGGGCACTGGGGGACATGGAGCAGTATATGAGTTTCCCAGTAGTGCTGTAATAAATGACCATGGAAGTTGTGGCTTAAAACAATACAGATTTATTATCTTACAATTATGGAGGTCAGAAGTCCAAAATGGGTCTCACTTGGCTAAAATCAAGGTGTTAGAGGGCTGTTCTGGAGACTCTAGGGGAGAATCCAATGTTTTGCCTTTCCAGCTTCTAAAGGCTGTCTGCTTTCCTTGACTCAGGCCCCTTCCTCCGTCTTCAGAGCCACCAATACTGTCTACACCCATCCCATGCTGCCATCTCTCTGATTCTCCTACTGCTTTGCTCTTTCACTTTCTGTACCCTGTGATGACATCGGGCCCATGTGATAGTCCAGGAACATCTTCCCATCTCAAGGACAGCTGATGAGCAGCTTTAATTCCATCTGCAACCTTAATTCCGCTTTCCATGTAATCTAACACCTTCTTAGGTTCCAGGGACTAGGATATGGACATCTCTGGTGGGCTATTGTTCTGCCAACCACATTGGAGGGTGGGTAAGGCATCTGAGGTTTCCCTCACACAGAGAGATTTTCTAACCTGGAACAAGAGGACATTTTATTGCTTCAATTAAGCAACATGAGGTACAAGGAAGAAGAAGGAGGATGAAGGGGGAAGGAGAAAGAGAAAGAAGAGGCAGGACAGAAGGAGAGGAGGAGATGTAGTAGAAGAAAAAGCAGGAGGAGGATGGAACATTGCTTTCATCCCACATCAGATGTCCTCAGCCCCTACACTCACTGTGAGGTGGGGCCAAACATTAGGAGACTTGAACCAGGATTGTAATCTTGCTATGTGACCTCCAATTTCTCCACTGGTGAGATGAGGTTCCTCTGGACCTGGCTTATAATAGTTCTCCGAATTAATCATCTGCAGTGGGCCACAGAGGAGGCCCTGTTGGGGCCAGGCCAATCTGATGGGGATGTCCTAGACGGGCTGCCTAGCAGGATAGAGGTGGCACTCTTCCCCAGTAGCCAATTGGCCATAGCTGCTCCTTGAAGGGAAGATTGTGGAGTCAAACAGTCCTGGTCCCTGGAAGCTCCAGATGCATGGCCATGCCCCAACTGCAGGGCCTGTGAGTTTGCCCTTCTCCACTGGAGTAAGAGGCAGGCATCCTGTTCCCTCAGCCTCAACTTGGCATCTTGCCCACATCCTGGAAGCCTTAACTGTCCTGTGGATCTGGTCCTAGGAGAGTTTTGTGGCTGCCTGGCAGGAGCCCTGCAAGTGGCTGACAATTGTTTTTCTCTTATATGCTAAGGGCAGAGGCTGAGTCTTTCTAAAAACCTCATCTGTCCACCTCCCTCATTTCTCTCAAATCCTGCAGATAAGGACCTTAGCTTGGATAGCAACAGTACTTACCTCATATGGCTTTGGACAAGGTAGAGTGACAATCACTCTAAACTGCTTGGCGGCACAACGTCTGGTACATGACAGAAAATAAGTGGAGGGTGGTGGCATTATTATCAGTGCTGTCCCTGGCAGGCCACACACATTCATTCTCAAATACGCCATCCTCCCGACATCCGCCAGGGACCCTAGCCTGAATAAACTGCAGGGCTGAGCTCTGTGGCTTCTCCTTATATGAATGGGCCTTTGGAGTTATGTTATTGTCTCCTCGTCTGTCTTGCTGGCCTAGAGTGGGCCCTCAGGCCACACATCCTTCCATTCAAGGCTTTGGGTGCCTGTGTCTGATTGACCTGCTGGCACCAGGAGCCCCCTTAGCTAGGTATTTAGTAGGTGTTAGAATGAATGGATGAGTGAAGGAAGCCATGAGTGAGTGGATGCTCAGCTGGGAGTTAACTCACTCAGCAAGCATCACTCAGCACCATCTGTGCCAGGATTGGTGGGAAGCGGGCCCTTGCATCAGCCCCTACCTTCCAGATGCTCATTGCATGGCTTTGACTTTTGTGTGCAACAGCAGTAGGTGTGTGGATCACTGACAGCAGAGGGAAGAGGGCAAAGGCTTGGGTCGAGGTCATCTGTGGTCCTCGAATCCTCAGCACCCACTCTGTGCTAGTGTTCGCATCTCCTCTTATCTCTGGCCAGAACTTAAAGTGCCAAGAACCAGATCTATCAATCAATTATCTGCTGCCTGCACTGAAAGCAGGGCTGCCTAGCCAGAAAACATCCCAAGGAAGAGGCACGGAACCGGGGAACAGACAGGGTGAGTGAGCTGAGCCCACCCCCTCATCAGATGGGCACAGACTGTGATGGCTATGCACCCACACACTCTCACACACATCCATGTGTACATCTCTGGATATGCCCCTCACCTTTATCACATACATATACACACAGCTCCATACCCTCACATAGTCTTCCTATGTGTACCTCTCATGCACATGAACCCACAGGCATGCCTGCATCTCTCCTGCAGCACGTCCCCTACACACACTGTTGCCCATACCCACACAGTCACATGCATCCTATGTAAATACACCCTCTCCCAACATCTGCTCACAGAGCCTGCTTCCACATGCTCTGCCCACCTCCATACACTTGTCCCATGCCTTGTCAACAACACACCCCTCTGTATATATCCAGCATGCACATGTGCCCGTACACATCCTCAATACACACACCTTGCCAGTGCCCATGCTGAGGGCTCTCCCATGTTCCCCATGGCCGCGAGTGGTGCCAGCATGGACTGGCCTTATGGAGTTTCTGAGGGCAGGTAGATCATTATGTGGAGCTGGTTGGTTTGGTTTGAATTTGGGGCTATGGAATCAGGAGACCTGGATTCGAGTTCAAAGTCTAAATGTACTAGCCATGTGGATCCTGGATGAATCTCTGTCCCAATCCACATCTGTTTCCTCATTTGTGGGATGGTAATAATGCCAACCCTAGTGGGTGTTTCCAGGATTCGATCAAATGCTATCAAGGAAGCGAAAATTATGTGAACACAGAGAGGGTCTGTTTGTATTATTATTGCTCTTTTTTCTGCGATGATGGTTGTTTATTAGCCAGGGTCCTTTGGAATGCTGGGAATCTCTGCTGATGTGCCTGTGACTGGGGAAACCTGGCCTGATCCTGGTAACCTTGAAGGTTTGATACCTCTACCCCTGACTCCCCACTCCGAATCACTGGAATCCCTCCAGGATCCAGCTTCTCACCCAGGGTGCTCTGTAACAACCTTGTCTAGGCCAGAGAACATAGCCTGCCCACAGCCACCTCCTGACCAGCTCCTCCATCTGCACCATGCCTCCCTCTATCTAAGGCTTTGGGTGCCAGTCTCCATCCAAGACTTCCTCACCAGATTCCCTTGCTGAGCACAAGTGCCAGCTGCAGGAGGGTGACATCATCTCACTTAGGGTTCCAGGAGAGCTCTGAAGAACTGTAGTTCATAGCAGCTCGCAGGGTGGCAGGCGTTGGGGCCCAGGTGGGAGGCGGCGATGAGGGAGCCTGTGTGGTGTGCATGCATGTAGATGAGTGTGCCTGTGGGGGTGTCTGTGTGAAGCATGGGAGTGCTGGTAAGTGTCAGGGAGTATGAGTGCATGTGAGGGGAGGTGCTGGTCTGTGTGAATGAGGATGTAGGCTGTGTGACTCTGTGGTGCGTGGGCATGTCTATGCTGTCTGGGAATGTGAGACTGTGGGTGAGTGTGCTTTGTGTGTGTAGACATCCATTTGGTGTCTGAGAGTGGCAGTGTAGTAGATATGTGTATATGGATGAGTGAGCATGACCTTGTGAGTACGTGGTGTGTGTGGGTTGCGGTAGTGTTTTTGTGGTATTGGGGACATGAGTGTGGGGGTGTACATGTGTGGTGTGTGCATGCATTTGTGTTGTGTATGGGTATCTCAGTCTAGAGGTGTGTGTGTGTGTGTGTGTGTGAGTGTGTGTGTGCTTGTGTTGTGTGTTTGTGTGTCTGTGTGTGGGAGTGGCTGTCTGGGGGGGTAGCTGTGGGGCGGGTGTGGGTTTCTTTGTTGGGAATGTCAGTGTGAGTGTAGTGTGTGGTGTGAGTGTGTGGGGGTGGTATGAGGTGGGGGGGAGAGTGGCAGGCAGGCAGGCAGGCAGCCAGGGTGCTTCCCCTGCACACAGTGGCTGGGCTGACAGCCGGGCGGAGAAGAAAACTAGACGTCAGGGAAATCAGTCATAGACAAATCGATTCCCTTTAGAGGTGAGAAAAAGCAGATGCTGTGACTGCTGGTGGCCTGTTAAGCTTGGAGCCACATCCCTCCCCAGCCTGAGCCACCCTCCCCCACTCCTCTAGCTGCCAACATCCCCCCCACCCCAACACACACACAGCCTTTGTTTGGGGCCCTGCTGTGGCCTGCTGCCTGGGCTGCTGCATCCCTTCCCCTGCAGGCCAGGGCACGTGTTCTGTGTGTGTGCGCGTGTGTATGTGGGTCTCACCTGATGGCAGAGACCCCTTAGGCACTTCAGAGACAGTGGATCACCGTCTTGGCCAAGGACACCCAGAAGCTGGAGGTAGCACTGGACCAGAACTCAGGCCTCCTGGGTCCAACCAAAGGCAGATCTTTGCCATACCCACCACCCTCCTGCTGCCACCTCCACTCCCAGGGCTCTTTGAGCAAAGCTCCCCTTTCTTCCCTTCTTAATCTCTTCAGTTGATGTCCCTGGGCAGCACTGGTCCCACCTGCTCCCTCCGGTGTACACGCCAGGCCTTGTGGGCCCAGTAGTGTTCTCCTTCCTGTCACCTAGTAAGGAGGGTCTGTCCCTAGATCCCATTCTCTGCCAAACTGAACTTGATCAGGGCAGCCAAGATCAGCTTCAGACTCGAGTGGGAACCACAGATCAGCCTCTTGGCCTCAGATACACAGTCGGTGTCCAGGGTCTCTGGGCCTGGGAGCCCTGCCTCAGCTGTGAGCAGAACTGCTGCTGCAGGTCAGGGCCCTGCTGCGCTGCCTCTGCCTTGCTGACACCTCAGCTGTGGGTTGGCTTCCACTTCAGGCCCTCCTCTCTGTACTCCCTTTTCCACTGCGTCTCAACACCCAAAACAAATTAGGAAAGCTCATCAAAAGCAGTGACTGCTCTGGACTCAGTGCTCTGTTCTCTGAGCGTGCCCTGACTCTAATAGCTAGCCTCTGCAGGCGCTTGATAAGCAGAGCTATTGAGCATTGCTCCACGTTAGGCCCCCTAGATTTAGAAGTGAACAGAATGATCTGGGCCTGCCTCCAGGAAGACACACTTTGACTCTAGCAGGGACCATGAGTCCAGGGTAGGAAGAGAGGAAGAGAAAGATGCCACACCAAACCCACCTCTTCCTGGTCCTGACCCTGACACTGACCCCGACTTCCTAGACTCCACCCTCTTCCCTAGGGGCCTGTGGGCTCTCAGCTTGGTTCCTCTGCCATAATGTCCCCACCCCATTCCTCCAATCTTCCACTTGCCCATCTGGCTCCTCCCCAGCAGGCATTCTCTCAGGTCATCACTTCTTCTCCACACTTGGACCCGGGCTAGGATGGGTGGCTCTTCAGGCCAGTGAGATTTACCCAGCATGGATGCCCCACTATTTGAGTATGAAGTAGTTGAGGCTAGAGTTCAGAGTGGGAGAAGTGGCTATTTCAGGGGCATGGTTTCTTGGATGTTTGCACCAAATGACTCCCCTCCTGGACTTTCCCCTTGCCCACAAAGACCTTCGAGACCCTGCTCTCTGCTTCCCACCCTCAGGCATGTCTTGACCCATGTCTACTTGCCTGAGCCCTCAGTGGCCTTCTCTAGACATTCTCTGGAGTCTGGAACTCGAATTGAGAGGCTCTCCCAGCCCTGGCTGTGTGTCTGGAGACAGGTACTAAAACTCTCTGGGCCTCAAATCCTTCCCTGCTAAGGGGATGGGGATCAAGGCCTTGCATACTCCAGAGGAACACAGATCAGGTAGCAGGTATGATTGTTGCTCAGAGTCACAGGTATGTTTTTGTTACTGGTGGTCAGGGGAATGGCTCAGGGAACCCTTTCCAAATCTCACCGCTGGCCTAGATTCCCAGTGGCCAGCTAGATGAGAGAGGCCAAGGATTGATCTACAAATATTGATTAAACCAACTTTGGGCCAAGCCCTGCTGTGGGCAGACAGTGCCTGACCCATGAGATGTGTCTAAAAAAATAACTGCTGAGAGAAGGAATGAATGGTGTTGGGAGTGCAAATGTTGCTGGCACATTCCCAGCCACCAGGGAGCGTATAGTCTCACTGGAACACGTTGGGTGGGACAGGAGAGTGGGTTCTGACTCTAGCTCTGCTTCTGACCACTCCTGGCCTTCCTGTTTGTCCCTTAGTCACATCGGGAGCTCTGTGACCTTGAAGACCATTTCCTGCTGGGATATTAATACCAGCACTAATAATAACAGTAGCCATTGAGGCAGGAGCAAGCATACTAATATTAGCTGCACCTGTTGAGGGCACGGCACGTGCCAGGCCTTTTATATATGTTATGACGTCAGTCCTCATGAGTCCTCCTCTGCTCCATGAACTGGACTTACCATCTTCATGCTGACAACAAGGAGACGGATGCTCCATACTTGCCCAGGGCCCCAGAGCTAGGACAGAATTCAAGGCTATTTTGGTTGGGCTCTGAGGATGGCAAGGAATAGAGGTACTCAGCTGACCTCAAGTAAGGGAAGGCTGAATGAAAAGGACAACATCGTGGGAACCTGGGGTGAGCCAACTCTCTGGGCTGCGGCAGGGCTGGACTGCTGTGTGCAGTGGCAGGAGCGTGGGATCCCCTTGTGCAACACCTGGGGCTGCAGTGCCAGCATCATCCTAAGTGGGCCTCCATCTCCCTGCCTCTCTTGCTTCTTTCTGTCCCATGTCAACTCACATATGCCCTTCTTCCTCTGTGTAGATGCTCTGGGACCATAGTTCCTGCCCCTCATAGATGTAGCTGCCCTACCAACCCAACTCTCCCCTCTGCCTCTGCCCAGGTCTGCTTTCAGAGCCTCTTCCCGGGCTGCTTGCCCAACTCACTTCTTATTTCCCAATTCAATGTCCACAGCCCAGGTCATCTTCCCACCCTCACCCGGGTCCCCTGCCCCTGTCCGATTCCAGAATGGGCTGCCCGTTTTTCAGGCCACACCCCTATTTAGGTCAGCTGTGGTGGAGGGAGCACTTTCTCTTCACCAGGGAGTTTTCAACCTTCGCCTCAGGGCCCTGTCACACTCTTAAAAACTATTGAGTACCCCAAGGAGCTTTTGTTTATGTGGTTATAGCTACTAATATTTACCATATTAGAAATTAAAACTGAGAAGTCATAAAATATTCATTCTCAAAGAACAAGAATAAACTATTACATGTTAACACATTTTTCATGAAAAATAACTATTTTCTAAAAAAAAAAAACAACCCAGGAGTGGCATTGCTTTATGTTTTTGCTAGTCTTTTTAATGGTTCACTTAAAAGAAGACAGTTGGGTTGTCTTGTCTGCTTCTGCATTCTGTTAAAGTTTCTGGAAAATCTCTCTGTTCTTTTACAGAGGAAAAAGTATTTATAAGGCAAATAGCACCTTCTAGCCTCACAGAGCCTCTGAAAGAAGCTGTGTCTTAGATTGTCCTTGATGTGGCTTGTGCAGGGGCTCTAGGTTAGGCTGTTTCCCTCCTTGACCTGACAAATGCTATAGGAACCAACAGTTACCTGAAGACAGGACATTGGGTCCAGAGTGCAGCTTCCCTTGGATCTGGGTGCTGGCTTGATGGAAATGGAGAGCGAGTAAGGTTGAACACAGCTTCCTGGGGACACATGCTGGGAAGGAAGCCATGGCAGATGGGTATGTTTAAAGAGGCAGAAGGAAGAGGGAGAGTTTCCACGGCCATAAGAAATGACTGCACACATCTTCAAAGTGGGAAGGTGAGGCGTGGAGCCATGGCTGGCTGAGACCTTTAGGGCCCCAGGCACTGAGAATATCTTGGTGCAGAATAACTTAGAATAAATATTTTTTTCCCTTAATGACACTAAGCTTCCTCGAATGTTGCAGTCAAAATGGCTTCTTCCTAGTTTCTGGATTGCAAAACTATAGATAAGCGTGCAGAAGTTGAACTTGTCTCATTTTTTTTTTATATATATATGTCATGTTGGGTTGGTGCCTGTGGTGTGGGCTTACTCTGCCTCTGGGATCATATACAGACACTCAGTGTAAGTGCTAAGCAGGGTGAGTGGGGATGGGGACTGAGAAGGACCTGCCTTGTAGAGTACTGGATGATTCAGGGCACCCACTGCTGAGGATGGGTGTGGAATTACCCTGCCTGAGGTGGAGGAAGGAAGAGAAGCCATGGCCCAGCCTGGAATCCGTAAACCTGGGGTGGGATGGGAACAGTCTGCTGTGGCCTCTGGTCTTTACACTTCCTTGCGGGGTGGGGAATCTTGGAGGGCAGTGGGAGGAGTGCTCCAGAGGAAATGACACCCATGCAATGGACTGCTGGAAAATGTGGGGCTTGGTCGGGGCAGAGATCTCAGGGCTGTGTGATGGTCTAGGGACCAATTACGTGTCTGAACCCCAGCTCTGCTACCAACTCTTCTTCAGTTTCCTTGTCTGTAAAGAAGGGAGAAGGATGCCCAGCTCACATGATTGTATGAAGGTGATGTGAGAAGGTGAATGTGAAATGGGATGAAAGGGATAAAGCCTCTGGTATAAACAATCAGGCCAGCTCCATGAGGTGTAAGCTTCATTTCACTTTTTTTCGGTGATATAAGATCAGATCCAGGTTCACAGGAATTGTTCAATAAATATCTGTTGAATGAAAGAATTAAATGAACACATCAGTGGCTCAGGTACTGCTAGTTTCTTCCCTAGGCAAGGCCTAGTCCAACCACCTCAGGCAGGAGACCAAGGCCTAGAGAGGGGAAGGGACTTGTTTAAGGCCGTGCAGCAAGTTAGTGCCTGAGCTGAATCCTAAATGGAGGCTCTGCTCCATCAGCCAGGGGAACCACAGCAAGGACAGGTGTCTGGGGGAAGGGGCTGGGTCTTCCTCCATTGCATGTGCATGCAGGAATGTATGTGTGTGTGTTTGGAAAGCCAGGAGACTAGATTCCGTTCTTTCCAGGGCTTTTCCCTCCTGCTGAAAGGTCCTGCATGCCTCACCTATTTATTGGGATTTCTGTGCAGCCTGAAACCCCTGCAGGGAGGTGCTATCTTGGGAACTAATGAAGCCAACTTGGCTTCTAAGAGAGCCCATGCTGGCTGCTCCAAGTGTGGGAGCGAGATGAGGAGCAGGAAATTTGAAGAGGTAGGAGGTGGAGGTGGTGTGATATCAACCTTCGCATCTCAGTGCTAGGAGAGACACCTTGCTTCTCCCAACTGCTAAAGCCTCCCAGGTCAGGTGACCTAATCTTGGCCACAGCCCTGTTGTCTAATGGTGTAGTAAGTCAGCTGTTTTGCTTTACTCCAGAATTTCTCCAAGTGTGATATGTGGAGCTACAGCAGCAGCAGCAGCAGCATGGAGAGCTGGTTAGAAATGCAGACTCTAGGCCCCACCCCAGTCCTGCACGGTCAACACCTCCAGAGGTAGACCCAGGAATCTGTTTTATAAGCCCACTTCTTGTGATTATAAAAGATTTAAAAAATCACTGCTTTACACTTACTTTATCAACAAAAATATGATATCCAGTAGGGCTGGAATTAAAAGGGGGTGGGTACTTTCTTAGACTTAGAAACTTGTTTAAATTATCTAGTCAGTTGTCTATCCATCCATCCATCCATCCATCCATCCATCCATCCATCCATCCATCCACACATTTTTCATTTGCTAGACATTCAGTGCACCTAAAAACTGAAATGGGAAAGCTTGCACCCCCATTCTCCAGCTTGCTATGAGTCTCTGCTGTGTATCTGAGGAGATGGCCTCCTGTCTCTTTGATTCTCCAGGCATCTCAGTGGTTCTGCAAGACAGTCACTTGCTTTAATCTGAATATGCCTCTGGTCTCTAAGCCTGAAAAAAACCACCCTAATGCAAAGTGTCTGAGAGGGAAGGGGGAGGAAACATTTATTTGGCATCTACTATATGCCAGACATTTTCACATGTACTGTGGCATTTCACCCTTCAGCCTTCCGTCACACTGAGTAGTAGTATTCTCATTTTACAGGTGGGAAAACTGAGGCTCAAAGAAGTGCTAGGCACTTGACTAAGGCTGCAGAACCTGAAAACGGTAGAGTCAGAATTTGAACTCAGTTCCTCTTGATTCCAGGGCGGTGCCCTTTCTTCTGTCCCTTGTTGCCTTGTTCTTAGTGGACCTAGGGATTGATAGCTAGAATTTGAAGGTCAGGCTGACTTAGGATGTGCTTCTAACTACCTGTCCTGTCCAGAGGTTAGGAGGCTGCCTGTGCAATGGTGAGCTCCCTGACACTGGAGCTGTGCAAGGAGAGACTGGGAAATCCTGTGGCTATGGTGATGGTCATGTGTGCGTGTCTGTGTGTGGCAGGACTGAGACTTTGAGGGCCTTCTGCCCTCTGAGGTGAGCATGTGTGAGCCTGCTCCAGGGTCAGTGCCCCATGGATGGAGGCTCTGTAGTCAGCTGCTCATTATTTGTGGCTCCTCTGAGGGGACCTTGCCAGCTCCCAAACAGGAAATGTGTCCAGAAAGCTGTAATTAGAGCTGGGGAGCCACAGGCCAGAGAGGTGTCTGCTGCAGCTTCAAGTGCAGACATGCTGCTTTGGTTAAGTCCCTGGGAGAGAACCTGGTGAGTCAGGTCCTTAGATTTTCTTTCTGCATGTGGCACCCTGTCCCACTCCATTCTCCCTGGAAGGAAACCAACATTTGCTGGGATCCTACTGGGTGTCTGGGTCTCATGTATATTCTCTCTTTCATTCCTTCCAAGAACCTTGGGTGGGGGGAGCATCCACCATTATGCAGTGAGGACCTCGAGGCACTGGAATGTCACATGACTCTCTCAAGGTCATCCAACTGTGACAGAGGTGAAATTTGAGGCCCTATCTTTGTAAGTGCCTGGTCTAACCTCTTGGTCATTCTAGGGGAAGATGTTCGAGTCAAAGGTAGGGTGCAAGAGGCCAGGAGCAAAGGTAGAGGAGGCCCAGGTGGGCCTGGTGGGGGCCTGAGTCTGCCCTTACTGACCACGACTTCTTTCAGCCTCTGTAAATCTGCTGTGGAGGGATGGACCCCTGCTATGCTCCACTACTAGGCTGCTGGGCCACCATAAATTCTTTAACACTCCTCCCATTGAGAGGTGGAGTCTATGTCCCCTCCCTTTGAATCTGGACAGATTTGTGATGGCTTCACCTTACGGAGAATGACAGAAGTGATGCTAAGTCAGTAAAGACTATGCAAACTTCCACTTTGTTCTCTGGAACACTTGTTCTTGGAGCCCCAAGCTACCATGTAAGAAGTAAGAAGACTCACTAGTCTGCGGCTGCCATGTTGTGCAGAAGCCCAAGCCACATGGAGAGGCTATGCATAGGCACTCTGGTCAATAGTCCCAGGAGAACCCAGCCATCCAGTCTCCCTAACTGAAGCCCCCAAGGTCATAGAGCAGAGACAAATGATCCACGCTATGCTCTGTCTGAACCCCCAACTCACAGAATCTGGGAGGAGAGTAACATTTAGGGGTGATTTGTTATGCAGCAGTAGGTAACTAGGACAGCTGTGTCAACTGAGATGTATCATGTGATCATCTCAGGGGTCCCACCCAGACCATTTTTTTCCCTTATGTCCCTAGGAGGCTGGCTGGGCTCACACCCTCAGCGCAAAGCATTGCTCCAAAAGGAGACTCTGCGTCTCTGGGGGGTTCTATCTGCTCAGCTTCCTCTGCCTACTCCTTTCTCAGAGCTGATCTTCCCGAATCTGCATCTGCCTCAGGCCCTCTGGTGTATGATTAGGAGTCCTGATCCCTGCTCCACCTTTTGTCAGCTGTGAGATCTTGGCAAGTTACAGTAATTTCCCCTTATCCATGGTTTTCCTTTCTGAGGTTCCAGATACCCACAGTCAACTGCAATCCAAAATATTAAATGGAAAATTCTGGAAATAAATAATTCATGAGTTTTAAATTGTGCTTCTTTCTGAATAGTGTGATGAAATCTCATGCTGTCCTACACCGTCCTACCTGGGACGTCGTGAATTGTCCCTTTGTCCAGCATGTCCACGCTGTGTATGTTCCCTGTCTGTTAGTCATTTAGCAGCCATCTTAGTTATCAGGTCAATGTTGTGCGCTCACAGAGCTGGTGTTCAAGTAACCCTTATTTTATTTAATAAGGGCCCCAAAGCCATTCACATAACTTTTATTACAGTATATTGTTATACTTGTTCTATTTTATTATTATTGTTGTTCATCTCTTACTATTGTGCCTTATTTATAAAATTAAACTTTATCATAAGTATGTAGGTATAGGAAAAAGCATATGTATATGTAGGGTTAGGTACTGTCCACAATTTCAGGCATCTACTGGGGATCTTGGAAGGTATCCCTGTGGATAAGGAGGGGTACTCAAGTTTTTTAGACTGTGAGATGGGGATATTAAATACCCACCTCAGAGTTTTATTGTCAGAGCAATGCCTTACACGCAATACTCTGATCAGTGTGGCCCATTATTATTATCCCTGAAGTCACCCTCTTTCTGGCCCCTTGTACCATCTCCATATGCACAGGACTTTACAGTTTCCAATGTGCTCTCTAGTCCCCCCAGTAACCCTGTGGGGCAAGTCAGTATTAACGTCACTGACTAGATTAGGAAACTGAGGGCTGTGGCTCATGCCCATGCTCTGAGATATGGACTCTTTCTTCCATTTTTGTTTAGCCTCTTCTGGAGTTTTCTTCTGTGTTTCCTCCTAGGGATCCTGCTGACTTGCCTAGTCTCCTTCTTATGTCTGCTATCTTATGCCTCTGGACTTCTAGAGTCTTTGCCTGTGTGGCTCTGAACAACTCCCTTCCCATTTCTTGGTCTCTGTTTTCCCCTCTGTGAGATGATGGAGTTGGGCTGGCTGATGTCAAAGGGCCTTTTTGGCTCTAAAATAATCAAATTGGTTTCCATATCTGGGGGTGGCTTGCCCACAACACTGTCTACTTCTCCTCTCCAAGCTGAGTCTGTCTTGGCTGTGAACAACCCAAGAGGGCCCTACATCCCTGAGTCTGGGGCAACAGGGCCAAGCCCTGAGAAGTGGAGAAGGGATATTACCCAGGAGTTGAAAGGACTCAGAGAGGGCATTGGGGCATTTTCTCCTTGCTGGTCCACACTCACAATTTTCCCTGAGGTTGGTCCTGACAGTTTGGCCAGGTAATGGACCCAAACCATCCAGGCCCGTGCTCTGGAGTACCACCCAAGGCAGTTCCCAGTGGCAGCTCTGGGCAGTGATGGATTCTTCAGTATCCTGACTTCTGGTGGTCCAGCCACTGCTACGTCACCTGCCAGGTCTTTCCCTGGCCAATTTTGCTTATCCTGTAGGACCACGTTAGGCCTCACTTCCTTCAGGCAGCCTTCCCTGATGTGCAGTGTCAGCCCTCCCTTGAGCACTTCACTCAGCTCTCCCATAGTGCTCTGGGCTCCCTGTCAGGACCCTTGTTATAGTGTGGTCTGTAACTGACTGACTGCTTACAGATTCCCTCCAAGACCTTAAGGCCCAGGAGGCCGGGGTGTATGTCTGTCCTGCTCACCACTGCTTCTTCAATGTTCCATATAATGCTGGCATTAATCAGGTGCTCAGTAAATACAGGTTGCACACATGAATTTTAGATAAACAAACAGCAAAGGCTATCAGCAGTAATAGCAATAATGCTCCTTGCTGAAAATACCCCAGCCTCATTTTCCTGTCCCTTAAGCTAGGCCAGGAGAGGATGACTTCCATAGCATGTTATTTTGGTCCTTGTAGGACTGCTTTTATTGAACCGTCTGTATGATGTCACACTTCAGAAAATGACTCCATGACATTTGTCTTTGTGTCTATTCTGGGAATTTTACAGTGAAGACTGCTGTATAACCAGAGGTAGTTACAATTTTCTTAAATATTGGGCTTTACATAATTATTTTTATTTTATGGATTTTGTGCAACTGACCAGTTTTTTCCCTTTTGCATTTGCTACCAGGAAGCTCAGATCTAAATTTTGATCCTTTGAAATAACATTTAGGACTTTGTAGTCTTTGTATTTGAATTAGCCAGATTTCTGGTTTATTTAACGTTCTTTCCTCTGTTTTGCTTCTTATTTTCATATCAATTTCAAATTTATGTTTAAATGTCTTTCTAAATCCAGGATGGATTTGTATATGTTTTAAATGATTTTTCTTGAACAAGGCAAGATATAACTATGTGTATACACAATACTTCTGAGCACATTATTCCCAGGCTGACCCAAGATTCGATTACAGGCTAAAGAGTGCTGGTGCTGGATTTGCTCTGGGCCCCCAGTCCTGTCTCCCTCCAGCCTCGGCCATACAGATCCCTGGCAGTCCAGTCCATGTTCTATGGGCTATATAGCCTGCTAGGCCCTGTACTAGGTGACCATTCCTTGGCAAGAATGGGTCTTGTTCACAGCCTATTCCTGAGCTATTGGCCTTACTGCCCTGTTGCCGTCTTCTTGACCCTCTGCCTTATCTCCCTTCTGTGTTGATGCTTAATACTGCTCCTGAGAAACTGGTGTGGGTCTCTGCTCAGATTAGACTTGACCTTGCCCCTTGGATGTAGTCTGAGTCCAGTTGCCATGAGCAGCCATACTTGGCCATCCAGGCTGGCCTTTTGCTGGCCCAGGCCAGGGTGACTGACCTCCAGGCCCCAAATACAGGCCCTGGACAGCTTGAATTAGGACCAGGGGTCGGGGAGCTAATCATAAAGCAAGCATAATGTTAAGTGTTATCATTTCACCTCTGGAGATGAACATTTACCCCTAGAGGTAGTTACAAGTGGGAAATTGAGGTTCAGAAAGATGTGATTTACCCAAGGTCACATAGGAAGTCAAAGGACCAGGGGGCTTTTGCCTTCCAACCTAAGGCTGGGTTCACTCTATCATACTTCCTCCTATCCCAGAGGTGGGGACATGACATTCCAGTGGAGATTGGAGTGAGAGGGTCTCCAGTCACTTCCTCCCTGGTAAGGAGAGCCCTCTCATTGCCACAGTCCTCTGAGAAATAAGTTCTCTCCCTTTCCTCTGCAAAGCTTGTTTTAGGAGATTCAGTCTATATACACTGATGATCTGCCTGCTGGATGCAGAGATGGGTAAGGGGAGGCAGAAGGGGGTGTGTGGAGATGATGAGGACTCTACTTTGGAGAAGCTTTTATCAGGTCTCTGCCAGATTCAGAGACCAAACCTCTAATCAAGCGAGAATGCCACACTTTTCCCTAGAGCCGCTCCCTCTATTCATCTTCTGAGGCCACGGGGTTCAGAGCTGGTCACTTTGGAAGTGGTGTGAGCCCTGGGAATTGCAAGCCCCTTACTGGGTATCAAGACAGCTGGTGCGGGCCCTCCCTTTCTGAGTGACCTCAAACATGTCCCTTAACTCTGGGGCCTGAATTTGTCATTTGTTAAATGGGATGGGAGCCCCTCTCAGTGCTGTTATGATAACCAGAACCTATTTGTTCTAGAATGTTTCCCTATCTCACATCTGAAATGCTGAGCAGAAATGATCCCCCCAGGGACTCCGTGTACCTCTTCATGCTGACTTGATGCTGAAGGAAACAAAACCCTTCCAAAAAAACAAAAGACATCAGCACATCAGAATGCACAGAGCGGATGGTGATGTTTGAATTGGAAATCACTGAGGTGGTTGGTTTCCATTTGCTATCAGAGCTTTATTCATGCAATGAGAATTTGTTGAGGTTTTGTTCAGTTCCACAAATATTTATCGAGTGCCTGCTTTGTGCTCAGCCACATACTCAGTGGAGCTGGAGCGGGTGAAGAACCATTAAGAGCGGGGAGAGCAGCAGCCTCGGAGTCAGCCAGACTGGCTCTAAGTCCTGGCTCTGGTGCTCACTGCTTTGGTTACCTTGGGCAAGTCACCTCCCCTCTCTGAGCCTGTTCCACATGTGAAGTGGGAATAATGCTAGAAACTTTTCAGTGTTGTGAGGATCAAATGAGGAAGTGCAATGTTTTTGCTAACAGTGACCGAAATATTAAATGTGGATACTATTTTATTAGGAATGTTAGAAAGACTGCTCGTGTGGCAGTTATGGTTCAGGGAGCTATCAGTTGTGATACGGGGAGTTTGGGCCGGGAGAGCATACGTGGATGCTGTGGGTGCACAGGTGAGGCAGAAGGGCTTCATGGCACTGGTGATGACTTCCTAGCACACAGCTGTGAGCCTTGCCTAGGACAGCTGACAGAGGCACATGTGGGATAGAGAGCAGACCCTTCTAGGTTTCTGGGGAGACAAATCTTGCTTACGCTAGCTCTCCTCCTCAGATGCTGCCCTCAAAGTCTCCTACTGGCATTTTCAGAAAAATTACAATTATGTGTATCTTTGGACAGAGTTCCGGGAAGGAGGAGGGTGGTAGAGGTGGTCAGCCTGAGCAGCTATAATAAATACTACAGACTGGTGCTTAAGCAACAAGCCTTTATTTCTGACAGCTCTGGAGGCTGGGAGTCCAAGGTCAGGAAGCTGGCCGATTCAGTGTCTGGTGAGGGCCCGCTTACTGGTTTACAGATGGCTGCCTTCTTGTTATATCATGACATGACGGGAAGAGAGGTCATCTGTCCCTGTTTCTTCTTATAAAAACACCTAATCCTATCATGACCTAATTACCTTCTGAAGACCCTACCTCCAAATACCATCACATTGGGGATTAGAGCCCAACATATGAATTTTAAGGGGACATAAACATGCAGTCCATAGCAGTGAGGCAATTGTTTGAAGGTGTCATAACAGAAGTAGCATTAGATGTGTGGTGAGGAGGGATTCCAGGTGGGGGGAGGGCAAAGAATGTGTATGTGTCTGGTACGTGTAAAGCAGAGTGAGAAGGCCAGTCCCTCCAGACAACCTCTGTTAACTTCCTTCTTCCTCCTGCCAGGCTAGAGTATGCAGAGCTTCCACGGGCCAAGGAGTTTGTGTTACGGTGCCCTGGGGATGGAGGCAGCACCAGCTTAGAAGTCAGGGAGTGACCAAGTAAGAGCGGTGTGCTGGTTTTCTGGTAGTGTGGGCAGGGCTGGGTTGGACTAGGGTGTGGGGAAGACAGGCAGGAGATGCAAAAGGCTATTTAGGCAGCCGTGACAATAGTGCAGGTTAGCAGGTTACTAACTTTTATGTGAGTGGGTTTTTAGGTTCTGCCACGCTAGATGGAGCACCCATCAGATTCTGAGTCTTAAAACCTTTGACCTATATGTTCCACCTGTGTGCTAGATTTTCTCCATTTCCCCCTTATATGCATTCTCCACCCTTCTCCAGCTGGCTCTGTGCTCTGGAAGGGTCGTCCCTAGGGATTGAAGCAAAACATTTTTTATAACTAACAACTTGAAACACTGTGGCTTAAAAACCCGTCATTTTATTATGCTCATCAATTCCATGTGTCAGGAATTCAGAAAGTCCACAGTAGGGACAACTTGTGTCTGTCCCCATGGTGTCTGGGACCTCAGGCTGGAAGCCTCAAAGGCTGAAGGCTCACTCACTCACAGGGTGACAAGTGATGCTGACTATGGGCTGGAACCTCAGCATAGCAGTCACTGGAACACCTGTGTGGCCTCTCCCTGTGGCTGCTGGGGCTTCCTCATGACATGGTGGCCGGCTTCCAAGAGTGAGCACTCCAAAGAGAGCCAGGCAGAAGCCATATCGCTTTTTATAATCTAACATATGTCACACAGTGTCACTTCTGCTGTAATTACAGCTGTGCTCAGATTCAAGGAGTGTTGTAGGAATCTCATTGTAGGAATAGTGTGTGGGATGGGAGAATTGAAGCAGTCATTTGGAAGATGAGATCTGCCACAGGATGAATAAGTCGGTCAGACTCATTCATTCACTTATTCACTGGTTCAATCAACAAACATGTCGTGGCTTTCTCCCTGCTGGATCATGGGTCAGTAATGATTGTATTCTTCTACCAAATTCCATAGCTCCTTTTGGTTTGTCATCTTCTTTTTCCCCATAGTGGGGTTCTGGAGTCATTCTCATCACCCCCCCCGACTTTTTTTTAGCCTTAGGGATGGTAGCAGCTTCCACGCTTTTTAAAAGTCCTTTCATTAAATTCCCTTAGGAAATGAAGTGACCATTTCCTGCCAGAACCATCACTGATATACTATAGGTCATGGGAGGAACCTGAGGCTCAGAGTGCCCAAAATCCCATAATGAGTATCTGGAGGAGGCAGGATCTGAACCCAGAATTCCAGGCTCTATGTCTTGTCTCCTTTTCCAGGTCTTCACTAATGATGTGTAGTCAGGAGGAGCTTATCACACAGCAAAGGCCTGCCAAGCTGCAGAGCCTGGTTCTGCTGGAGCCCTCGAACAACCCCCTCCTTTGCCTGCTGGGCTCAGCTGCCAGCCTCGTGACCTTGTTCATGCATCTCCAGGTTAGGGGACTCTCTGAGGCTCACTAGGCCCCTGGCCTTTCCTGAGTCAACCATCTCAGTACCAGATGACACAGAGAGGTGAATGACATTCCCTTCCACCTGCTCACAGGCATGGGGTTGATAGGTAACAGCTGGATACCTAGGACTTGCCCTCATTACACAGCATGTGAGATGAGAATTCCCAGCCCAGCATTAGTTCTGCGCACCCACCGATCTAGGTCTCTAGAGTCTTAAACAGCTTTGTTACTCACTTGATGAGTAATATGATGATGATGATGATGACGACGACGATGACGACAGCAAGAGTTTACTGGACATTTACCATGAGCTGAGCACTTGCTCTACATCATCTCATTTAATCTTCCTCCTTTTTATGAGCGCTCAAAATTTCTGGAGGCCAGTGCAGGGTGGCTCTTCCTGCAGTGATCTACTCTAATGGTTGCACCTTTCATCCTGGCCCTATCCACAACATCTCTGTGAAGTAGGTCATGTCTCAGATGGTGGCACCATGCCGCAGGGTGAAATGACTTGCTCTTGGTCACACAATGAGCAGGAGGCAGAGCTGGGATTTAAGCCCAACTCTGTCTGCCCCTGAGCTCCTGCACTCATTACATCTTTCCCTTCTGTGAATCGACAGACTCAAATGGATCAGGTGACTTGCTCCAGACCACAGAGACACAGGGGCAGAGCCCCCTTGAGCTCAGATCTCCTCTCAGCGTTGCTTTCATGAGTGTGAGTGTCCAAGTTTTCTCCTTGCTGCCATACTTGTGCCACCTCAGAGTGGGCAGCACTTGCAGGAAGATGAGGGGGCAGGGCTATTCTACTAAGCCACCTGTTCCTCAGGGATAGGGCTTTTCTGTCTTAGTTCACCCCAAGTCCCAGCTCAGAGCCTGGGTACAGCCTAGGGTACTGACGCTGGGAAAATATTTGTCAATTGAGACAATGAAAGAGTAAATGAACAAATGAGTGAATGAATGAATGAGTGAGTGAATGACTCCTGAGGACTGGGTGTGACCCAGAAAGTAGGCCAGTGACTGAAGTCCCAGTTGAGCAGAAGACTGCCTTTCACCTGGATGGCTTCCTGTTTATTTATTATAGAGAAAAAAATAAAAACACAGATCTGACAACAAAGCAAAACTGCATGATAATTCTATTCCCAGATCAAATCAGAGCACGGGGAATGCGTTATCATCAACGTGATTACCTTGGGGAAACAGAGACAGGGAGTTTTATTAAATGAGACAATCTCACTAAAAGGAAGCCTTACATTAGACTTTGGGCCTTAAATAATATTAGCGTCAAGAGCTGACAAATATTCCACACACGGCATCAGGGAACAAAATGCTTTGGAGTGTGTGGCTGTAGTGTGGGCTGCTGGGCTGAAGTGACCCAGGTAGCAGTGGATGGAGCAGCAACCTGTTCCAGTGGCCACTACACAAAGCAGTTCAGGTCCAGCTTTTCTCTCAGGCTAGCAGGGGTCTCTTTCCTGGTGATGTGAAGGCAGCGGGACCCTCTACAGCCCCACAGGGAAAAGGTTCTGCATTTTTGACATGGGTACAATGACCCTGAAACTCAATAGACCCTGAATGGAGGCAAACTTGTTTCCCAGATGGGATTCCCACTTACCTCTTTGAAAGTGTACCTAGGCCATCCTGTGACCTTGAGCATGTTACTTAATCTCTTTGGATACCAATATTCTTGTCTGTAAAATGGGTTAACGATTTAGGCCTCATAGGGTCCTTCTGGGACTGAATGAGTTAATCTGTAGAAAGCTCCTAGAACAGTGCCTGGCATACAGGAAATGCCCCATTCATGTTCTCTTTGCTTCTGTCCCTACTCTGCCCCTTCTTCCCCTAGGTCATCATCCACATACTCACCTCCCAGAAAAGATAACAGGCTGCTGGAGGGCACACTTCTCCAGCCTATGGTGGGAAAAAAGCAACTCATGGAGACCCTGTTTCATCCAGATAATAGACCTGCGGACTCTCAGAGTTCATCCAGTCCAGATCCTCTTTTACAGGTGGGGAAATTGAGGTTCCAAACTGGAGCCTCAAATGGGCAGGAAGCACATTAGCTGCAACTCTAGGAGTTGGCTCAGTCTGTGGAAGACAGTCCTAGGTTTTGTCTGGGGCACGCAGGTTCCTGGACCCCCAGGCCAGTATACTTGGGTTCAATCCCTACTTCTCCTTTTTCTCTCAACTATGGGATAATTTAGGGTTAGAGTAACAATAACAGTTCTTGTTTTCATAGGCCCAACGGTGCTGGGCTGAATTAGAATGGACTATGCCATGCAACCAATGAGGTGGAATTCCCAATTGCAGAGGAGTGAACTGAGGCTCAGAGTGGTTAATCAACAGCTTTACAGCTGATAAAAGGTGAAGCCAATGCTTGAAATCCAGGTGGTCTGACTTTGGGGTTGGCTCAGATGTAAGCAGCAGTTCCCGAGGCCACGAAGCAGAGCACTCCTCATGGCAAGGCCAGTGGCAGGATGGCAGTCTTAGACTCCATATTTTCTCTGTTCATCTCAAAAAAGTCAATTACCCTTTCTGGGCCTCAGTTATATTACCTGTAAAGTGGAGGTGATAATTCACAGGATTGTACCAACAGTGATTATTGTGAAACCCAGAGTCCTGGAATTTTGGCCTGAAGGGGTCTTAAAAGTCATCTCATCTGGTCCCTAACTCATGCCTCCATGTATAAAAATTGAGGCTCTTTTATCTTTTCATGCTCAGAAGAATTAAACAACCTGCCTGGGTTTATAGAGTTGAAAGGGGCTGGAGTGGGGATGTTATACTTGACTACAGGATGTCAGAGGCTATCCAGCCCCACCCGATTTTCAGTTCTCCTTCCCAGGAGGGCTTGTGCCCACTGCGCCACCTGCACCCCTCCCAGCCATGGTTCTGTGACAGGACCCCATTCTTCTGTGGTCCTGTCACTCTCTTTCTACCAGGTGTTTCTCCTGTTACTGCTATATCACCCCTGCCCACAGCTTACCCCAACTCAAAAAAGGAACAGGGCAGAGCAGCAGGATGTGGTTCAGGGCTGAGGGAGCTATGGCTTCAGTCTAGCTCTGATATTGATGGGGCGTCCAGATTCTGCAAGCCCCTTCTCCTTTCTGGCTTTTAGAGTCAGAAGGAACCATGGTTTTATCTATTAAAAACTAGACAAGTTTATAATTCTCCAAAGTATATTTCATGCACATCCCCAGTTCCAGTGGATGCTTTTAGGCAGTACACAAAGCAATTCATCATCAAATAAGTTTGGGAAATGCTGGTAAACAAAGTTTAACAGTTTTCTTTTCCTAATACTTCCTTACTTAAATAATTGATTTAGTTTCAAAAGAAATGCATCCTTACTGTAACCAATGAGGGATGTAGTTGTAGAAAGCAAATACCAAAAGTCGCCACCCTCCATAATTCTCACTTTGCACAGCAAGTGATGCTAGTGTCCTGGGCTGTGTCTTTACCCATCTCTCTCCATGCTCATAAAACACATATGCAAACACACACCTGAACCTTGCCTTGTTTTCTCCTAGAAGCCTTGTCTGAGCCTTTAACATGCGCTCTTGGTCTCCAAGGCAAGCTTTTCAGAGTGCTGGGCCCTCTTCATCTCCACAGAGTGTTGTGGGGGGAAATCTATAGGCAAGGCTAGACTGGATGATCTAACACTTGGGCCTTAGTGACTCACAGGTCAGAGGGGAGGCCGTATGTGGTATGTGGGTGGGTGGGTGCTGGCTGCTCGGAATAGATAAGAACATTCATGAGTCAAACTGGGGGCTGCCCTGGCAGTTGGCTCAGTCTGCGGAAGAAGTGGGCCTGGGTAGGTGAATGCCAGTGCTAGGGGACCAGGGGTCTGGTGAGCTGACCTGACCTTCACTTCCTCCCTGAGAGTGCCATGAACAGCCATAGCCTACAGGGAGCCAGACAGGCTGGATGAGAAGGGGCAGCACGTGTGTTGGTACCTGTGTCCAAGTAGGAATGAGAGGCCTGCTCAGCCCCCAGAACCCTCTCCCAACCCAAATCCATCTGGTTTTATGTTAGATGGATGCTTTGGCCTAGCTACTCTACTCAGACCTGGCCCATGCACCAGGGGATTTGTACTCTACTCATCTCTTCCCTCTGAGGCACAAGGGTTCAAGGTCATGCCTGGGGTGACATAGAGTGTCGATGGTAGAGCCAACCCATATCCTAGAGCCCAGCATCCTGTCTATCCTTCTCCAGGTGTCTTCAGGTGGGCCATCATGCTTTCTAGATGCCTGAAGACACTGGTTCGAGTTCTGTCTCCACCACCACAAGCACTGTCAGATCATATGAAAGCTCCTAACTTCTAATCCAGGTCTCCATCTTCCAAGCTGGTTTTCACTGGTCCTTGGCCTTGTCTAAGTCACCTGTCCTTTTGAAAAAGAACCTGGGTCAATTCCTCAGAGCTGTGTATAAATGTCCATGAACGCAGAGTGTTGTGTAAAAATTGGGAGGTGGTGGGGGGTGTCCTCTTGCAGCTCTAACATTCTGCGTCATGGTTTATTTTTGAGGACTTATAGATGCAGGGTTCTATGCTAGGTATGGGAGGATGGAGGGGCAGAGGATGGGAGACAAGTGAGTTTGTACACTATGGGAGCATTCAGTCTGGCTGAGTGATTAAACAGCAGCCACAAGTTATACACTGAGATGTCTAAATGTCCAGGTGAATGTCAGCAGAGGTGGGAGTCCCAAGGGGCTGAGAGGGAGATCTATAACCAGCGGGGTCAGGGTGGGGCTCCCTGGAGGTGGCAAGGCTTTCGGGGTGAGGGGGCATAGCTCATACAAAAGCATGGAGGTAGGAATGGTTAGGTGTTAGGAGCTAGCCTGGGTGGCTTCATTGGGAAGGTGGCTTGGAGAGCCACCCAGTATCCTAGTGAGGGGCTGCAGGGGTGACCTTTACTCCATTATTGGCAAAGCCCTGAAGGTGAGAACCCAGCTGTGGCAGCCACCCATTTTCACTCTGGAGAGGGAAGCTGGCCTCTGTCCCCACGACAGACTCCCACAGGCCAGAGACGGCTGAGGAATAAACATCTCTAATTGTTAATTACCGTCCATGGTGTGATTTTATGACTTTCCAGATAAATGCTCTCTGAGGGAGTGTCAGAATTACAGACTTCCAGTTTAATGATCTGGAGTAATGATTTAAGGGGTGGGGTCTCAGGTGGCTGGAGGGTGGTAGCAAAAGCTACTGGGAGGAGAGTGGCACCCCTCAGGTGTAAGGCTCAGAGTTCCTGCCTGGGCAGGGACAGGGGCTGGCCTGAGCCTGCATGCCAGGCCTTATGGAGTTGCCTGCTTCTTCTGTCACTCTCTGAAGCTGTGTACCCGGTGACTGCTCCCTGTGACCATGATCCTGGCCAGGAATTGGAGGACTTTTTGGAGTGGAAGATCCTTTTAGTCAGTCTGCTCCTTTGACCCTGTGTGTCTGCTAGTGTCTCACCTCTTAGCTCTTATTCAAGTCTAGTTGCTCACCAGGTATAGGTTCTTCCTTTCTCGGACACATCTCCATCTGCTCACCTCCTGTTAGCTAAGTGGAAGACTCAGAAGCCCCCACATGTTGGCGGCCTTCCCCTTAGCTGTCCCTCCATCTTCTTTGAACCAGAGGCATTTCTGAGTCTTCTACCTTCACACTCTGGCTGGGAGCCCATGGGACCTGGACCTGCAGGGCACATCTTGAAACTCTCCCAGACCCTGGCTTGCATGGGGCATGTGCAGGAGCCTTCCTCAGTGTTCACTGCATTCAACTTTCTTTTAGGGAGAAAGGGCCCTCAGTGAACCCTTTCATGCCTTGGCACAGAGTCAAGGTCAGGATTCTGGAACCAGACTGCCTGGGCTCAATTCCTGTCTGTTGCTCATAAGCTTGGTCACTTTGGCAAGTAACCCACCTTCTCTCTCTCTTAGTTTCCTCATCTGTAAATGGAGATCACAATAGTGCCTACCTCACAGGTTTATTGTGAGGATTAAATGAGTTAGCATGTGGAAAGTACTGTGCTGCTAGTTTCCTGTTATTAGTGTATTTCATCTAATCCTTACAAACCCTGATTGATGGACACAAATGGAGTGAGAAGAGGCAGGAAAGTGGAGTGGTGAGGGTTTAGATACAAACTGGCTACTTGTATTTGATTCCTGATATGCAACTCACAGTGGAGAGAATTATTTAATTCTCTGGGCATGAATTTCCTCATCTGTAACATGCTAATATTAGTAGCTGCCTGCTGGGATGATGGCTCTGATTAAATGAGTTAACACCTGGAAGATAGGTGGCATGTAGCAGGCTCTCAATAAATGGAATTGTCTCTTATGCTTGGTAGATGGGGAAGCCGACTTGGTGAGGTGAAGGAACTTGCCCAAGGAGATTATTTAAACTCAGCTGTATCTGAGTTCAAAGTCGAGGTATATTCTTCTCTAGAGCCTCTCCTTCCCATGGAGAAGGGTCAAATTCAGGCCTCTTTGGGTCCCTAAAGCCTTCTCTTTTGGCATTCATAATTGGAAAACTTCCGCCTGCTTCCTCCCATCCCAGCACAACTTATTAGCTAATTGAATCTTGGTGAAATGAAGTCTCTGAGGGTACCCAGAAGGAGGACCTGCCAAGTCCACTCCACTGACCCCAGCAAGCAAGATGGGTCCCTGGTCAATTAATCCCCTTTATGACCAAGGCAACCAATTTTCTCCCTCTTAGATTCTCTCTCCTAAAGCCTGGTATGTCCACTCAGCACCTGGCAGGACACTGGGCTCACCTCCCCCCTTTCCTCTTCTGATTTCATTCTGTTCCTGCCTGACTGCCCAGACACATGAAGAGTTTGTCAAGTGCAATGTCTGTCTCTTGTTGCCACCTTGCCTGCCTCAGAGTGCTGACCAGGCAAGCAGGATCTGTGGCTCAGAGCTGCAGACATCACTCTCCCGTGATAAGAGCCAGTCTGCACCCTTGAACTGGAGTGTGTCATCCTTCACCATCACCGGGCTGCTGGGTAGGCAAGGCCGCCTCTAAGGCTCACAGTGAGGCACTTGGGGAGCAGACAGGAGGGGCAGCCTCCAGCAGGCCCTGGAGGAGGCAGATTTGGTTCCCTTGAGGTCCAGGCACAGGGGTGTTGGAATAACAGAGGTTCCTGCTGCTACTCATGGAGAGAGGGTGTATGATCTCACCCACATGGGCTAGTGTGTACCATGAGATAGTACTTAAGAGCAAGGACTTTGGGGTGAGGCCAGCTTGTGCGCTAAACCCAGCTGTCACC
Source organism: Eidolon dupreanum (assembly GCA_028627145.1). Taxonomy (NCBI): domain Eukaryota; kingdom Metazoa; phylum Chordata; class Mammalia; order Chiroptera; family Pteropodidae; genus Eidolon; species Eidolon dupreanum. The sequence continues at coordinate 47,499,505 of CM053506.1, read as the reverse complement.
ACAGCTAATAACAATTAGGTCGTATTTCATCCCATATAGGTGCCAAATGTGAGGCTTTTAAAATGTGCCCATTATTGTTTGGTACCTCTCCCTTTAAAAGTACAGCCTAATTCCCCTCCCCTTAAATGTGAGCCAGACTTATTGACTGGTTGTTTCCCCTCACCTGGGCCAGGGGGTGCCCCCAGGCAATGTAGAAATTTTAACAGTAACCATAGGGCAGGTACCAGGCTAAGCAATTTCCTGTAGCCACTCATTTGATCCTCAAACCCACCAGTGGGGTAGCTACTATTGTTATCTCTTTTCTTAAAGATGATGAAACAGGCACAGAGAGGATAAGCAAATCACTCACAGCATCAGCTATTAAGTCACAAAGCCATGTTTGAGTATCTGTGGCCTGGACCTGAGCCTCATCTTAGCCACTAAGGTACCCTGCCACAAGGATGAAGATACAAGGAGAGCCCTGGACCAGCTGTCTGGAGACCTGGGTGTCAGTCCTGGCCCATGCCCTTGAGCCAGGCCTCTCCAGTCTAGGTGGGTGAAGTGGGTTGTGGTGTTCCTCACATGCGACTGACTGTGCAGGCCTCATGAATGAGAAAGGACTTGGTGACCTCTGCAGCTCTGTGCTCACAGGGGGTCTGGTGGGAGGCAGGCAGAGGAAGCCCTTGAGAAGTTGGAGGTCGGGCTCCTTACTGGAGGAAGAGAGGAGAAGCCAGGACTCAGAGTGAGGCAGGATTACGAGGGGTCGTTAGAGGGACCTGTGGGCACAGGGGCTCTGAGAGCTGACCTGGGAATTGCTAGCTAAACTTTGCACAGTGGATATCTTTAACAAAATGCCAAGAAAATACTATTTGAGCAAAATTGTATAGTTTACACATAGCTTTCACAGCCATCTCAGGGAATTCTAACCTCACCCGGGGTGTGCCAGCTTAGTGACACCCTGCCACCCACTTAACTCCTCCAGACCAGATCCTGGGGGGCCCACTGGATTCTTCTTGTCACCCAAGTCCTCTCATCTCATCAGCCACTGGGAGTTTCTTCCTCCTTGTGCCCCTTGTTCCTTGCGCCTGCTTCCTTTTTGTCCTGCTACCCCCTACCCTATTGCCAACACCACCTCTGTCCTGGCTGGTTACTGCCATCGTCTCTCGGTTGCTTCTCTGCTACCCACTGATCTTTCCTCTGAAGCCTTCTCTACCTTTCAGACTGAGGAATCTTCCTAAGGCACAATTGAGCTAATCCTTCTTCCTAGCTTCCAGTTCCTCCATGGCTTCCATGGACCTCAAGATCAAGTCTAAATCTCTGAGCATGTCTAATGGAGCCTTTTGTGCCTGGCCACCCTGGACATAAATCCTAAGTCATGTCATTGAACTAGAAAACTCCTGTGACTGGGAGCTGTGGCGGTAATCAGAGAAGGCTTCCTAGAGGAAATGACAACAGGCTGGGGGCTAATGGGTGATTGAAAGTCCGTCTCACAGACCACACAGGAAAGGTGCTCAGAAACAATAGCAGCAGAGGTCCTTCTCTGAGGTGGCCCCCACACCCTCCATCCCCTGTGCCTTGGAATTTCTGGGAGGAAGTAGAACTGTGGGGCCATTCCACCGGTCGTGCAGTGTGGACATTCTGGGAAATACCACTGGTGAGCGGGCTGGCATCCACACAGGAAAGGGGATGCAGGGCTGGATTTGCTGAGCCTAGATAAGCAACCCCAGGATGCCCTAGAGAGGAAGCCCCCGTGCGCGGGAGCTGCGTGTGAGCGGAAGATAGCTGTGTTTGTAATGAGCAGGTATTGACAGAAACTGGCACACACAGACAGGAGATAAAATGGCCACCGGAGGGCTAGCTTTTGGGAAGGAAGCAAGAGAGGATCCTGCAGGGTGGAGAAGGGACCATAATTGTCTCTTCAGTGGCGCAAGGAGATCCCCGATGAGTTCGCAGGTGAGAGATGAAGGGTCTGCACTCTGTTTTTAAAACCATCTGCAAAGACAGGGATGGGCAAAGAATATACCATGTCTGGGAAGCTGGGCACCTAAATCTAGCATTTGTTCAGAAAGCAGGTCAGATGCAGTGTAATGATTTGAGATGAACAATCCCTTTGCACAGCAATTTTTCTCAAACTCAGCCCTTGACTCCAGGGGTGCCAGGGGTCCCAGGAAAGAACTGGACTTGGCATGGACGAATACTCCTCTGTTGCAGCCCTCCGGTTGCCAGCTGTTAACAATATGTGATGTTGGGCAGTTGCTTCCTCTTCTGAGGATCTCAGTCTTTCCATCCATGAAATGGGAAGCTTAGTAATAACCCTTCTGTCTCCCAAGACAGTGGAGGATCAAATAGGATAAGAGAGATAAAATTATACAGGTGGTTGATAAGCTGTGTACAAGCATAGTTGTGACTGTGGGAGATGCCAGGAAGGCTTGGCCCCTGCCCTCACATAGCTCACTTTCTGGTAGGGAGGCAGACTGGAAAATTTCACGAGGAATTCACGAGGCAGTTCAGGGGCTGTGGGAGCATAATGTAGGAGCACCTCAACCAAGGAAGGCTTCCTGAAGGAAAGAAGGAAAGTGCAAGTGGAAAGGAAGAATGTCCAGGGAGAAGGTCATGGAGGAGGGAAATGGAAGTCATTTGAATGGCTTTGACTAGTTTAGCATCTTTCAGACATTTCCTGTTGGAAGTCCCATAGGAGTTGGTGAGAGTCAGAGCTTGACAAGTACTGTGTGTCTGTGCATGGTGGAGAGGAAAGATGCTCTGGCCTAGAGGGTTTGGCTGTGCCCCAGATTGTAAATCAGATGCAATAATGAATCTTAGGAGGAATGCCAGAAATTAGCACCATTATCAAAGAATGCAAAGGTAGAGGCCCACATTATATCCCCATTCAATTTACCAATTTTGTTCATGCAAACACTAAATGGAATAGGAATGACTATGACCTACCACCTCCTTTGAGAAGCCTTCATGGACTTTCCTTAGGATAAGTGAGTTATAACCTCCTGGGAACATCCATGACTCCCCACATGATCCCCACTGTGAATATACTTGTATGCTCTCATCCAGGTTAGCTCAGGGACACCTTGGGCCATCTTGCCTGTCCTGTCATTCCTGGGGCAGAGTTGCCAGTGGTTCTTGGTCCAAGTTGTTACCCTGAGTAATGGGTGGCAGTTTGTCTGTGGTAGCCTGGTGATAAGTTCTAGTGCTTTCCAATCAGCTCCATGTCTGCAGCCTGGGAAAGCAGGCTCCCCGAAGGGAGACTTTCAGAGACATTAGCCCACTTTGGGAAAATGAGAATTTCTACATGCAGATATCAGCTAATGGAGACCCTCATTACTTGTCATAGTGTTAATTTGAGGAGATAGTCCTGGTGCACATTAGGAGGCTATTTTAGTGCCATACGAATTAGACACCTTTATTAGCCATCAGAGGTCAGGGAGGTAATGAAGTACTTGAGGTAGAAGGGAGAAATCATGCTTCACCTTGAGTCTGGTCATTTCTACTGTGCTTCAACAGTGTCAGCTCATCTGTCAGGCACTGCCCACGTCCTGATGGAGTCTCAGGCATTCCAGAATGGGGTGGGCAGGCAGAGGGAGGGTCTGCATGAGTGATCCAATCTGGGTACACACTGGGGCCAGACTGGTGTGTAGACACATGTAGGAGTGTGGCATTAAACTGTGTATATATACATGTATGTGTAGTGCAGGTTTATCTGTATGTGCAAAACCTGTGTGGGTGCATGTGTTTGTGTGTCTGGGAGTGAATGTGTGCATGCGTATGAAGAGTAAGTGGGTTTCCATGAATAGATAAATGTATAGATAACTTTCTAATTGAGCTGGAGGAACATGGAATGAGCTACTTGTGGAGTAGTGAGTTCCCTGTCATTTGAAGTGCTCATTAAGACCTTGGGCAGCCGGCCTCTTTGGAGGAACTCTCGAAAGCGAAGATGGACAGTGCAGGGGTGGTGGATGGACTCAGTTTCAAGATCCCAGATTCTGGATCTCTGCACTGGGATCCAGGAGGCCTGGTTCCTGCTCATGGCTCCAGCATTGCCAAGTGGCTGGGGTGAATCCTTTGCCCACTCTGGGCCTCGGCCCCCATTGCCAGGGAGCTTTAGAACGAAGACCTCTAGCTGCTTCCCAGGAAACCTTGGCATTTCCTTTCAAACCCTCTTTGTAGGGCTTGTGTGGGCTGATAGGCTCTCAACTAGCTCTGGGACCCCTGCTCCCTCAGGCAGAGCTATCAGATCTGCTCTAGGATCTCTGCTCTTCTCCCTTGGGGCTATTGGCTTCAACTGGTGATGCTTCAGGAGTGCCCACGTAGTTTCCTTTGGGGCACCCCTTCCCCCTAGGCTGCCATTCTCTGATTTCCTCTTGGCTCTTGGGAGAGACACTGAGGCTGTGAGGATCACATCATTTCTGATAAACAAGGAGATATGAAGAGTCACTGACTCTCTCATAAGGATTCCAAAAGGCTTTGTGTCTATGACTCACCAGAGTGTGGGTGGGAGGCAAGTGAGCTCCTGGGGTACACTCTAGTGACATGAACAAGGTCTCCAGAACTCCTTGTGACCTCCCAGGCTGATGCCCCCTCAGTCACCCTGGCTCTCATGAACATAGCATTTTACAGTCTAGCAGGGACTTTGTCCTCCACTTACTCAAGAACCTCCTATTCCTAATAGCAGCCTCAGCCCATTGGACAGATGAAGAGAGGGCGGGACACACTCAGGAGCAGGCAAGGAACAAGCGTAGGACCAAGCTGGGTTTGGTCTGGAGCCCTGTGCCCCCTCGAAGGGGACATGCACCCCACCATTCCTCTCTCTGCTCTTCCTGCAGCTTCTGGATGCTTTGCCAGGCATAGGCTGAGGGGCTGTGAGCTTGTGGACAGTGTGGAGGGGCAGGTGGACTTCAGAGTGCCCCTCTAGACCTGGGTTGGGTCAGCTGGGTGGCCTTGAGCAGGTCACTACATCTTTGTGGGCCATTTTTTCTTTGCTTGTAAAATCTTGTCAGAAAAACATGAGAAGGGCCTGGAACCTTCCTGGAGTTCAGTAGGCCTGTCACATATGGTGGTTCTTTCTTCTTTTCCTTCCCCTTAAAACTGAGTAAATTGGCATAGGTTGGGTCTTTGCCAAGGAAGAAAGCAGGAGCCAGTTTGGGAGAATTCTGGCATTGTACCCTCTACACCCCCCACTCTGTCACCTTGAGCCCACTGTTTCTTCCTGTCTAGGCCTCATGGCAAGCCCAGATGGTTCCATATTGATCAGAGAGAAACCGAGGTGGGAGGAGCACAGAGCCAGAGCAGTGAACAAGCAGAGAGAATCAGAGCTCCCCAGACCTAGCCTGTCTGAATTTCTATGGGACTTGAGTGGTCCATGTGAGGGCATGCAGCACTTTGGGTTTGGGACCCGATGCCGTATGTCCCTGTCTGAACGAGAAGCCATTCGGTTCATCACTTTCTCTCCTCAGCCCCTGATGGGCACCTGACACATGTTTGTGGAAAAAACAAATTCCGCAGCGAGTGAAGGTCTTGGGGAACTTGCAGAGTCAGGGGTGCTAGTCCTCGCTGGGAACTTAGAATTCTTTAAAACCTTCATCTTGCTGATGAGGAAACTGAGGCCTGGGAACAGAAGTCCCCAGGAAGGCGGAGGACTCAGTGGACTGGAGTAAGGCAGGCTGGGGAAGGGACCAGAACTGGGAGCTCAGAAGCCTGTGAAAGTAAGGCCTGGGTCCAAGGGTGGAAGGAAAGATGATGAGCAGCAGGTAGCTGGGCTGAGGGGTGGGAGGATAAGAGATGGGGTGGGGCAAGGTAGGACAGGAATCTTCTAGGCTGAGAAGAAAGAACGTATAGCAGCCCTGATGTGACAGTGCACATTTGGGACACTGTGTAAAGTTTATTAGGGTCTGGAGCTCTCTAGGGCTACAGAGTGAGGCATGGACAGAGCCAGGACTAGAATCCCATCCAACCAGGCTTCTATCCAGTGCACATTCCACTGTGCACCCCCTACCCAAGACTAAAAGCCTGGACAGAGGAGAGGCCGTGGCCAGATCTGGGGCCCACTGCTGAGGAGCTCTAGTCCCCTGGACACAGCATGCAGGGTTGCAGATGACCTCTGCCTGCAGGCCTCACACTGACACCTCCATCCCACTGCTTTGTTTTCTCAGGGTGGCAGGGCTGAGGGGAGGAGGGAGGCATGGGTGGCCTCCACACATGGTGGCAAATTTGGGCCATCGATTTGCATTTATTTCCTGCTCGACTGAACCAGGCTGGCTGCTGCTGGGGGTGGGGGTGAGGGGGCTGCTCTTTAGCATTTTAAGTTTGCAGATAATTGGAGGAAAATAACTCCAATAATGAAATCACTGCTGGATCGCATTCTGATACGTGACAAATCAATTCATTTATGATACCTTCTTTGTCACACTGAGCCATTCTGGTGCTCAGTGGAAACCTCTTAAATTAATAAAACTGTTAAATCCATAAAAACCTCCGTTCCGAGTAGCACATCACAGCACAAGTTTGAATCATTAAAGGAATAAAACTGATAAATGTGAGCTGGGGAGTATCTGTGTCTGCAAAGAGGGGCTGGCTTTTAAGACAGATACAATATAATAGTCATAAGCTCCGATATATCCTCACTATGTAAAGCAGGGGGAGGGGAGGCGGGGCGGGGCATGTGTATATTCCAGTGGAAGAAGGCTGGTGGATACAGGCCTAACAGCATGGGGCAGACTGCTTTAGTGGTGATTTGTAGGACTTTAGCCTTTTGAATAAAATATGATTTAATAGCAAAGAGGAAAATATAAAGCCTTTATTGGACCCAGTTGAGCCTGACTTTGCTCAATACGGATTTTCCAAAAAAGCTGCACTTGCCTGAAAGGGGAGGGATGGCACAGGTTGTCAGACCACACACTGACCAGGAAGTAAGAGGGCTTGGTGGTTGGGGTGAGGGAGAGGGGAGAGACCAGGGGCTCAGAGAGGCTGCCAGCTTGACTGCTTACTGGCAGTGTGATCCTGGGTGGTTTTTGCACTTCTCTGAGCTTCTATTTCCTCATCTGTAGATAAGATGGGGATGCTGATCTCCTAGGAGGAATGCACGCGAAAGAGCTTTGTAAACCATAAAGTACAAGGGGATGGTCAATTAATGATCATTCTTGAACATGGCCCCAGCTGATAAAGATTCCTGCAATTCTTACTGCACAAACCACATGATTATGGTAGGGTGTACTGTAAAGTTCTGTGCACATGAACTACATCATACATGATGTTGTGTACTCCTTTTGGGCACGCTCCTCCAGCATAGGCTGGATGGTCTCAGGAGGAAGCAGCAGAGAGTCTGACACACAAAGAACAGCCAATGAAGGCTGTTCCTCCTCCATATTAGTCCTGCATGTCAGACACTTATAGACATGTTCAGGGCCCTCTGTACCAGACACCGGTCAAGGGCAGGCAGGCAGGTAGGAGCCACAAACAACAAGGGCGGGCAGGTGGGAGTCACAAGCAATGAATGAGACCCTGTCTGGCCCTTGGGGTCTCACGTGACCTCTTCTCTTGTTCATTTGCTTTTTACCCCAAAGGGCTTAAAAGTCCCTGAAGCCACAGTCTGGGCCTTCTCCTTTCTTCGTCTCCTCCAGGCTCTTCTCCCACAAAGGCACTCTGAAAAAGATGTAGTGTTCACCCACATTCTAGAGACTACAAGCTCATCCAATGCAGCAAACGTTATTTACCCATAATAAGGAAACTTCTTACATTGCATCCCACAATACACATACATGTTATACATTCATAAAATTTTTAGGAAATAATAACCTAATGCATGTTTGAGATTCTATTCTATTCTATTCTATTCTATTCTATTCTATTCTATTCTATTCTATTCTATTCTATTCTATTCTATTCTTCTATTCTATTCTATTTATTCCATCCCATCCCATCCCATCCCATTCCATTGTTTTCTCAGTTGTAAAAATTCTGTCTTGATCCACTAAATTAGTTTTGTGATCCACTAATAGGTGTGATCAGTAGCTCGGATAATTCATATCTGGTCCACCTGCATAGTTTTCTGACAAGGGACTTGCCAAAGGCCACACAAGACTGACCAGCCTCACCCTCCCTAGACTGGGAGGGTCCAAGGACACAACTTTCCAGGCTATCAGCCCTCACTGCCACTCTTCTCTGGCTCAACCTAAGCCCTGCCAGAGACCTCCCCATTGGTCACTCTGTGCAGAACTCAGGGACTCCAGAAGGGAAAGGAATGGGGAAGCTGTCATCAGCAGCTTTGGTCTACCTTCCTGAAAAGTGAGTGGAAGTGACAGGACAGCTCACCTGCCCTCTCCACTCCACAGGATCAAAGGGGTCTTGGGGCAGGGAAGTCCATGCCCCTGGCATAACGAGTCACATGGGCCTGGCAACTTGACAAGCCTTCACTGCCCTCAAATGTGAGGAGTTCTTGACAGCAGGCAACTCCAGCGCTAACTGCCAGCCAGGGTGAGGATGGCGGTCCCTCAATCCTTATCAATTATGGGCACTGGCCGTGGCTGTGAGACAAAAAGTTTCCTCGGAGGCTTTCAGACCTGTGTCATTACTCAGGACTGCTGTGCCTGCAGGAGGCTGGACAAAAACAGTGGCCACCTGTGACCCCCGAACAACTTAGAGGTCTGGCCCTGGGCAATGCTGGCTTGCTGGGCAGGGCCTGACAAGTATTAGGGCAAACATTTGACCTGCCTGGTACACCTTGATGTTTTGTCACCATGCTTGTCTCCCTGGACTGACAGGCTGCCATTATCTGCCATCACCTCTCTTAGGGAGAGAAAGTTTCAGGTTGGGTTTTTGTTTAATCAAATGATTTTTTGCTTGTGGTAAAACTGAAATGGCCCCCCAAAGCAACATGATTGTGTGTGTGTGTGTGTGTGTGTGTGTGTACTGCATATATCTGAGTGGCTTTGTCAAAATACATGTGCTAGAGCATTAGCCCAAACCTAGAATCCAAATTTTCAGACCATTGCTGGGTGCTGAGACATCAGATGCTCCTCAGGGCTCCCGGCCCCAAGTTGCTGGAGGAAGTCACAAGAGACGATATGTTCCACTTTAGGGTAGGAAGTGCTTTATGAACACTTGGAGTTGTTCAGAGAGGCAAGGCTGCCTAGGAAAGTAATAAGTTCCTGGGGCTAGAGGGGTCCGAACCCAATTTAGGCTACTAGCCCTCTGGGCTGTGCTAGAATGGTCCGAGAATGAGGTATAGGTTAGATGGGGGTCTCCAAAGGTTTTCCTCCCTCACTCAGACATTATGAACTGGGGATTTGGGGACACAGAGCTTGGGTGGGCCTTAGGTTCAGAAGTCTTTCTCCCGTGTCCCAGGATGCCCTGTGACTCAGTGGTTTAGTTTCCCACCACAATTACTTTATGATCAGCTAGTTCTTCATGCACTATCTCACCCACTCCCCCAAGTGATCCTATCACTACCCCCACCTCCCCGTGAGAGGTAGGCAGCTGTTACTACACTGGCAAATGGGGAGACTGAGGCCCAGGGAGGTTAAATGACTTGTCCAGGGACCCACCACACTTCCTGAGGGTCTCCTGGGGGGTGGGAGCGAGCCGCATAGCACTGGTGGTAAAGATTACAAGGCGGCATGAGAGTTCAGCACGACCCTGCACAGCTGAGTGAATAATGGCAGATGTCCAAAAGGGAATAATGGGAGCCTGGTAAAGAGACCTCTGAGTTGTGCATGGCCTTGGGCAACTGTTGGATCTATGAGTCAGGCCTCATTAAGGGGCCTTCTGGGGCTGAAGTCAATCTTTTCTGGGGGTCTGACTGCTCCTAGGAGTCTGAGTCCGGTGCTCTGCCTCTCCATAGCCAGCCTTACCCCTCAGGGTCTCCCACTGCCCCTTCTGCATGCTGGTACCTTACTGTGGCTTTTAAAGAAAAACCAGTTGCATCAAAGTATAATTTACCCACTGTAAAAGTCATTCATTGGAAGGGCACAGTGAGATGAGTTGTAGTAAATTAATATAGTGTGGCGCCATCACCACAGCCCAGTTTTAGAACATTTCCATCATTCCGAAAAGTTCCCTCATGCCTGTTTTCAGTCTATCCCTGTTCCCGCTCTTGGCCCTAGGAGACAACTGATCCACGCGCTTTCTCCACAGTTTTGCTTTTTCTAGAAATTTCATGCAAGTGAAATCATGCACTGAGTAATCTTTTGTGTCCATCTTCTGTAACTCAACATAGTGTGTTTTAGGTATATCCACATTGTTTCAGATATCAGTACTTCTTTCCTTTTTATTGCCAAGTAGTGTTCTCACGTATGGCTATCCCACATTTTATTTATCCATCTACTAGATCATGCTCCTTAAGGTTACTTCCAAGTCTGAGCAGTTTCAAATAATACTGCTATAAATATATGCATATAAGTCTTTATGTGGATATATGTTTTTTTTTTTCTCTTGGGTAGATACCAAGGAGTAATATGCTAAGTGTATATGCTTAACTTTTTAAGAAACTGCCCAACTGTTTTCCAAAGTGACTGTACCATTTTATAGTCTCAGCAACAATGGATAAAGGTTTTGGTTTCTCCACTTCCTCTCCAATACTTGTTATTGTCTATCATTTTTATTAGAGCCATTCAACTGGGTATGTAAGAGTGTCTCTAATTTGCATTTCCCTAATGACTAATGATACTGAGTTTCTTTCTATGGGCCTATTAGTCATTCATATATCTTTGATTTATTGTTTATTCAAATCTTTTTCTCTTAATTGGGTTGTTTGTTTTATTATTGAGTTATAAAAGTTCTTTATATATTCTCAAGACAAATCTTTTATCTGATGTATAATTTATAAGCATTTTCTACTAGCCTGTGGCATGTCTTCTCATTTTCTTAATAGTCTTTTGAAGTACAAAAGTTTTAAATTTAAATGAAATCCAACTTACCAATTTTTTTCTATTATGGATCATATGTTGGTATTATATCTAAGAAATCTTTGTTTAACTCAAAGTCTCACAGATTTTCTCTTTTCTTTTTCTAGAAGTTGTATAGTTTTAGATCTTATATTTAGATCTAGGATCTATTTTGAGTTAATTTTGTAGATGGTGTAAGGTAAGAATCTAATTTTTTAAAAAATACAGTTATATCAAATTGTCCCAGCATTATTTACTGAGACTAGTCCTTCCTCATTAAATTGTCTTGGTATCTTGCTGCAAATCAATTGATCATACATATGTGGTTTTGTTTCTGGATTTTCTACTCTGTTGCATTGATCTATATGTCTGTCTTTATACTAATACAATGCTGTCTTGATTACTGTGGTTTTATAGTAAAATTTGAAATCTAGTAGTGCAAGTCCTCCAACTTTGTTCTTGTTTTACAAAATCGTTTTGGCTATTCTAGGCTATTTTCATTTTCATATACATTTTAGGATCAGCTTATCAATTTATGGAGAGAGAGAGAGAGAGAGAGAGAGAGAGAGAGAGAGAGAGAGAGAGAGAGAAAGTGCCTGCTGAGATTGTGATAGAGATTTGATAGAAATTTCAATGGCAATTTAGGGAAACTTGCCATCTTAACAACTGTGAATCTTCCAATTCATGAATAGTTACTTAGATCTCCTTTTATTTAGATCTTTAATTTCTTTTAAAAGTATTTTATAGTTTTCTATATATAATTCTTTATTTCTTTTGTTAAATTTATTCCAAAATATGTTTTTCTTTTTGATGCTATTGTGAATGAAAGGTTTTCCTAATTTTACTTTTAAATTGTCCATTGGTAATAGAAATACAATTGATTTTTGTATAGCCACTTTATATGTGGTAGAGGTTTGAAAACCAAAATGTCTTAATATTCCTCCCATGAGAGGTGGGATCTATGTTCCTACCCCTGAATATGTTTCCGGAAGTTCTTGATCTATAAACTATGACAGAAGTACTGCTGTGCCAGTTTCCAGGCCTTTAGAAACAAGCAGCTTCCATTTTATGTCTCTTGGGATACTTGCTCCTGGAACTCAGCCACCATGCTTTGAGAAAGTCCAAGAAGCCAGTGGAGGGGCTCATGTGGAGGTCTGTGTGGAGAGGAGCTGAGGTCTCTAGCCCTCAGCAGCACCAATTTGCCAGCCATGGGAGGGAGCAGTCTTGGAAGTGAATTCTCCAGCCTCCCTGTGAGCTGCTTTAGCTGGTGCTTCATGGAGCAGAGGTGAGCCTTCCCAGCTAGGTCTTGCCTTAAATGCAGATTTGTGAGCAAAATAAATCACCAATGCTGATTTGAAACACTAAGTGTTTGGGGTGCTTGTTTTCCAGAACTAGGGAATTGAAATATTCGCCTTCTGAGTCTGATAAAGTACTCAGGTGGGAAGGAAAGAAGGGAGAAAGGCAGCAGGAAGGAAATGATGACAGAAGGAAGAAGAAGGTAGTAGGAGACTAAGCTGTGTGAATATTTGATGACTTCCCCTGTGCCAGACCTGTGTCTTGATCATAGAGTTAGACCAGCTCAGAAAGAGCCCTGCCACAAATATACTTAGTGTGCCTGACCTCAGGAAGGCCTATCCTTTCCTCCGGGCCTCAGTCTCTCTATCTGAGCAATGGGTCACTTAATTCTGTCTGCCATAACCCAAAAGAAATTGTGAACCTAGGTGAGGCCCCCTAGGCTGAATTTAAAGGGGCTGCCCTCGTGGGGCACCTGTGACCAATAGTCCCTTTAAAGGTCTATCCGCATCTGTGAAAACCCATGTGCCTGAGGGAGGAAGAGGTGAAGACGGATGACGGGGAGGAAAATAGGAAAAGCCATCATGATTACAATAATACTTGGTATTGTTATGCTTCTTTCTTTTATAAATTATTTTTAATTAAACCTTTTATTTATAGATAATCGTAAATTTAGATGCATTTTGAAGAAATAGTATAGATGTCTCATGTACCCTTTACCCAATTTCCCCCAACGGTAATGTCTTGTTAAACCATAGTACAATATCAGGACCGGGACCTTGACATTGACATTGACCTAGTCAAGATACAGAACAATTCCATCACCACAAGGTATGCTTCTTTCTTGAGAGTATGTTTTCACTTGAGTGAGAAGGGGGGGCCCATGGGCACCAACACAGCAGAGGAATGATAGCTCCTGAGCACCCATCCTGCTGGGGACTGGCCGTGTGAAGGAGGAGGCAAGGCAGAGCACCAGCAAAGAGTATCTCCTGAGTGAGCAGAGAGGAACTGGCTGAGCCTGGCTGTTCTCTCTCAGAAGAGATGGCCCTTATATTTGAAACTAATTTAAATAAATAAATTAAAAAAAAAAAAAAAGAGATGGCCCTGTCAGAGAGTGAGGTGGGGCTACGCCTCTGCGGGGCTGTCCTGTGACAGAGGGAGGATATGGAGCCTCTTTGGCTCGGAGGGCAGAACTGGAGGAGGCTGATTCCAAGATCAGGATAAGGCTACATGAGTGTTCATCACTGCAGATGTGTTGGTTGGGGGAACTGGACAGCCCCGGCTGGGTCCCCCGTGGTGGAACATGGGTGCCTGATGAAGGCTGGACTAGATGATTCTTGAAACTCCCTTGGAGTCCGGAGAGACTGTTGTGGGGTCATTGATGCCAGATCAGAATTTTCCAGGCTCTGCCTCAAGGGACGCAGCTGGCCTAGCTGAGCTGCTCTGGGTGACCCCTGCCCCCAGCCTTCCCTCTTGGCATAGCTTTTCTCTGTCCTGGCCTATCCCACAGAGCTCAGGGCTGCTGTGCTGCCCTGTCCTCCAAGGACCAATCAGTGATCATGAGGCCCAAGGTCAGACCTGTTTGTTTGGAGTTGTCTGGAGAGCAAAGCCCCTAGTGAGAGGGGGCGAGGTGGAGGCAGGGCAGGCAGGACTGACAGGTGGCAGCTTGGTTCTGCTTGTACATGAAACAGGGCAGCCTGGGCCCTCTACCTCAGCTGCTTTCTTGGTGTGCTGATCTTTGCACTCCCCCGCAAGGCCTGGACCCCATTTCCTTTTGCTCTTTTCATGCCTGGCTCTTCTATACCTGTCTGTCCTTAGCTGAAAGGATACCTCCTCAGAAAGGCCCTCCCCGACTGCCACAAAATACACCCCTCTTTCTTCCTTGACAGCTCATCCCCCTCCTGCTTGTTTCCTTTCTGGCACTATCAAAGTCTGCCATCGTCTTTTGGTTCATGAGTTCTTAGTCAGGTCTGTCTGTCCTGCTTGGCTGTCAGCTCTGTGCAGGTGGGGCCACTTTGGCCTTGCTCTTGGCTGTGTTCCCAGTGCCTAGTGCAGCAGGTGCCCGATGAATAAATGAAAAGTAATAGCTAACACTTGCATAGTATTTATAGACACTAGGCCCTAATCTAAAGTACCTATATTAACTGAATAATTCCTCTTGACAAGCTATAAGGTGGTGCTATTATTCTCCTTATTTTACAGATGAGGAACCAGAGACAGAATCAAAGTGTCTCACAGCTAGTAAGTGGTAAGGTTGGGATTAGAACCCAGGGAAGTCTAGCACCAGAGTTGATGCTCTCAAGCTCCTGAAGGACTGATACCTTCTTGCCTCCTGGCCTTGACCCTGCTTTGTGGGGTTTGTGGACACCAGGATCCATTACTCTCCCTAGATGACATATGCAAGAAACTCCCTCCCTCTCCTTCTCTTCTGGCTGACAACTCTGACTTCACTGGTCTTGACAGGTACTGGAAGGCTTCTTGGCTTCTTGCCTGTGAGGAAGACTTCTCATTCTCTAATGAAAAAGAGGAAACTTAGGCTCTGCAGGGAAGGAAACTGGGGCTGCCTTGCTTCCAGTTCAGGGCCCTTTTCTCTGCCCTTTAGCTACTTGACCTCAGAGGTGGGAGAGCATTTCCAAAGTCTGGGTACATGGGACTCTTATTTCTTATTTTCCACCAGCCCTAGGAGGGCAGCAGGCATGGCTTTTATACCTCCATTGATAGAAAAGCTGAGGCCCAGGGAGGTGAAGCCTATTGCCTATGGTCACCTGGCTAAAGTAGACCCAAATTTCCTGGTTTCTACCCCTGAGTTTCATCCAGGGTACCCATGACACCAGGTGGCTCACTTGCCCCAGAGTCAGGGTCAGAAGTCAAAGAGGCTGGTACACTATAGGTGAGCAATATGAAACCAAACTGCATGGCAGATGATTTTGAGATGACAGTTTAGCCAGGGATGAATGAAAGCATAAATGAATGAATGGTTCTCAGATGTATGTCCCACAGTGGAGGCCTGGTACAGAGCAGGCATCTGCAGGGGTTCTGTAAGCGCCAGCTGCCCACTGAGTCCTCCAGAATAAGCCAGTGTCACCTAAAAGTTCAGGATGGGGAGAATGGTTCCTGCTCTAAGGAAGAGTCAAATCCAGGGATATGGGAAATCAGGAAAGGCTTCTTGGAGGGAGTAGCCTTGGCACTGGGCATGGATGGTTGGGGGGAGACATGCTTCTTGAGCCAAGAGGTAGGAGACCTAACAGGGCCATCGGAACCATGGATTCAATCACTAAGCTGGGGGAAGGGCAGGACAGAGGAAGGGCTCCAGCCGTGGGGGAGGTGGGGAGAGGTCTACCTATTCTTGTAAGAGGCTCAAAACAGCCAGTATTAGAACAGGAGGGTCATTCCTCTTGTTTCTCCATGCCCCAGAATCTGAGTGTCCAGCATTTTCCTCCTAACACCCCCTTGGCAGTGAACTCCAAGGACTTGCTGGTTTTAGCTTTGGTCACTTGTGGGTCCTATTTCAAAGACTTCCAGTCTGTGAAAATCCAAACTTCTAGAGGAAGGGAATTTCATTTATTGAACCCTCCCAGGGAGCTAGGCATTTACATATACTCATTTCTTTCTCACAAGAATACATGAAGGAGTTACTGTTCTTTTATGTTTTTCAAACAGCTTTATTGTTTAAAGTTCATCCATTTAAAGTGTACAATTCAATGGTTTTTAGTATATTTGCAGAGTTGTGCAAGCATCACAATAATCTAATTTTAGGACATTTCCTCATCCCGCTAGGAAATTTTGTGCCTGTTAGTAGTCACTCCCCATTCCCTCTCCCTCCCCCCCGCAAATAGCAATAAAAGTAGAGAGGGCATAATCAACTCCTTCTACCCCACCAACCAGCCTCCATTGTTACCAAGTTTCATCCTGTTTCTTTCTTTTATGTTGATGCTGAAGCATTAAACCTCTGCTACTCCAAGTGTAGTTCATTGATCTGCAGCATGGGTGCCACCTAGGAATTAGTTAGAAATACAGACTCTCAGGTTCCACCCCAGACCTATTGAATCAGAATCTGCCTTTTAAGTAAAACTCCAGAGGATAGGCTTTTGAGGTAGTATTTGAGCAGCTCTGGGACAAAGCAAAAACCAGACAGCATGTGTGGTATGTCATCTTCATGCACTTCAACATGCATCTCTGAAACAGGGACACTGTCTTTCATAACTCACCAGACCATTATCACGATTACTGAAGTAAGCAAAAACTCCCATTCTGAAGTGTGGAAATCGACCCACAGAGGTTACATCCCTTGCCCCAGGTCCCAGTAAGAATGCAGAGCAGGTTTTGAATGCAGACCCTGATGGCTGCATGCCCTTCTTTCTTCTCCCCAGCTTCACTGTTCTGAAGGGCTTGTAGTCATGGTCAAAGTTTCCTGCTTTTATCAAGGGCAGCCTGGGGCCCTTGGCAGAGGGCCCTGTGGACACTGAGACACACGGGCTGCTTGCTTCCTCTCTCTAAATGACCAGGGTGGAAATGGCAGTGCTTTGGATGATGACTGGGTGATGAGATGACCACAGGCAGCCTCTCAATTGGCACAGTGATGATGTAAGAACAAAGGTAATTGCCAGTCACTGGGGCAGGGGCTGCCTGCTCACAGATCCTACCTGCCGCTGACCAGCTGTATGCAATGGGCCAGATCATCCCCTCTTGAAACTCTGCCTCTTTCTAGAGACAGGCAAGGTGACCTGGGTGTGCTGTGTGAGCCATCACAATGCCCAGCTGGTGGGCTATTCTGGGCAACAGCAGGGTGGTGTTTGCTGGGTAACTCCGTCCCTCCTCTCTGCCCATACCCCAGCAGGGCGCTGTTGAGTGAGGGCATCTGCTTTCTAAGAGGTGCCTGATAAGAAATGGAGGATGGGTTCTGAGCTTTCTCTGATGAAGTAGGATCAGGCTAGTATCCTTGAGGCCCTACAGGGCCTGGCCCTCTCCTGGGTGTCCTAGAGGAGCCTAGGGGAAAGGCAAGTGTTGGCCCTCTGAGGGCTGGCAGGCTGAAGCAGAGGGAAGACTGGAAAAGGGACCCACCCTCGCATAAGCTCCAGTTGTCCAAACTCCTTATCTAATAGATGGGAGAACTGAGGCAGCACAGCAAGAACTTAAGAGTTTCTCAGAGCCCTAATGATGGGGTGCTGCGTCCTGCCTAGAAGAAAGGCCATGAATGTGCTAAGGAAATTGTTCTCCCATCTGCTGAGCTCACTCTGTCAGTAACATGGCAGCTGGGGCTGTAGGCCCTGGGATCCGGCGGCCTGGGTTGGAATTCTGTCTTTGGCTCTTATCAGGTGTGTATCCTCTGGTGAAGTGTAGAGTAACTTTAGACTTGGCAACCTCTTATGGAAATAGGGAGTGATCATCCCAGTACCAATCTCAAAGCATGATTGGGAGGAGTGACTATAGGTAAGCTACTTGGCACATAGCACTTGATCAGTGTAGGATAGCTAATATTATTATTAATTAGTATTATTGTCTTCTGTGTCAGAGCCCTAAGGTCTTGTAGGACCTTCCCATCAAGAGGTGCAGTCTACTTTTTGACCCTTGAATTGAAGCTGGACTTACTGAATTGCTTGACCAGTAGAATATGACAGAAGTGATGGTGGAACTTCTAAGGCTGAGTCATAAGAAAACTTAAAACTTGCCTGGGCTCCCTAGGAGAGTATATGTGGGAGCCTTGAGCTGCCATGGAAGAAGTCTGACTGCCCCAAGACCTCCATGCTGCAGAGGCCACATGCAGATGCCTTTAGGGGACGTCCAAGCTGAGCTCAGCCTTTCAGGCATCTCCGTTAAGGCACCAGACATGTGAATAAAGCCAACATGGAACCTTCAGACAGGCCCATCCACCAGCTGAGTACCACTGAGAAACCTCCACATTGGCTAGAAGAGTTATCCAGGTGAGCCCTGCCCGAATTTCTGACCAATACAACTGTGGGGTGCAGTAAAATAGTTTTTGTTTTAATACACTAAGTTTTGCAGTAGTTGACAGATAAACATAGCAACTGGAACCGGATGAAAGACAGAGGCCCTTAGGAGGCAAAGCCAGCAGGCCTCACCCAGTGGCTGTGAAGAAGAGTACCTGCCACTGCAGGTGAGATTGAGGGATTAAGGCATCCAAGTAAGGATTGCCAGTTTAGCAAATAAAAATGTAGGATGCCTAGTTAATTTTCAGATAAACACTAAATAAGTTTTTAGTATAAGTATGTCCTAATATTGTATAGGACCTATTATACTAAAACGCTTATTCATTGTTGAACTGAAATTCACATTTAACTGGGCATCTTATATTTAATCTGCTACCCTAATCCAGGTTGGAGGAATGAACTGTGCAAGTGCCTGGAGGTGGGGATCCAGGAAGGGATCAACCTGAGAGATTATGGGGAGAAGAGCCCTAGGATCTAATGTGCAGGGTCTTCTGGGGGTCTGGCCAGTAAGCTGACTGCGGAGGACATGTATTGGATACACAATGGAAATGGTGTATATTCTCTTGGCAGGTATCTTGACATCAGCTGGACCTGGGGCCCCTGCTGGTTCCCCAGTCATATTATGTGTGGTGCCCGTGACCAGGGAAGAGCAAGTGTAGTCAGGATCCATCTGTCCCTGACAGCACGCATCCCTGCAGCATGTGAAGAATGCAGCCAGCTGAGATGAGCTCCCTGTGTGGCTGAGCGCCAGGCTTCCCCCACAGTAGGCCCCTCATAGGCATCTCCTTTCCCACCCTATTGGCTATCCTGGCAGACTGCTATCTAGGTAAATCCAGAATTCACCTCCATGTTTTCTAAAATACTGACATGCTGGTTCAGTCTGGGGAGCTGTCTGCCTATGTGTGTCTGAGCCAACGCACAGAGACAGCTTCTCCCTCCTATGGGGCCTGGTGGGATGGAGGACTCACAGGGCCAGGGAACGGGAAGGCCTTATAGTCCTAGCCTCCCAGGAAGCCATGCCTTTCCAACCCTAGGCTGCAGAAAGTTCCTGGGAGGGGTACATTTAGGGTACCACTCTGTGGTCTACCACTTCTGCCCAGTTTCCTTTCAAGAGAGTGGACCCCAGGATTCATGTGCAGATCCTGGACCCTTACAACAGCCATCTCTAAGGTTTCTCATCTGGGGAGGGAGCAGCCCCTCCTGAATCCACACAGAGAGCTGCAGCTGAGTTGGGGGAAGCATGGGGTTCTGGCCTGATCTGGAAAATCCCTCTTATAGTGCCAGCTCCTCCAGTGGGGCTCTGGCAAGCAGCCCTTTCTCCACATCCTCCAGTGGCTCCTTATTGCCCATGTGTCATCACAAACAGCCTGGCTGGCCTCATCCTGCCTGCCCCAGTCTGCCCACAGCCCTTTCTCCCACTTGTCCCAGACACACTGCTCTGGGGATCCTGTCTCTTTGCTGTCCCTGCACTGCTCAAACTCTTCTCCTTTGTCAGAAATCATCAGAGAGATATGAGCTCTAGGGCAGTGGTCCCCAATATTTTTGGTACCAGGGACCAGTTGCTCTTATGAGAAAGATCGTTTTATGCCTGATGATCTGAGGTGAGGCGAGTGTTGGGGAGCAGCTGCGAATACAGATAAAGCTTCACTGCCTTACCTGCCACTTACCTCCTGTTGTGTGGCCTGGTTCCTAACAGGCCACGGACCAGGGGGCCTGCTCTAAGGGATACCACATGACCTGGACAGGCCCCTGCTCTCAAGGAGTGAGGGGATCATCTGAGGAAACAGGGAGCAGTGGTAGAAAGATGGGCAAATGGAGTCGGAATTGGAGTCTGCCCTCCAGAGTCTAGAAGCTATAGCCAAGCTTGTATGCGATGTGCCTAGTGAGTGACCAAGTGGCCACTGACAAATCCCCTGAGGCTTCTGAGCCTCAGGTGCTTCCTCGTTGAGGGTGGCCAGGTTACTCGTTTCTTTCTACTCCTTGTTTCTTTCTACTCTGTAGACTGCGAGAATCAGGTGAGAGCAATTGTGAAAGCAGGGTGGCAACACGTCTCATAGCTGACAGAGATTACTTTTGTCTCAGAGCACAGCTTTGTCTATTTGTTTGTTTATTTTGAATATAAAGTGCTGCTCTGCAGAATTGGAGGACAAATTGTTCAGTCCCAGCTAGGAGGCTTGAGGTAAGAGCCATGGAGAAAAGAACCTTGGAAGTGGGCCTGAAAGAACAAGACATTTTCCACGGAGATGAGATAAAGGTGGGGCTGGGAGTCTCAGGCACTGGGAATGGCATGTGCAAAGCCACCAGGGAGCAAGAGAACCTGGCATATTGGTGGAGTTGTGTGAGAGCAGGCGGGACAGGAGGGATAGCTGTCCAGGGATGCTGGAGTAGAGGGGTCACCCTGGGGTCAGTGTGGGAAGGCCTTTGCACACCAGCCCCAGGAGTCTGGACTTTATCCACTTGACAGCAGGGAGCCAAGGAAGGCTCTTAGGAGAGTGACATGATCAAAAGCGTGCCTTGGCTCTTCTTGACACTGTTCCTCACCCCATCTTCAAATCCTGCCTCCTCTGTGGAACTTTTCTCAAATATCCCAAGTCTCCCTACTCAGGACAGCAATGGCAGCAGGACACAGGTGCAGCTGCCTTCCCAGTGTGGTGGCAGTCCTCTTTTTTTCCCAGGACACTGTGTGGGCCATGCACCTTGTATCTTCCACCAAAGCCATTGATCATCCAAACATGCATAAACCATGCTCTGTTTCTGTGATGTTTGCATGAACCACTCAAATGTCACAATAAGGATTGACCTACATCTCTTGAGTCAGAACAGCTCAAATGGGCCAAGTCAGGTCTCTATTTTATTGTCCTGGATTAGACTCAAGCTTAGTGACTGCAACAAAAATAGCCCCCCTTCTCTCTCACATTAGAAGAGTTAGAGCTGGATCTGGTGGCTCTGGAAGGCAGAGAGGTGGCATGTCTAAGGGTCCCTATGGTTGGGGACACAGATATCTCATGAGCCCCTTGGTGACCTCCAGGTTCCACCTTCATTTACAGCCTCCAGGAATTCTGCATGCAGAGCTTAAAAGCCTAAGGGGTCCTCTGGTTCTATTCTTCACTCTATGAGAGAGAAACTGAGGCTCAGATAAGATCATACTGGGGTCAATGGCAGAACCAGGAGTAAAACCCTGCTTCTTGTTCCTTGGTGGGACGTTTTTCCTGGCCCCAGGCTGGTTTGGTGCATAGGGACCAAACTGAGTTAGGGAGAGCTTGGAGGGGAGATGTTAGAGCTAAGGATGGAGCCGGAAAAAGGGGGAGAGTCAGAGAGACATCAGTGGAAAGCTGAGACTGAGTGTTGGGGGAAGATCTGACTTATATTTACCCAAATATTGTACATTACTCATGATTCAAAAGCTGTGATGATGTCCCCAAATTCACCGCCCCCTCCACACACACATACTGTAAAAGGTAGCCAATCTAAGAAGAAAAAAATAACATTTTTAATATTTTCAAAGGGTAGATGGAGGAGCTGCTCTTAGTCTCTGCCTGGGGCAGGGCCTGAGGAGAAGAGCTGGGCATTAGCTGGCCCCTCAGTGTGTGCCCAGCATCCTTCTCCCTCCATCTAACCTCTGTGAGCACTTAATAGGTTATGGGAGCTGAGGATACAGGTATCAGAAAGACTCTAATAACTGATAGAGACAAGCACTTGATAAACAAGCACTTATAACAGAATAATCCTACACTTAGAGCAGAGTGTCTAACCTGGGATGGGAGGAGCGGTAGTCAGCAAAGGCTACCTGGAAGAGGAGGCACTTGAGGTAAATCATGAAAGCTGAGAGAGAATTAAGCAGATTGAAAACGGGGTAGCGCACTGTCAGCTGATGAAACGGCATGAACAAAATCAGAGAGGCGTGAAGTTGTGTAAGTGATTATTACTGCTTTATGCTGTGATAAGACACGCCCCAGCTCAAGGGTGAAGGAAGAGGACACGGGAGGGCTGGTGCAGGAGTGGGGTATGAACCAGGTCTGCAGCCTGACCAGTCAGTCACCTTATCAGTTTGAGTTCATCCTAAAGGTTTTTTAAGCTAGAGAGTGGCTTGTTTGAATTTGTGTTTTAAATGCTGGCCCTGGCAGTGGTCTGACAGCTGACTCAGAGGGAGCAAAGGCAGGAGGCAGGAGACTATTGCAGTAACCCAGGAGAGAATGAGGGCTTGACCTTGGGCTGTGGTAATGGGGGTGGAGTCAAGGCAGGCCCTGTCAGGGCTGAGCAGTGTTGCAACCCTAGCCACCAGGAATTCAGGGGGTGGGGCAAACTGGGAGACTCAAGGCTGACCTCAGGTTGAGACATGGGGAGTCTGAGGTACTGGTGAGGTGTTAAGGTGGCGAGAGAATCCCAGGAGGCAGCTGGAAACTCAGGTTCTGGAGGTCAGGAGAGAGTTCTGAGCTAAAATGTAGATTTGGAAATGATGAGCCCATGGCAGTGGTGGCAACCACAGAAGTGGTGAGATGGCACAAGAAGCTGGTATAGAGCAGGGAGGAAATCCCTTCTAGGGGACTCAGTCCTTTAGGGGGCGGGTGGAGGAAGGGAGGGCCCACAGGAGATTAAAGGATGATAGAGAGGTAGGAAGCTATGCAGACAGAAGGAGTGATGTCATGCAGGCCCAGAGAGGAATGGCTGTAAGAGCTGGAGTATGGTAACTGTGTTGCCTCTGGTGAGAAGAGGACTGCAAAAGCACAGCAGGGGAAGGAGGCTCAGGGGCAGGTTTTTGTAGGATGGGAGGGCCCTGAGCATGTTTGGAGGCTTAGCAGAAGGAGGAAGTGTTGATAGACATCGATTCTGTAGGCCCAGGAGAGACAGCGTCATTGACAGAGGTTTCAGAGCCAGTAGGCCCAGCACACAATTGGAAGGGCTGTCTGTCAGGCAGAAAGGGGACTTTCCTTTCCCCTGATTCTGGACAGAGGGTAATCAGATGTGTGTAGAGTTGTGGTTGGAGGTGGGGCAGGGGAAACAGGTCACACCTTCGGACCTTAATGTTTTTGATAAAATCAGACACGTCTCTAGGAATTCAGGAGGATAGAATGGTCAGAGGTCATGAGGAGAGGGATGAAGGTCACTGAGGCAAAGAATAGGTGAGGGACATGGGACTAGGAAGCTGGCCCAGGTAGGCCAGGGAACTTTGGTGTCATGTCGAGGGTCCAGCTGAGGCTGGAGACCCCACACTGACATTGGCCCCGAATCTTTCTGCTTTGGGTTCTTGCCAGCCTGAGCATATAGTGTAAAGACGGTGGTTAGGTTGGCCCCAGATGTAGTTAGGCTGGACCAGTGAAGGGAAGGGTGATGTACAAAGGAATCGGTGGTGCTGGTGATATGGTCATTCAGATGACCAAACCATTGGAGCAGGTGGAGAATGTAGTCACAGGGAAAGAGCGTTGGGGTTAAAATGGAAGAAGAGGAACAGTTCTAAGTGATAGCCTTAAGTGTGGGGGTGTCAAGGGATTGGGGGCTGGGCCTGAGTAAGGAAGAAGGTCACTAGAGCTGAGGAGCTGAAGCTCTGGAGAGTCCAGGTGTTGGATGGCACCCTCATAGATGCTGAGGACCATCAGGCTGATGGCAGGCCTTGGAGGGGTAAGGAGAGACAGTAATCTGGGGCCTGGTGGTTAAGGAGTGATGAGAGGGTGACTGGGAAAGTGGGGGTCTGAGAGGAATGATTAGGGGGAGAAGAATGGAGTTGGATAGCATGAACCATAAAGGAAAAAAACCCCATTATGTGGCTTGAGAAGACCTCCAGGAATGTGAAGGGGGTTTGGGGACTTTGGGAGCCACTCAAGGAAGTGAGATGTGGGGATTAGAACAGCCTCCCTAGGGAGGACCGAGAGGCTGGGGGTTGCAAGGTTTCCACAGTGAGGCCACAGACAAAGGGAAGTGTTCATAAGAAGAAGTGTACCCATTTCTTAAAGGAAATGGGTTCCAGAAGGGCCAGTGTGGAGGTCTGGGAAGGAAGGTGGGTCAGGCATGGTGAAGCACAGAGCAGTGAAGGGGAAGAAGACCAAAGGAGAAGGCACTGTGAGGCATTGCCAAGGGTGCGGGGGTGAGAAGCAGGGTGCGAGGTTTCAGAGAGGCAGGAACTTGCAGGATAAGTAGGTGAATAAAGGTGGGGGGCAGATAAAACATGATAAGAATTAAATTTTAGAGTATGCAAGCGGGTGCTGAGGCTATGGAAAAAAGAAGCAGCAGAGCAATACAAGATGTTTCAGGAGTTGTGCAGGTGGAACAGGGCAGGACACTGAGGGGAGTGGGTTGAAACTTAAAGTACAATGGTCAGAGTAAGGGCCAGCTTAGGCCAGTGCTCTGGGTCTGCAGAAAATTCTACATAGTTTGACATGAATGGGCGGGAGGGGTGAGGATATGGGGAGAGATACCTGTATGGTTACCCTGATGAATGGTACATAGGAAGATTTTTAGACAAGAAGAATCTTCCAGGTTGGGTGAGAAGGGATAGGAAAAGGAAGGAGAAGAAAACAAATATCCATGGGCACCTGTTAAGGACCAGGCACTATGCTAGGGACAGCCCCTTTAGTCAGTCTCTGCTAGCTCCAACAACAAGCATCCAAGTTAGTAAGGGACTATCCTTATTTGTCGCTGGTTTACATGAAAACAATGGCACTATCAAAAGGAGCTAATGCTCAGTGCTGCCCTAAACACTGCCTGGATTTTCTTAATGCATCCTCCCACCCCCTAATGAGGTCAGTGTCATTATCTCCATTTCCTGATGAGGAGTGTAAGGTTCAGAAGTGTCAGCACTGTGGCCAAGATCATGGACTCTAAAGCCAGCCGGCGGGGCAGTCCCCTAACCTTTCTGGTCTTAGCTTCCTCATCTGAAAATAGGGATAATGAAAGCATTGCCATATAGGGGTGTGGTGAGGATTAAATGAGACAATATATGTAAAACACAGACCAGGGCACAGCACATAGTAGGTTCTATGTGAGTGAGTGTTCACTGTTACTATTATTATTAGTCAAGGTCATTCAGGTAGGAGGGGTAAGAGCAGGGTTTTTGGACTGGACTGTGGCAGGGCTAACCCCTGCCTCCTCCCAGCTGACCTTGGTTCTGAGTGGGACTGGATGTTCTGACCTAGGCTGAGGAAGGAGCTGTACATCCGGCACCAGGCCTGTTCCTTTGCTGCAGGCATGTGACATATTGTGGCGTGATGTGTTTTCCCCTCATGGTGCAAGATGTGACTCAGAGGGGCATGCTGGGGAAATGAGTTTCTTGGATTTGCCCACCTCATCGCCCCTGTGTTCTTTTGAATTTCTCTGAATCAGACTTTATATCTGGCTCTGCCATTCACCAGCCTTATTTATGCAGAAAACAGCCCCTCATTTCCAACTTGCTCAACAGCCGTAAAGATTCATCTTTGGCCCGGAGAGAGCAGCAAAGGAGGGAAGGGGAGGGGGGGAAGGAAAAAGAAAGAAAAAGGAAGAAAGAAAGAAATAGGCAGCAACAATCAAAACAGCCCTTTTCTCCCTGTGTAATCTGGGCAGCTTCCAGGAGGATAATGTCTTTCTACCGTGAATCGCCCCCTCCCTCTCGGGCTGTTTTCACAGGAAGCAAATCCTGGAGCATTTTCAATGTGCCCCTCGAGGCAGAACAATGAGGCCCTTGAAGCCTCGGAACCGCGCTCCCTCCAGTTATCCGGAGCCCTAGCCGAGCCCCGCCTGGACAGGCTTGGAGGGCGCAGGGACCAGCGCGGGCAGTGGGGGAGGGGGAGTCTACAGGGTGTAGCCGAGCCGCACGAGGGAAGCCCATTAGCCAAATAATAGGTTTGGATCCGACTGTTGTGCCAAGGTACCCGGCATTTATCCGGCTTCCCGATTGGGGGCGGGGAGCGCGGAGGAGGAGGCGGCGCGGATCCAATTACGGCTGCTCCAGCCCGGTCGCCGGGAGGTGGCGGCGGGCGGGCCCGGCCGGCCGCGCCGGGCGGGGCGGGCGGAGCGGGGATCGTGTGTGCAGAAGTCCGGGCCGGCCGCTCGGTCGGGGGTCGTCTGTCCCTCGGGCGGCCCCGGCCCTGCGCCCCGGCTCTGCGCCTCACGCAAGCTCCTCCGCCCCGCCGGCTCAGCTGCCCCATTGTTTATTGTGGAGTCTGCGCTTCCCCTTCCCGTCCCCTCCCTCGCTCTCGCCCTCCCTCCCGCTCCTTTCTCCCCTCCTCCTGAAAGAAAAGAAGAGGCAGTCTGTGGAGACGAATGAGTCATGAATAAACAAACAGCGTGGGGGAGCTGTCACTCCGAGCTGACTTCCTGGCGGTGCTCAGCTCCGCGACCTCCTGGCAGCGCACAGAAGCCAGGCTGGCTGGGGTGGGCACGGGCAGTCTGGGCGCCCAGTGCGATGGCAGGAGGGGGCGGGGGGGGGCGTTGCACAGGACCCTAATTACCAGGACTGGACCACAACCCTCACAAGTATCATGTCATTAAAGCTACTGAGTGTGACCTGATGTCACCAAATCTATCTGCACGGTTGCTGACGGTTGTTTCTGATTTCCTATGTTTGACAAAAGCCATATACCACAGCTAGGCAATGCATGCGAGTATCTGCTGTGTGGGGTTGCTTTCCCTGTGTGGGCTCACCCTCTGGGAACATGAGTTTGTATGTGCTGAGTTTCGTTGGTGTGGTTTCTTCTACATATATGTGTCTGGTCTGTACTGCAGACACAGGGACCTGGGAGGACATGTTTATACAGTATGTGTGTGCACATGGTGTTTATCTGGAGTGTGAAATACACAAGGGTGTGTGTCCACATCAGACCAGGTGGCCTGTGTGTGTGTGTGTGTGTGTGTGTGTGTGTGTTGGATGTGACCATTTTTCTGACTCTGAATTTGCTTCTGCCGCTTTAAGTTTTGAGGTTCTTGCTCTGTGCTTAGTTCCTTACTTGGTTCTTTTTCCTTTCCCTTGTGTGATCCTGTGGGTCATTTGGGGCCATCCCTCCCCATTAGTGAGGCCCCAGGGCCCCAGCAGACCTCCAGGGCCTGGCCTGGCTGGCCCCAGCGTCCAGCCAGCTGTGGCCACACGCAGACTCAGCGCTGACTCATGCCTGGCAAGAGCAGAGCTGAGTCTGACTAAGGCCCAGGCTGGGTGAGCCCTGCTATAAGGATGGCACTCTGGGCCTAGTCTATGTGAGCCCTTTGGGCTCTTGAGCTTGGGGAGAGGGCCTGGGCTAGCCCAGACATTCTGAGGGCTTCTGGCACAGAGTGGGGCCTGCCCCATGGGGTCAGCGGCAGGGGAAGGAGTCAGACATTTCTTCTGGCTTCCTTGGCAACCACACAGCCTCACAGAGGTCCACTCCAGGACCAATGACAACAGACCTTCAAGAAGAAGGTTGGTGAGACAGAGGCACGGCTATGACTCAAGCTACAGCCGAAGCTCCTATTGCTTTGCTGAGGCCAGAACCCTGCTAGCTCTTCATGGGGTAGCTCCATCTCTGAAAGTTCTCTAGCTCCAGGTTAGAGATGTGCATGCAGGGACAGATACCCCTGAAGCTGAAGCAGGGTTTGAGTTTGTTGCCCTCCTCCCATTATCATCTTCTCGTGCAGTCCCACTGCCAGTACCTACTTGCTGGATTTGGTTTCCTGGTACTAGCATTGTGGGTTGGTTGTGGCCCTGACAGCGAAGGTAGCATCAGGCCTACCCTGGTCATTTTCCAGCCTCCTTCCCATCCTTCCACTGGCAGGCAGTTTGGATCAATATAAGTTGGGAGGTAGGTTCATAGCCTGGCTTTCTTCACATTCTGTGTGATCTAGGGCAAGTCACTTAACCTCTCTGAACCTCTCTTCACTCATCTTTAAAAGGTACATGCTGAGCCCTATTATCATGAGGTGTTGCAAATATTAAGAAGAAAATGCCTGTGATCCCTGAGCACTGGACTTGGCATGGAATAGCACCTCAGAAAAGGAGAGTTTGCTCTTTGTCCACTCCCAGTGTTTCTCTGAACTTAGATCATCAGGGCTCAGAATTTTACCTGTCTAATCTGATTTATCTTCTAACCCAGAGACATGCTGGGCCCTGTGGACCTTGTCTAGAGTTTGAGGACTCAGAAACAGTCCTGCACAGTTGTTGAGAGCACTGTAAGGTAGGGACCCCAATCCCTGTTAGAAATGGGGCCACACAGCAGAAGGTGAGCTGTGGCCAAGCAAGCAAAGCTTCAGTTGTATTTTGTAACTCCTCCTCAGCGCTAACACCCCTAGCATCACTGCCTCGGATCCACCTCAGATTATCAGCCATTCTCATAGGAGCACTGGGTCCCTGGTGGCAAAGGGATTGGAGACGGCTGGTATAGAATCTGGGCCTGTTCTCCTAAGCCAGGACCATCTAGGCAGGACAGCTGGGGCAGGACAGCATCTATCTGGGGTTCTCCCTGTGGGAAGAAGTCTCCACCCCTCAGAGCATACTTTGACTGTGCCCGGTCTGACCTTAACTTGCAGAAAAGTTGTTTGGTCTATGTGGGATTAAAAAAAAAAAAAACAGTCAATTTTTAGGAATGAAGACATTTCACATGAAAATGTGGCTCTTCAACTTCCTTGAATAATTGGGAGATTTGGCCACACTGTACTCACATCTATGTGGCAACTGTGGGCTGGAGATGAGAAGTGGGGGTCCCTGCAGGCAGGACATGTGCTCTCTAGTTTACAGCAGTCCCCACCACTCCCTATTGCACTGGTTCTCAAACTTAGGTGTGCAAGAGAATCACCTGCTTGTTAAAATACAGATTGATGGGCCCCACCCCAGAGTTTCTGTTTCAATGGGTTGAGAGTGGGCCTGAGAATTTGCATGTCTGACAAGTTCCCAGATGATGCTAATGCTGCTAGTCTGGGACCCATTTTGAGTATTCTTGCCTTGCCTGATATTGAGGCCAACTGTCGGTTACCATATATCATCACACTTGGCCTATCGTTTCTATGAAAGGGAAATATTTCTCTGTACTCACAACTCCAAAAAAAGTAGGAAAATTAAGGACAGAGATTATCATTTCTTTTCTAGCAAAATGGAGAAACATATGTTTCTTTGGGCACACAAAGACTATTCCCTTGTGTTTACATGTAAATAATTTTGCATATATGTGTTGAATAAACACAAGATTCTTTAGCCATTTAAGGAGATACAAATTGGGACCTATCAATTCTCGGTTTTATGCCCTAGCATGTATGGAACCCTTGCTCTATGCTCAGTCTTGGGCTGGACTCTGTGAGGCAAGCCAAGAGGAAGGGAAAGTTCTGCCCTTTGACCAAAGTTGTTGACAGAGTGACACTGGACAGATAGACAAAACAAATTGAACAAATACATGAAAGAAGGAATTACAAATTATAATAACAATAGAGTGCTAGGATGGAGAATAATAGGGTATATAGGGACCTCCTTTAGTCTGAGTAGTTTTGAGAAGCATCTCTGAGGTCCCCATCCTATGTGTCTAGGTAGAGAAGGTTAAGGTGCAAATAGGATCTTGGACTAAATCAGCCTGAATCTCTGCCCTGAAAGACAGAGCCCAGACTGTAGGTCAAGAGATCAGGGCTCTATTCCTGGCCCTGAATCCCTCTTCTTAGGCTCCCCTACTTCTGTCACTTTAATCCTCTTCAAAGCCCAGCCCTCTTCCAGCAGATCCAGGGAGAATTCCCGACTTTTTAGCCAGTGCTGTGTGCTTCAATCCCCTGACAGAAGCTGTGACTGCTGCTGGCTTCCTCCCAGGGGTCTACACAGACAGCCTTGGGTTGTTATTTAGCAGCTTCATGAAGCTCCACAGTGTGTTCAGGAGATTGTGCTTCCCCCCAGCAACTTACTTTGTCTCTCTGGACCTCAGAACTTTCAAGACCACTTTTGAGTGCTTCAAGAGCACCCAGTCCAGTGCTTTGAGTGCCAAACCTCACTTCCCAGTCTCTCTGTCAATAACTTGTGTCAAAGGGCAGAACTTTCCCTTCCTCTTAGCTTTCTTCACAGTGTCCAATCCAAGGCTGAGCTCAGAGCAAGGGTTCCATACACACTAGGGCACAAAACTGGGAATCGATATGTCCCATATTTGTATCTCCTTAAATGGGTAAAGAATCTTGCTTGGTATTGGCACATTCTTCCTATATTGTGCTCACAGCACACATCACTAATCAGTCATGACACTCTTTCCCATTGAGTCCATGCATGGGATCAGAATCCTTTCTCAACACAGTCCTCCAGGAAGCTGAGGCCAGTGAATTGGAGTTGGCTTGTGGGATAATATTTATTAACCACTCCTGTTTTAGGAACAGGTCTAATATCATGTGTGTCTCATGTGGCCTCCCAAATAAGGAGAAACGTGGGACGTGGACTTATGATTTTAGGCACTTGAGCTGAGCATGGAGGTAGGGGCTGGACTGGTCTGTTAGCTATTGAAAAAAGCCATAGGAAGTTGATAGGCAGTGAGCTGAGGTGGAGTTGAATTCAAGTTAGCTCAGACTCTTGCTGAGTGTCCACTGAAGAAGGGAGCACAGGGTGTGAGGCAATGGAGTAGAAGGGAGGACCCAGATACAGCTGGGTTCCAGGAATAAAGAAGGGTCAGTGGGTCCTAATGGGGATCCCCGAAGGCTCTCACAGGGCTTCTTGGCCCTCTTGAGAGTGAGGACACGAGGGAGAAGAGCCACCTGAGACCTCCCCTCCTGTCCCTCCCAGGCTGAAGTGTCATCCTCCTGAAAGGATGAGGACAATTTCTTCCCCTCCGAGTTATAAGCAGAGGCAGTGAAGGTACCTTTGTAAGCAAAAGAACCTTTTATAGAAATTAAGTACGGGTGTCTGTGTCCAAGATCATTAATATATTTAACAGAGCTGTGGTCATAAGGAGAATACACAGAGATGCTGATATCTGTTCAAAGCTCCCATGACCCTTTGCTTGACTACTCTTTTCTCTTGGCCTAGTCCCCTGGCTCCAGGATGGGGCAGGGTATGTATGCAACTATGTAGACTCTGAGTTCCATGAGGATGGCCCCTACCACATCATCTGCTTATTCACCATTCTATGGCTGGTGCCTAGTCCCTGAATGATGGAATGACTGACTGGTGGAAGGAATGACACTTCTGTTCCTGTAAGGTGGTTATGCTTTTATGCTTGTGTAACATCTGATGTCTCTGCTGCACTGTAGGCTTCACAAGGGCAGGGGCTGAAGCTGGAAAGCCCAGCACCAGAGCCCTGCAGATAGTGGAATTACAGGAAGTAGAGGGAGGTCCACATTTTCCCACTGTGCCCTCTGGGCTCTGCTGAGTCTAGGTCTGAGACACAAGGGGCCTTGGGCAGTTCCGGAGTTGGGGCCCCAGTGATCGTGGAGGGTACTGGACAGTCCAGGCACTGGGCACTGCTCCCCAGTTGCTACTGACAATTCCATAGCCATGCTTCTATTTCCATTTTCCATGCCTAGAGTTCCCTTCTCTGTTGCATTTGAACTCTTTTGAAATCCTTTCAGTTCAGTCCTTAAGGCTCAACTCCAGGGCTACCTCCTCCAAGAAGTCTTGTGTGGAGAAGACCTCTGTTCTCCACATGCCCTGGACTCTCCCCACTGTTGTCCTCGTAGGATCTGCCATCCTAATAATGGTGTCTATGAGAAACTGAGGCCACTGTGCTTTATGTGGGCTGTGAGGGTGGTGATGGGCCACCAGTTGTTCTGGGACAAGGCTTCGCCAGACCTTGTGAGCAGCTCCAAAACTGTCTGGGGAGACATCTGGCCCTGTCACTCGGGCCCCCACCTTGTTTTGGCAAGAAAATACATCTGTGTGTTATTCTTGCAAAGAGAGTGAGCCCTAACACACCTCCGTGCATATGGGCCTCTCCACAACCTTTGCTTATTAGTTTCAGGGCTAAGGTACCAGGTTTTGGGGATCAGAAATGCATGGCATGGTGTCCTGGCTGGAAGTGTGGGGTCTGTGGTGACTCAGTCTCTTGGAGTTTCAGTTTCCTCAGTTATAAAATCGGGCACTGGTTCCCATACCATAAAGTTATTATGGAAATTATAGATGCCAATGTGCCCGCTCTCTCCTGCCTCAGGTTGTCTCTGCCTGAAGTGTTTTTACATTCCTCTTTGCCTGGCTAGCTCCTATATCCTTCAGGAGGTTGGGGCTCAATATCACCTCCTCTGGGAAGCTCTCCCTGGTCACTGGTTCCTGTCATGTTCCCCTGCTGTGGAATCCTGTGGCTCTTATCTGTGTGAGTCTCTGTTTAAGGTTGGCCTTCTGCATTAGACCGTGAGCTCTGTGAGGGCAGGAGCCTGTATGCCTGATGCCCAGCCAGGGCTTGACACTTCAAAGCCACTCAGTGAATATTTGCTAAGTAAATAACAAATTTAAAGTGCCTTGTACATAGTAAGAACCTAATAAATTGCAGCTTTTCTTATGAAATGTGGTCTCAAGAGGCCATGTAACTGCTCCTCACTTCAGGCGGCCTGCAGGATGTTCTACTGGCAGAAAGCTCTGGACTCGGCCTGCACCAGCCTCCCTTCCCTGGGGAACTACTTGTCCATTGGGGGTTTGCTGTCCTCCCAGGCCCTGATGCAGTGAGAGCAGGGGAGTGCCATGTGAAGTACACCTGAGGCCTGAGCCCCCAATGTTGGTCCCTGCCTGAAAGCTCAGTGTGCCAAGGCCTCCCAGGATCTATCCTGGGCACAGATGGCATCCGCCTACAGCTAAGAGGGAGCCCCTGTGCTCATGTGCTCAGTCTGAACTTCTGGAATCACTGTACATACCTCTCCAAACTGTGACTGGCTCTTGAATTCACTCTGACAATAAGCCTGGTGCTAATGTCTCCTTAGCAAGCTACCAGGTCCTGGATCTTCTATTTCACTTCTCTTGGCCTCAGTTTTTTCATCTGTCAAATAGGAATAAGAACCTAATGACATGCGCAACATTTTGAGGATCCAATGGAATAACCAGTACAGCGCTTTACAGTTTGTAATTGTTTCTCATGTAAGTCTTGACAGATTGCAGAGTCCTTTCTCTGGAGACATTGGAGATGAATGAGTGCTGGGGAGATGAGATACTCACACATGAAGGTTTAGGGTACCATGATGTGGGTGCAACTCTGGGGGCACCATTTATATGGATACAATGTATGAGCTCCTGCCAATAGAGCGAGGTGTCCATGCTGTGGCCGGGGGCAGACAGACAACTGACAGGGGGTTCTGCTTAGTGCTTAGAGGAGACATGTCTGGAGCAGCCAGTCTGCTCCGCAGGGCCATGGCTTACCTGCACTTCTCAAATCAGTCACTAGTGTCCAGAGGGTCCCTGAGCACCAAGGATAGTGGCCTTGGGAACTCCTTGCCCTGGACCCTGCTCTGCCTGGGCCATGGCTTGGATGGCCTGAAGGATGGACACGCTCATGGTGGGGACACACCTGCTTGTCCATGTTTCACACATGCACACACACACAGGTGTGCACACACATGTGCATGCACAGGTACACAGTGCTCTAAACTGAACCCCTCACTTGCATAGACATTCACTTGAGTGTCGCTGGTCTTTTTCTATGCAGGACATGTGGAAAAATGATTCCCAAGCAACTTCCAGGTAGACTATTTTATCCACTTCCCTCTTGTATCACCACATTTCACTATTTTACAGACTGGGACACCAAGGCCAGAGAGAATGAGTAATTTGCCCAGGGTCCACAGTAGGGCAATGGCAAAGCCAAGGGCAAGAGCTATCATTCAGGGGTTACACGTCATAGGGATTGAGTTTGTATCTGTGTTGGGGCTTCCCAGTGAGGTGAAAGCTCCCCTGCAGGGAGTGTGATGACAGCCAACCCTCCCCAGCTCAGCATCTCATTTTACGGACAGGGGAAACTGAGTCAGCTGTGTTCTCCTTCAAAGGGTCCTCATACCCCAGATGGTGCAGAATGGAGACTCATAGGCTCTGAGATGAAGCCCTGGGTTGTGGGGTTTGCCCCATACCTCTGGGAAATTCCAGGTCTGCAGCTGCTGCTTGAAGAGCAAAGCTCATTCAGATTGTAACTTAAAAATAAAAAAGGGAACTTAATAAGCAGGGTGTCTTGCAGATGTCCTGGGACTAGCCTCTGCCAGTGGCCACCCACTCAGGGCTGCCCACCCAGAGCACCTTGTCCCACTGTGGGCCAGTACACAACGGACCAGCAGCCCTGCATAGACAGTCCTCCCTGGCCTTCCTCCTAGTCCTGCTGACACAGGCTTCTCCTGGCCTCTCACCTCCCCAGCCCTCTCTGGCAGGCTGTGGTAACAAGGTGCCCTTTGTGTGTGCTGAGTGGGGGAGGGGGCTTCTGTACTACTTCTTGCTGCTGAGTCACAGCTTCCTGACAGGCTCTGGGGACAGAGAGTCACAGGCGATTGGCCAGGCCACACAGAGCCCAAGACCTTGGAGATAACTTCAGGCAATATCTTCCTTGTTCTTGTGGGGAAACTGAGGCTCAGAAATGGGAAGGGAGCTGCCTCATGCTTTCCTGGGAATAACCATTAAAAGACAAGGCACCCCCGACATCAGTCCATGGGCACTTAGGCTTGTTGTGTGATCATCATAGTATCCCACTTCTCTCCAGAATGTCCTGAGTGTGTCTGTGTGCCCATGTGCATGTTCACACATGTTCACATATGTCTGTGAGTTTGTACTCATGAGCATTGTGCGGTGCCACCATTGGAGTATAAATTTGTGTGTCAGTGTGTAAGTGTGTGGCTGTTTTAGGGTCCTCCGTACTTTATCCCAGTGACACTTGCAGTCTGTCCTCAACAGTATTGCCCTTTCCATCTGCCTCTTAGGGCTTTCCTGGGCTTGTCCCAGCCCTCACACGAAGCCCCTCCCTAAAGAATTCTAGCCATGGTGGGTGAGCATCTGTGATAGGCTGTTCATTACCTGGAACTTAGCCCCCCACCTCGAACCTGAGGTAGGGGTCCCTCTGCCCCCTGCACTGTGCTGTGTAGGGACTCATCAGTTTGGGCCCAGCCAGACTATGGGACACTAAGCAACATGAGCCCAGAGCCAGGCTGCTTGGGTTTGAATCCTGGCTTTGCCATTTCCTAGCTGTGTGACTTGGGCAAATTACCTCTCTTCTCTGAACTTCCATTTTCTCATCTATAAAATGGGATAATAATAGCCTTGCCTCACAGAGTTGTTGCAGGGATTGAGTTTGTACTTGAAAAGCTCTTAGAATAGTATGCAATGTGTGGTAAAGCCCTCAAGAAATATTAGCAATTATTGTTACTGCTATAATTATTCTTCTTGACCCCAAGAGTTCCTGTAAGAAATGCAAAGGCCTAAAGGGAACGCCTCAGCTTCTGGGCAGTATGAGAGGCCCAGTTCCTTTGGTCATAGATAAGCAGGCAGTGAGAGGTGGGGAGGAGGTGCCTGTTTCTGTCTGTGCCCCACTGAGTGGAGTCACCCTGAAAGATAGCGCTAGGTAAGGCCCCCATAGTGCGGCTGACCCTTGACTGTATGCATGGTGTTACCCTGGGCCTCCGAGCATTGCCAGGCCCCAGGAGGCAGGGCAGGGTGGCCATGAGGCTGGAGTTGGTGCCTCTTCCTCTCTGATGGGCCTCTGGTGGCCTTGGTGAGCAGCAGGCTTCCTGTTGCTGCTGTTGCGACATCTCACCTAGTGCCCGGGACTGCCATCTGGGCCTGAGGGTTGGGCGAGGGCCCCGCCAGCCATCTGCCTGCTTGGAGCTGGCTGCTTCCGAAAGGCAGTGGGGTGCCTGTGGGAGCTAGGGCTGCTGGAGGAGGCCTTGGAGGCGGTTCTCTGGCTTGGGCAGGCTTTCAGGCCTCAAGCTGCCGTGGGAGGCTGGGTCCCCACAGCTTCCTGCCCTAATTCTCCTGCACATACTACACAAGGCCCAGGAGAAAGGAAACTAAGCTTGTCAGTAGTACTAGCTACCACCAGAACTGCTGTGTGACCCCGGGGAAGTCTCTACCTCCCTGGTTTCAGGGTTTCCATCTACAATGGGCAGGCAGGACTCTGGTGCCCCAGACTTTTGTTCAGTTAATGCTGACTCTAGGCCCAAGGTCTGAATGGGGGAAAAACTTGTGGGGGAAAGGTTTTCCCAGCTGTGACCTTTTCTCCCAGCTCAGACTCTGGGGGGTCCACTTCCCTGCCACTGAGGAATTACATGAAGTCCTAAATGATTAGGTGCAGGTCAGGTTTAACCTGGGGTTCTTGCTCAGCCCCAGTCCAGCCCCAGTGCCTTACATGGTGTGTGTGGGGTGACAAGACCCTGCGAGATATTTCTTCAGAGAGCTGGAGGCTGGCTAGGCCTGAGGAGGAAGCTTTTCATACCCTTACTCACTCATTCACCTACTCATTCATTCATCACTTAATTTACTTATCCATCCATCCATCCATCCATCCATCCATCCATCCATCCATCCATTTATCCATCCAGTCGGCAGTTTATTGAACATTACATCATATTGGACACTGTGTTAGGCTCTGGGATATGATGGTGTATACAACGGAGTAGGAGATACGTTGTGACCTGTCAGTTAACATACAGTGTGACAAACTCTAGAATGGGACAACTTAGCAGGGAACTCACTCCAATTCAGAGAGCTAGGAAAGCTTCTGAGACATAAGGACTGAAAGACAAGTTGAAGTGAGCCAGAGTGTTTACTCTCCACAGGAACCTTATGAGATAGGTGGCTATTCTCCCTACTTTACAGATGAGGAAAGTAATGCTCAGCAAGAAAGCACATGAGCAGCTTTCCTATGGTCACATTGCAAGTAAGTGGCAGAGCTGACATTTGAATCCCATCTGTCTGACTCCAAATGCCACCAGTCTTCTACATCCTCCAGGTTCTGCTAGCCATGTGCCCACTCTGGTGAGGCTGGAATTGGGTAGATCAGTGGTCCCCAACCTTTTTGGCACCAGGGACTGGTGCTCCTATGAGAATCTAATGCCTGATGATCTGAGGTGGAGCTGAGGCAGTGATGCTAGCACTGAGGAGTGGCTGCAAATACAGATGAGGCTTTGCTTGCTCTCCCACTGCTCACTTCCTTCTGTGCAGACTGATTCCTAACAGGAAACGGTACTGGTTCCTTGGCCCAGGGGTTGGGGACCCCTGAGGTAGATGTCCTGAGCAGGAAGGCATCACCTCCTCTGACTAAAGGAGGGGAGTGGATGGTGGAGGGCAGATGTCCTGGATGTCCTTTCTTTCCCCTCACTGTCTAGGGCCACTGAATGTCCTATGCCTCTGACTCGTGGAAGACCTTAGGATAGAGCCAGGCAGGACTCAGCATCTCTGTCTGAGAACAGTAGTCACGCCTTGGATGCCTGGGGTGGGGGAGGTGACATAGCCAGCTGGGAGCCAGGAGTTCCAGTCCTGGTTCACTGGGGACATCCACCCCACTGGGCTCAGCCATTGGGCATTGTCAGCTTGGCTCCTTGGTTTCTTTCTCTGGGATAGATTCACTAGGAGGTGTTGGGCAAAACACTGGTCCTGCTCCACAAACAGTCTTGGTCAAACCTACCTGCTCTGAGAAAGCTCAGAAAGTTGGGCTCTCTCTTGTAGCTCTCTGCTCTAGGGAGCTGGCTTTAGGCCCTGCATCTCCTGGACTGAGGGAGGACATTTACTAACCCAGATGGCTGGGCAAACTCTCAGTGGTAACCCATCCAAAATGATCATGGTTTAAACCAGACTCTTGATTTCTCTCCATGCTGGTCTCTGAATATCCATACTTCGCTTGGAGTCACTCTTGATCACTCCCTTTTCTTTCCCCCTGACAACAAATTCTGTTGACTCCACCTAGAGCCCAAATCTCTCCACATCTCGCCACTTCCATCGTCACCATTCCTGTCCATAACCTCATTTTCTGTCCACCAGATGACTAGACTGGCTTCCTGATTGGGCTTTGTGAGTCTGTTCCTGTGCCCTTTGCTCCCTTCTCCACACAGCTGCCAGAAGATTTATGAGCAAACTCAGAGCATTGGCATCCCCTGTGGGACCTGCACTGTGGACCTAACACGTGTGGCCTGTGTGACCTGGCTCTGCTCACCTCCCACACTCTCCTGGCCCACTGAGCCTCACCTTGCCTGCTCTCTCTCCTCCCTGACTTTCTGGCTTGTCTTACCTCCTGGCCTTTGTGTAGTGTTCCTGCTGCCTGGAATTCTCCTCCCAAGTCTCTGTGTGGCCTATCCTTTTCACCTAGGCTCAAGCAGCATTTCTCAAAGAGGTCCTCCCTGACCATGAGGTCCGATATTGCCCCCCACTCCCACCCCACACACTCTCTATCCCATCACCCTATCATGCTTTCTTTGGGAGTCTTACTTGTTCTGTTGTCTTCCTCACTGCCCCAATTAGAAAGTAGGCTCCAAATGCAAGGCCATTTGCTGTCTTGCCCATCTTGTGTCCCAGAGCCCAGCTGGAGCTGTCTTCTGTAGGAACTTCTGTTAGGTATTTGAAGAGTGTGGCATGATGAGGACAGAATGAGGGACATAGCATTACAGGTCATGGGTTCGAGTTTCGTCCTAGTAAGAAATCCCTGAAGTCTCTGACCCCTGGTATCCCCTCCTGAACTGTTGGAAACCGGTTCCCCCAGGGCTGTACTTGGATCAGAGGAAATGCTGCCAGCGTGCCCAGCCTGGTGCCCGGCACAGGGCTGGTGCTTAATAAGTGTTGTTTAAGTTTAGAAAAAAACCTCCTTGACTCTTCACTACTCCAGAGCATCTAGGGCCTCATTGCCCCCTCTGCCCTGGGGGGCATCTTCTACATGAGAAAGAAAACAGAGACCAAAAGACTTTGCCTGCTGGAGAGGGCCCTGGCCGAGGGAGGGAGGTGGGGTGTGGGTGGTGCGCCAAGCTCTCCCGCAGTGATTTATAGTGTTTTGCCTTTTGGAAAACATTGCAGCGCAAGGTTGCCCAAGGTCAGTGCCTCTGTTCTGCAATCGCTTTATGAAAAGGGAGAAGAGAAAGTGGGCACCGTTTCCAATTTTTTAAGGAGCTGGCTCAGAGCCAGTCACTAGGCATCAGAGGAAGGCAGCAGCTGACTACACTCGGCCACATCCCAAAAGTACATGGAAGGGGAGGAAGGAAGCAGATGTTTCTTCAGGAACTACTGTGTGCTGTGCTAGGGGTCTTGTAATAGGGAACAATTATTGCATGCTTGGGATAGGTCAGATATTGTTCTAAGTACTTTATGTGGATTAACTCATTGAATGGATTCAATCCTCAGTCAATCTCTACGAGCAGGCATTACTGTTCCCATTTTAAAGATGGGTTAGCTGAGGCAAAGGGAGGTAAAATAACATGTTCAGAATCCTACAGGCAGAATGAATGGTATTTAATCTCAGTCTCACCTGGACGTGAGGATTATTATCTCCACCATTTTATAGATGAGAGCACCAAGGATTGGAGTGGTTAAGCAACTTGTCCAAGATCACTCAGCGAGACCAGCTCTGTTTCCAACCTGGGCCTGTTAGTTAGGCAACCTGGTGGTCCCTAGGTCCCCAGAGGTCACCATATTGATGCTGAACTTAGTACGGACACCCGATTGGCATAGTGCACTTACAGCTCAGAGCTCCTAGGCTCAAGCAATCCTCCTGCCTCAGCTTCCCAAGTAGCTCGGGCTACAGGCGCATGCCACCGCACCCAGGACACTCAACAAGAGGATACAGCAGAGATGGGGTCTAGGTGGCTGTGAGACTGTGTACCATCCTGTGCTATGCCTATGGGGTGGTCTTCTTGTCTTCTCCCCCTTCCTGTGCCCCCTGAAATGGATGGGCTAGGGAGGGAGTGAGCTGGACAGGCGGCTGTTGACAGTTTTCGAAGACAGGGAGGGTGGTGGGAGCTAAGCCAGCTCCAGAATGGCCATGGGCCCCTCTGATTTCCCTGCCAATGGTGCCTTTGGCTTTGTGTGAACAGCCGTGTTTCCAACACAGACCTAGAGGAAGAGGCTGAAATCCCCAGTAAACCTTCCGCTCCCTGTTAAGCTGCCTTCTTTGTTATCAGAGGGGTGTCAGGAAAGACTCAAATAAAGAGGCGATGTCTGGGCCCCATCATCCCGGAACAGACCCCCACACACCACAGGATGAAGTCAGATGGGAGAAGTTCTTGGGTTAGGGCCAGGACCTACTTGGGGCCAAGGTGTGAGTCGACTCTGTGTGCTGGCCTGCATCCACCATGCAAAACCCTGCCCGTCCGCCTCAGGGACCTTCCTGCTTTGCCTCTGCCCACCACCATCACAAAGTCCTTTCAGGAAGAGTTGGGATATCCTCTCAGAACTTGGGAGCCCTTAGAAATCAGGGTCCTGTCTCTTTGTGACTATCCCTGAGGGCTCACTGTAGCTGTGTTGATATAGGAAGAGCCCAGCCCTAACAATGACTATCTCAGAAGACATGGCAATATCCTCGGCCTCCCTTTCCTCCTCTGTACAATGGGTATAATAATGTGGCTCCTCAGCCAGCAGATGACAGATGGGGCGATGGATAAGAAAGCACTTTGAACAGGGTCAAGTCTGGCCAGCTGCCCACAATTACTACCTGTTGTCTAGCCCAGTGGTTCCCAAGGTTTAAGTCATGCCGGAGTCATGTAGGGATCTTAAACATACCAATGCCTGGCTCTCTCTGCAGGCAGGCTGATTTAGTTGGTCCGGGGTGCCACTGAGTCCTGGGAGATGTAAGAGCTCCCCGGTAATTTGAATGTATGGCCAATAGAGGAAACTGCTGGGAAGCCTATCCATCTCACCGGTTGTCCTGCAACAAGGGAACTTGGAGTCAGTAGGAGCCCTGGATGTTTCTCTGGGGTGCTTGTTCTGTTCTCTAGATCAGTGATCCTCAACCTTTTAGGCACGAGGGATGGGTGCTCCTATGAGAATCTAATGCCTGATGATCTGAGGTGGAGCCGAGGCAGTGATGCCTAGTGCTGGGGAATGGCTGCAAATACAGCCGAAGCTTTGCTCGCTTCGCTGCTGCTCACCTCCTGCTGTGCAGCCTGGTTCCTAACAGGCCATGGACTGGTTCTGTTCTGTGGCCCAGGGCTTGGAGACCTCTGCTCTAGATCTGTCCTAATATCCCCCACTGAAAGTTCTGATGTCTAAATACCTGCTTTTTATGGAATGCACCTCTGACAGATGTCCAGGGAGCAAAAGGGCCCATGATTTTTGCTGATCTCCTTCTATGTGTTGAATCTGTATTGGGAACTGAAGAGAGGACATTTGAGCTTGGGCTTGGAGCCTATCCTTCACACTCCCACTTAGGGCTCCTTAAAGGTGAAGGGGAGGAAAAGAGCATCACTGAGCACCTACCACCTGCCCTCACATAGATTATCTTGACTAACAGAAAGATCATTCTGTGGGAAAGGCCTTGGCATCTCCACTCACAAAAGAGCAAGCCGAGGCTCTGACAGATTCCAAACTTGCCCAGAGTCTCACAGATCACAGACAGCAAACTGGGAGTTAAGCCCTGACTCTGTCTGCTAAGCCCATGCTGTGGTAGGGAGGAGACAAATGGAGATGGCAGGGAGCTGCAATTCAGTAGAGTCAGGCAGAGTTAGGGTCAGGGTTTGGGGTACAAAGTGGGTCCAGGGTGCCCTCTGCTCTCTCTCTGCTCCTCCCCATTCACCCCTTCCTAATTTCCCCGAAGTGGAGGACAGCTCTGGATCTGTGCGGCACAGGAGGGTTATATAGAGATATTTATTCTCCTAGGGTCTGTAGTTTTCATCCTGCAGTGCCAGGCTGGAGAAAGGCCACTGAGTTTACTTTCCTCATGGAATAATCAGGCGGGAGACAGGGATCTGTGAGAGAGGGTATGACATTCTCAAGATCAGCTTCATTCTCAGTGGCTGGATCTGAAGTGGCCCAGGAGGTCAGGGCCATGTCAGAACCGGTGAGTACCACATAAGGTAGTCAGATGGAAAGCTTCCAGCATGGTAGAGGTCTTTAATGGCAAACCATAGCAATCCAACTTGAGTGTGGAGTCAGGAATGGTGCTCTAGGCTCTGCTTATCCAACTTTCCTCACTGAGTTGAGGGTAGAGTCTCTATCTTGCCCAGCCTCACTTTTCCTCATCTGTATAATGAGAAATGTCATACATTATTGTTAGGGCAGGTGCAGGGTAAAGCCTTATAATGAGAGTACACAAAAGTTTCCATTCATCTGTGCTTCTTTCAATGCATCCACCAAGTCTCACAAGCTCCTTTGGGAAGCTAGCTCTGAGCAGATATTTACACAGAGATGAGTCAGAATTATACATGCTTCCTGGGGTTCTCAGCCCCAGAGGGGAAGCTAGAGCTGTGGGTGGAACCTGGGCCACTGGGACAGATTTCATAGAGGAGGTGCCCTTTGAGCTAGTCTGAGATAAGAGTGAGAGTTTGAGGGGGTTGGGCAGGGAAGGGCGTCTTAAGCACAGAGAATGACCAAGGCCCAGTGGTGTGTGGGGTATTTAAGGCCCCCTGGCTTTCTCCTTGTTGTAGCCAAAATTTGGTGGATTTCATCACAGATGACTCTGAGCCAAAGCCCAACATGCTAACAGACTCAACTTTAGGCTGCAGAATCTGCTTGACTCTGATGGGGCTGGGAGAGGCTCCTGGTAGGGTGATGGGCTGGTCTGTTCTGCTCTTCCCAATAGAATGGGCCTTCGCCCTATGCCAGGCTTCCAACTCTCTTAATTCTGTGGGTCAGGAGGCCTGTCCTGCCCAGATGTGGACAGATGGGCACTGGGAAGCACCCAGCCTGGCCCTCATCATTCCCCATTCAGCCCCAGTAGGAGTGATGCTGTTATTTGCATTTCAAAACCTGTTATCTCCCTACATCTTCCCTTAATAAAAGCCAATTACACCTCTGCCCCAAACTGCAGGTTGCCTGGCTGTCATTGGACTTTTATCCTGTTTGGGGTAGGGAGGAACTGCTCCCTTAAATGTCACATTTAGCATATGCAAATGAAGAGATAATTGTCCTTAATGGAAAATGAACTCAGCTGCTTGCTGAGCACTTCACACAAAAGCAGGCGTTGATGAAATGGGCACCAAGGTGAGCCTGGGATCTGGTCTTTCCTTCCGTGCCTCAGCCAGGGGCACAGGTGGCCTTGACCACATCCCTCCACCCATCTGGAAGATGATAGTCCAGGAATCTTTGCCAGTTAGAAGGCAACACATTTGGAGATCATTCCTCCATTTGACAGATGTGAGCGCTGAGGCCTCGAGGTGGGAAGGAATTGTCCAAGGTCACAGGCTGAGTCAAACTTCTTGGAGAAAATTAGAATGGAAGCCTACAACAGCCCGTGCTGGGAGAAGTGAGGGCCGAGAGGTCAGATGATTTTTCAACATGAGCAAGGAATCAAGAGACAGCCCTGGGATCTAGTGCTTGCTAGGAACCTATATCCTTAGTAAGTCATGGTTTTCAGCCTGCGAGCCCTGCTTGGTAATCTGGAGGCTGAGGGGAGAGGGCTGGAGAGGGAAGTGGCTTTGGACATCATGTCACCCAACTTCCCCTGGGAGTATAATTCCTTCATTTCATCCCTGGTGCATTTCTCTCAAAATCAACAACAGAAGTGGAATGTACTCAGAGAACATGAGTTCTTCATCACTCGCAGTGTGTAGGCAGCATGGGAGGGCCCTCTGAAGATGTAGCTACCCAAAGATTGGGGGTTTCTCTTTGAGAGTGAGCCCTGATTGGCTACTCTTTGTGCCCTGAGCTGACCACAGGATGAGGAATTTAAGGAGTCCCAGGCCTGGGTGGAACTTCGAGATGTGGCCAGCCCTGATCCAAGAGTCAAAGTCCCTGCCTTGTTCTCTAACTCCAGAGTCAGGAGATGGGACTATCCTGCATGCCTGGGTCTCATTCTATTACCTGCCTGTCCTTAGGGTCCTGCCCCTGATCCCTAGGGAAGTGGAAATTTTCATTCTTGACCTAGCACATCCACTTAAGTTTTGTGACCTTGAATATGCTTCTTATCCCCTCTGACCCTCAGTGCCCTCCCCAGTGGAGTAGACATGGTGATACCTGGTTCCTAATGGTACAGTAGGGATGTTGCCAATTGGCTCAGTGTGATGCCCAGTACATGGGAAGGGCACAGTACAGATCTGTTTGAAAAATCAA
Organism: Eidolon dupreanum; assembly: GCA_028627145.1. Classification (NCBI taxonomy): domain Eukaryota; kingdom Metazoa; phylum Chordata; class Mammalia; order Chiroptera; family Pteropodidae; genus Eidolon; species Eidolon dupreanum. The sequence continues at coordinate 47,455,370 of CM053506.1, read as the reverse complement.
TCACTTGTTCTATCCCCTCCCTCTTGCCTGTGGAGGGGTCTGACTCCTGTTGCAACCCCCAAGTGCCCTGTGCTCTGCTCACCAGCCCTACCCAACTGTCTTGGGCTGCCTGCCTCTTGTTGCCTCTTGCTGGGTCCCCAGATGACTAGTTCAGCCCAGCCCACCTCACAGCTGGCCAATCCACAAATGCTAATGAACTTGGGGAAGAAGCACTTAAAATCTCTAGGCTCTACTTCCCCAGGTATCCTCATGGGTCTCAGAGGGGATCAGAAATTTGTCACATGGTGAGGTCAGGAGTCAACTGGCCCATCTTCAACTTTGTTGGCTTACAAGTTTCTGGTTTGAACACCGAGGCACATTCCTGTGGGACATGGAAGCACAAGTGCTCTAAGAGGAGACCACAGCCTTTGACACCAAAGACAGGGTAAGGATGGGGAGATGGGCTTGGTGTGAGCAGAGCAAATGAAAACCCAGCTACTGGCAGATGTCTGTACTCCTACCACTGCTCTGGCTTTCTGGTCTCTGCCATGGCTTCTCAAAGAGCCCTTCCCGCTGAGGCTGCAGAAGTCGACTCTCACTGCCAAGCCTGCTCTGCAGACATGCAGACCGGGGTCCCAATCCCAGCTTGCCAAGCTTTGCCAGCTTGTTAACCACTTGATCTTGGGTGACCTCTCTATGTTTCAGTGTTTTTATCTGTAACATAGGGATGGTAATATATGCCATGCATGGTTTGGGTGAAAATCTGATAAAGAACCTGTGAGGTATCCAGTGCCTCGGTTCTGGTGCATGTCCTCACAGATCAGTCAGACTCAGGTTGCAATCTTAGTTTTGCCACTTTCCATCATTGTAATTTTGGGCAGTTGTCAACCCTATGGGCCTCAGTTTCCCCACTGAAAATGGGGCAAGAATAAGCCCTACGCCATAAAGCTGTTCTAAGAGTTCAATAAGATGGCCAATGTATTCTTCTGACTGTGCATCCTGCACAGAATAAGTGCTGGGGAAGGTCAAAGTGTGCTAAAGTTCCTTCTTTTCTCTCTAAAATTTGGAATTCCCACTCGAGATGCTCATAAGATTTCCCCAGGATACATCCCAAGAAGAGCTGACTGCTTAGCATGATGTTCAAGGCTCTTTTCAGCTTGGCCCAGCCTTCCCTTCCAGCTCATCTCTCTCTGTTTCCCATTGTCCACTCCACTCTGGCCGCTCCCAACCATGAATCCTTCTCTGACTCTTGGTGCCTTTATTGCTGCTGTTCTCTGATTCGCCCACTTGACAGACACCTACATTTCCTTCAAAACTCATCCTAAATTCCATTGCCTCTGCCTGGGGAGACCAAGGAAAGCATTGCTGAGATTATTGCTTCCCACGTCCATCAAGTAACAGCCACTCAGAACTCAACCGTAAGTATCGTATGTTGTGATGGGCATCCCAACTAGACCGTGTGTTCTGGGGCAGAGACTCTGCTCTACTCACTGCATCCTCCTGGTGCCCGGCATCCCAGCGTCCCCAGGGGTGCAGCACTGGGCCAGGGGGCAGCTGCTCAGGGGTGTCTTCAGGAGGGTCGGGAGCTGCTTTAGGTCTGATGCTCTTTTTGTGCTTCTGTACTTTGCAGGACAGGGCTTCACTCAATCTACCAGAGGCTGTGAGTAATTGCCTCTTGGGTATGGTAGTCATTAGGGCTGCTGTGACGTCCCAGTTGGTTCTCTCCTCCTTCTGGCCATGTGGTAAGACTGCCCTCCTCATCTCCCTCTGAGAGAAGGTAAAACCATGTGACTTGCTTTGGTCAATGGGATAGAAGCAGAATCAAAGTAAGCTGTTCTGAGTGAAAGCCACAGAGGGCAGGAGTGTCACTTGCCATACTTTCCTTCTTTTGACTTGGTAACTATGGAAGTATGTGGCAAGATGGAGTCTCTGTCAAGTGTGCGTGATACAGAGACCCTGACATCCCAGATCCTACATGTACCAGGAGTGAGAAATTGACTTCGTTTCATTAAGCCACTGAAATTTGGGAGCTGGCTGTTCCTACAGCAAAACCTAGCCCATCCTGATGAAGTCCAGGGGCCATGTAGGCAAGTTAAGTATGAAAAGGCATAGGTTTCAGGCAATGTACAGTGGTGGGGCTGGGTATGTCTGACTGAAAACTGCATATTCTACCGAAAGACTTTCAAATGCATAGTTTTTGAAAACACTTTGAAAGACTTTCAAATGCATAGTTTTTGAAAGCTGGCCCAATCACACCCATCTGCCAGTGACTCAGATCAGGCCAAGGGCCATAGCTGATTCTCTCCTGTGGCTCTAGGGATGGAGGGTATGGGTGTCAGTTAGGGGCCCTTTCCATAGTGTGGAGATGAATTTTAAGATGTGCACACAGGTAAGGCCAGAGTTCTTTCCCAAGTTTGCAGAAACTAAGGCTCTGAGAGGAAAAATCACTGGCTCAAGGTCACATAACCAGCCAAAGGCCAGGAAAAGAACCAAGACTTCAACCTTCTGACCACAGAGACTTTCTCTGATGCTTCACTGGATGGAGGCAGGAAGGTGTGATGGCAGAGGGACACACCAGACCTTCTTTCCTGATTTCCAGGCCACAACCACAGATGGCTAGCTCTCAAGGATTGCCCAGGCATCATGGATGGCAAGTCACTGGCTGATGGAGTCTGTGCTGGGTCAGAGCGGGAGCCTTGACTTCCCTTGGGCCTTGTGGGGAGCTCCCTTTCAGCTCTGGTCTCCTCAGCCTGTCTTCAAGGCTGCCCGGAAGCCGTCTCCCTGTGATTAACGAGCACTTCCCCTCCCTGGGGCCTGAGCTGGGGGACGGATGGGATGTGGCTTTGGCCGTTGTGGGTAGAGCTGGGGTTTGGGGAGCCTTGGAGCGTGGGCTGCAGCTGTTTACTTGGCAGGGCCTTGCCTGCAGATGTGAGACTGCTGGGGTGGGTGGGGAGGCTAAAGAGTGGGGTGGAACCCAGAGAGAAGCCAGTGCTATTGCCCCTCTTTAGGAGGAGCCCATGCTTTGGTCCCATGTGCTCTCAGAGGGGATTCCTGCCCATTACCCTGTGTTCAGAACTATTTTGTTGCTTTCAGAATCAGGCCCCTGAGGGTGGCTCTGCTGCCTCCAGCTGTCTCCAGATGTTGGTCCAGTTTCTTCCTGTCCCTGTGCCTCCTGAATACTGACCCTAAGGCCCTCTTCTTCTGGCCAGTGTGGTTTTGGTTTTGGAATTGAAGTAACATTAGGCTCAGGCCCCAGCTCCAATTATCCTGGGCAGTGGAATTTGGAGCTGGGAGAGGCCAGGCTTGGACGAGTTCTTAGCTAATGGAAAGATGGAACTGTGGGCTACTCCCTGCTTAGCTCATCTCAGGGGACAGGGCAGGCCCTGCCTCTTCCTAGAGTGCAGCCATAGGTTTCCAGGATGTGAGCTCAACTAAAAGGGTGGGGGTCCTTTTCCCACCTCATCTCAGACACTTTTCTGTTCCTTGCTCAGTGGGGCCTGCCAGGTCTTTTTCAACGTGTAACAAAGACTTTGTAAGGGATGTAAGCAGGAGAGCCTTCTTGAGTTATTGGCTGAGTATGGTGTGTGTAGAGAGTAGAAAGGGCACTCAATACACTCTTCGTGTTGAATAGTTTTTTGCTTGTTGATATGAGAAATTCACCCATTCCTTCTTCCATCCTTCCAAGCTCCATCCATCCCTCCATTAATTTATACACCTTCCAATCAGATCATCTATCTATCCATCCATCTACCCATTCATTATATTATTTCTCACCTATCTCTCCATCCAAACATCCATCCATCTATTCTTCCATCCATCCATCTATCCATCCATCCATCCATCCATCCATCCATCCATCCATCCATCCATCTGTCAATCCACAAACTAGGTGAGAATTTGCACTTGGACTAGGCCCTGTGCCAGTTGCTAGGACACAGAGATAAAGAGTTTACCATCTCTGCCCTGAAAGCTCTGAAAGTGTTCCCAATCTAGTGACTAGATGTTCAAATAAACACCACTGTCTCCTCAGCAATATCATGTTACAATGAATGTGAAAGTTGTTCCATGAATCCAGAGGATTAACTGACCCAAACTCAAATGATACCTCCTTAGGACATGTCCTTTGATTCTACTGTGTAGCATGGGAATTTGACAGGTAGAGAAAAGGGTGAAGGATATTTTTGGCAGATGGACCAGGCTATGCTAGGGCCAGATCTCTGCAAATATACAGCATGTTCATGGAAATAAAGCACTGTGGCTGCAGGATGGGGCCGGGCTAGAGGAGAGGAGCAGTGCTCAGGGCTAGGTTGTGGAGGGCCTTGAGTGCTGGGTTAAGGCTCTTGGACTTTCGTAGTGGTTTTCGAAGCACCAGGGAGCAGTGGCAAGTGGAGGCTAGGCCTGGTCAGATGTGTTTTAGGAAGAACATCCAGGCTGCCTTAGGTGTTTTTTAGTCAGCCATATTTGGATTTGGATCCAACTCTGCTCCTTTCTAATTTTGTGACCTTGGACAGGCAAATTAACCACTCTGTGTCTGTTTTCTCTTCTCCAAAATGGACGTGATGCACTCTACCTGAGTTGCTGTGAGGTATAAATGAGAAGTACCTTCCACAGTTCCTGATGTATAGTAGATGTGCAATGACCACCTTATTCTGGGCTCTGCTGACACCTGGCTGAGATGAGTGCTTGCGTCTTCTGTTACTGATTTTAACTCATGGTGTATGTGTTTGGGCTAGTCACTTAATTTCCATGGGCCCCAGTTTTTTTTATCCACATAATGGGCACAAATCCAATAGTCTCCTTGTAGGATTTACGTGAGGGTGGACAAGGTGTTGAGTGTGCCTGGCAAGTCATTTGGGCTGCAAGCACAGTGCGGATATCAGACTCCGAGGACTAGTGATGCTTCAGCTTGGGATTTGCGGACTGGACCAGTGACCTCAAGTGCTCTGGCACAGGGCCACCCGAAACTTCCCACCCAAGAGTAGCTCCCTCATCACTGCCCTGTCCCGCCCTTCCCAGCTGTTCTGTGGAGATGGCTCCCTGGCTCCATGACTGCAGCTGCTAATCCCAGGGAGCAGCAGGCTGAGGCGAGACCCGACATGTCTGCGGTGCTTGGCAGCCTGGTTTACCTAGCACTGTGGCTCTGTGTCACCCCTCAGCTTTGGGGCTGGGGCTGCTCAGCACTCCACACCAGGCTTGGCTCCTGCCTGACCCTGCATTGTGATGCCCCAAGGAAGAAGTCAGAAAAAGATGTGTCTAAGGGAAGAGCAATGCCCATAGGGCCCACCCTGCCTGCCCTTCTCTGGGGACCAGGAAGGTGGAGTGGGATGATCTAGTATCCAAGTCTTCTCTCATATGCCACTTGGCCTCCAGGAGAGACTTAGTTAACTTATCTGTAAAATAGGAATGATAATACTAACCTCACAGCTTTTATCTGGGGGTCAAGAAAAAACAGGGGAGAGAAGGATCTTGGTTAAGTAACTCACAATGCATTTGATGCCCAAGGGCAGAATCACCTAGTTCCTGGCCTTGTTCTCAAGAACAATAATGCCTTGCTTGGGAACAAAGGCAGGCCAGACCGATGGCTGCAGTGAGGACACTTTCCAGAAGGAAAGAGTCCTGGAGAACCAGAAACAAGGAAGCAGAGAGGCAGAAGCCATGCCACGGCTAGCTTTGTTATCTTGGTCAAGAAGGGGTTCTCGTTGTGATTGTGGATAGACTCCTGGCAGCCGTGACTCTCCTCCTCGCTTTTCTGCTCTGGCCACAGGTTCTGGCAGCCTCCAGAGTCACCTACTCCACCACTGGATTCTCAGCACCTCACCTGGGGCAGAGCAGAGGCAAAGCTCCTGACTTGGGAGGTACAAATAGCCTGTGCTGGGGATGACATGGGCGGGCAGGCCCCTTGGCAGTTGAGTCCTCTGAAAGGCAGAAAAGCCTGGCTGTCCACACTAAGAAGAGTGGTATCCAAGCCTGGTCCCTACAGATTATGATCTTTCCAAAAATACTTAGATACCCAAAAAAAACTATCGACTTCAGAAAAAGACTGCAAAATCAAAATTAATTGTTTAATTGAATATGTGCAAAACGTAACATCATGCCAATGTGTTAAATTCAATTCATCTCAGCTCCTATGAAGTTACCTGTAAATGATACTTAAAGTGGGATGTAGATGCATTCTGTGTTTATTCTGATGTGGTATGACATTCCAGAGTGAGAAGGTTGCTGGGGGTGGTTATGAAGACTTAAAAACAGCTCCATTGAGGTGCTGTGGGGTGGGGATGCTGCCCATAATAGCTGGGCTGCGACTTTCTGACCATCTTGCCGATGCCTGCTGGCGACCGCCTCCAGAAGTTGAGCATTTCCAACACCTACAGATGGATAAGCTAACCTCTAGAGAGCCATTTGAGCTCTAATATTTTAGAATCCTCTTGGACTATCCAGTAAGTGCATGCAACAGCTGATTATGCTCTGCTTGCCCTGGCCTGCCTACCCTGGGGTGGGGACGCAGATGGGGTGAGGCAGGACAGCCTGGAGAAGAGGAGAATGGGGAGCCTAGTTTTGCCTCCATATCTGAAGTGACCCCAAGGGCCTGTGAGCAGAGCTTTGGGGACAAGGAATCACTAGGTTTTGGGTGATGGAAAGGAAGAATGAGAGAGCTGTCCTGTTAAAGAGAATTGTAGTGTGGCTCACTTTTGCACAACACAGGGCTGTTTGCAGAGCATTTTTGTTTTCTCTTCACAACTGTGTTGGGAGGTCAGGGTCAGTTTACGTTCCTGGACAATGGGGCCAGTGAAGTTCCACAGGGTTGAATGAGTCACTTGGATTCTCACCGTTGAAGACAGCTCTGGGACTAGAGCCCAGCCCTCTGACTCTGGGTTGGGCAGAGCTCCACCTTCTGTTATGCCATCCTTAGGAGGCAAGTTGGCAGAAACATGGAACATTCTGGGACTCCGTGTTGCATATGGCTTCCACCTCCACTCTCCTGCTCTCTGACTCTGACCTTCTATCACCCAGCTGCTCTGAGCACAGCATGCTGTTAGAGATGGTTAGTTCTCACAAAGGGCCAGGGGCATGCGTCCTGGCCTCCTGAGCTGAGACTAGGCCCAGGTAGTTGTTCCGGCCAATGAACTGTGAGCAATAGGGATGTGTCACTTCCAGGCCCGGCAAATGCCAATTTATCCAGAAGCTAACGGACTGTGGGCTCCAGGGCTGTCACTTGCCCTGGCCCCTCTCTCTGAGGAGCCATGGGCATTTTATTGTTGTAATTCCTGTGTACAGTGGCGTTTGAGCAGCTGTGGGCATTTTACATGTATAATTTTATATAACTTTTCTTAGAGAGAGCCCCTAATTGTATAAATTTCAGGCCCACAAAACCTGGATGTGCCCTTGTGGCTGAGGCCGTTAATTGACATAAACCTGTCATCCTGCTTTCCCTGACAGGGCTCTAGAATCCTGCTTAGCACCCTCCTGGAAAAAGGGGGAGCCCACAGCTTTGGAACCCTGAGGGAGCTGGGCAGGAGGTGGCTGTGTTCTGGGTGCTGGCTCTGCCTGCTCTGAGCTGCAGGGCAGTGGCTGCTGGGGTGCTGGGGGAGGGCATGGGCCTGTGAGCCAGAACTATAAGAGCAGTGGGTAGTTCCTTCTGCTGTCTTAAATGCAGCAGCCTTAATAAACTGTTCTGTGCACTTTCATTCTTCAACAGCTAATCGAAACAGTGACACGTGGGACAGTATGTTGTGTGTACCTATACATTTTCCTGATTACATGTGCCACACCAGTGGACATGTCCACCATTTAATCTAAAATAGAGATTATAATACCACCTAGAATGGTGGGAGGACGACATGAAATAATTCTATACAACAGACTAGCAGTGGGCTTGCCCACTTGATACATTATCTATATTGATACATTATATGTTATATATATACATTATATATATTGTAGTTACTTGATATATTATATATATTGTAGTTAGTATAATATTGCTCTTGCCTTTGTTGTGAGCATATGCACAGTTTGGTAGCTTAGGTGCCACCTGAGTAAGGGCTTTGTGGTGTTAGTGAAGTCCTTGGCCAGGAGGGGCTCAGCTCCTTTGGCCTTGTTCTGGACCCCAACTGCTTTGCTTTGTGATGCTCTCATCTGGGTTGTTTGCAAGCCCCCATTTTCTGTCTGTGTTGGTCCTCAGTTGACCAAGCCAAAATGATCCGCATTGGGTGACCTCTGGGGCTTCTACCAGGTGGGCTGTGCTCTGGTTCTACCTGTTACTGCATGTCAGCTCCTCTGGGCATGCAAAGATGCACTAATAAGCTCTGACCCTGCAAAATGCCAGCTGTCCAATGCCCTCTGCTCTCATCTGCTGCAGCTTGACAACTGCCTTGGCTTGAGATAGGAAAGGCTGCTCCCAAGCTAGGTCCCATCTGGAAAGCTGTCCCCATTGTCTCAGGCTTGGTTCAGTAGAAATAGAGGCTGAAACAGGAATTCTTGGACAAGTGTCGAGGGAGTTCTCAGGAGAAACGGTAAGGCAGTGAGGGAGCAGGGGAGGGGAGGGGAAGAAGCTAAGTGGGGATGAGACGTTCACTTAGCCTGATCCCATGGGGAGCTCTGGAGTATGAATCACACCAAAGATTTATCTCATCTTAAAGCAAGGGGACTGAGATTTAAAGCTGAGCATCTGTATGTTATGGGTGGAGGGCTGTCCCTTGGAGGGATAGGGAAATTCTCTGGTATCCTCTGGGAGCTCCCATCAGCCAAGGGCAATTCTGGAGAGAAGGGTGCTATGTGTGTGGTTAGCAACCCACCCTCTCAGCAGCTGGGAGATGGATCCATTGGTAAGGGGACCTGAGTGGGGCACCAATCTGCCACACCTGCCATGGCCCTTCTCTTCAAGGATGTTCTTGGGTTCTCCCTAGATTCAATTCTGCCTGGCTTAATAAACACCAGATTATCTGGATCTGTATAGTGTGCTAGGCCCAGTGAGGGTCTAGGCTTGCTGAAGTGTCCACAAATAACAGGCTCGTCTGGCTTCTGTCAAGGGCTTCCACAGTCACCCATGTCTGATCCCTCAGTGGTGCTTCTTTGCTCCAAGACTTGCCCAGGGGCAAGACCTTCAGGGCTGCACTGTATGAAGGTGTCTGTTCCACAGTGGAGGCAGGACAACCTGGAGAGAGTGTTTTCTGTTAAAAAGGAGCTAGAAAGTACCCAGTTTCTTTGGGATTGATGGGGGGAGGTGGAGTAAGGGTCTAATAGGCATGCATGTTTTTTTTCCCTTTTGCAGACTTTCCGAGCCAAGCAGAGGAGGCAGCACAGTGAAGCTCTCTCTCGCCTGCCCTCCTTTCCGCCCTCTTCCTCTCTGCTGGGCCATCTCAACTGCAGCCCCAGCTTTGTAGCTACTGCTGGGGAAAACAGAAAACCACAGCTATGCGGCACCAAACAGGCCTGCATCATGTTTACGCAGTGACAGAGGCCTAGGCCCAGCTCCAAAGAGGCTGGGGCTCCAGGGGCAACTCAGACAGCCCTTCCACGTCCAAGGCTGTGCTTGGGCGGCAGCGAGGGCTGAAAGGCCCTTGGCGGTCACTGCCTCCAAGTCTTTCATTTCATCGTGAGGCCCAGAGACAGGGAGCAAGTTGGCTAAGGGTGTGCAGAATTCTGAGATCTGGTTCAGGGAACACAAAAGGGATGCCAAGGCTGAGGTTCCTCGTTGGAGAAGAGGTGGGGGCTCATTCAGGTTCACTAGTGGCTGCTCTTAGCCTCTGTCTCCTTCTCTCTTTATGTCTAATCAGCAGCTGGTTTTTAATCCGAAGTCACTGTCACTGGACAAACAAAGAAGTGAAGGCAGAGGAGACCAGGCCTCTGAGCTGACCTGCAGAAGCTCCAGTTTCTCAGCCTTACACCTTGAAAGGTATTAAGGAATGAGAACTGGAACTCCCACTGAGAGACTAGAAGCCTGAAATGGCCTGGGTTCTGCAAGGAGTCACCTGGGCACTTTTCTCTCCCACAACCCCACAAATGCCTCTCGCCTCCCCTGGTCACATTCTTATCTGATGACCTTGCCTCCTGTTCCTGTACAAAGTTGAGACCAGCTTCTCTTCTTTTCATCTGCAAGCTACTCATCATCAGTGTCCACCCTCACCTTTCCCTTCTCTCTCATGATGGCAAAGAAGGAGGGACAGCATTCCTCTTTCCTTTCTCCTATGCTGTCCTGACCCTCTGACACTGGCTCCAGCAATTCATATCTCTTTCTTCTTCAACATCAACCTCTTTCCACACCTGCGCTCTGCACACAGACTGGCTCAATACTGAGGCTGCCACCTCTGCTCTCTCTGTTTCCACTTCTCCAAGAAATTTGTGGCAAGCCATGCTTCAAACCTCTGCAAATCCAGTCCTTGTTTCCACTCTGCTCCAATGGCTTTGAGGTCATCATTGAGTTGTCAAACCTTACTCTGTCCCGTTTGATCTCTGTCCTGTAACTGACACTCACTGTGGCCGTCGTCCAGTCCTGCCTTGTCATCTGTCAGACTCTCATTTTTAGATCAACTGTCTGATCCTTCCTCAGTCTCCATCAATGCTTGTTCCTCTGACTGATGTCCAAAACTGGTTCTTCTCCCGTTTTCAAGTCTTGACCCTTTTTGCCTAGGAAATGAGTGTGAAATAAGGGAAAAATTTTTTTTTTCTTATTGATACAGCTATGTCTGTATTGCTGAAGACCTGAAAGTGGCACTCTCTGAGTATTCCTCCTACCTCTGCTCTGAACCCCCTTGGACAATTGCCTTTTGAGACACCCCCTCCTGGACATCTCCCAAGATTCTAATTAGAATCAGCATTTCCTACATCAAGCACATCATCTTCTCCACCAGTCTGCTCCATTCTTGGTTGTAAGCATCACTTACTTGCCAAAGTAAGAAAATCTGGATTTTATTCTTGCGATAGGCTCAACAGTGCCTCTCCCCACCCCAAGATATTGACATTTTAATCCCTTTGCAGATGTGATTAAGTTCAGGAGTTAAGATGAGATCCTTAAGAGGGAGCTTGGAGGGTCAGAGTGATTGGTAGGAGATGTGAAAATGGATGTAAGAGGTTGGAGTGATGCAGCCACAGATAAAAGATTACTGACGGTCACTAGAAGCTGGAAGAGGCAACGACTAGTTTCTCCTATAGAGACCTCAGAAGAAATAATCCTGCTGACACCTTGATTTTAGCTCTGTAAGACCCATTTTGGACTTCTGGCCTCCAAAACTGTAAATTTGAATACATTTGTATATTTTAAGCCAGTGAGTTTGTGGCTGTCTGTTAGAACAACCAGAAGAAACTGATAGAACCCTAATGCTGCTTCCCTATCACTGGCTACATTCGTTAAGACCCAAATCCTATCAAATTTCTCTCCAAAATATCTTTCATGTTTCCTCCCTCCTTTTTGTTGTTAAGCTCATGCTATCATCATTTCTCCCAAGAGTTCCTGCAATGATCTCTTAACTGATCACTCTATGCTTTCTAAAGCTACCCCTTTCATTGCTTTAAGAGTTAGCCTCTGACATGCATTTTATGAAGATGTTCCCCTTTCCCACAACCTTGACTTACAGGCTAGAGGAGGAGACTACTGTATTTAGACTGTGGGGAGCCATTGAATGTGCTCCTTAGTCAGTCCCCAGTCTCTCCTGTCCATCCATATTCCTACCTCATGCCCTACCATTTGGTCACATGGGGCAACAGCAGGAGGCACTTTGGTTATGAAGTTTCCTCACTCTGAAATACTCCTCTGTAACTTCCACTAGCTCTTTAAGAGTCTGAGCCTTCTTTGGGTCTCATTTCTCTCATCTATACCATTAAGGTGCTTGTCCAGATGAGCTCCAAAGCTCTATAGAACTCTTCAGTCTGAATAATTAAACTAAGTAGATTTCATTGACCACCAGTGCTCAAAAGGTATCTCAAGGGCCTTTTAACCCACCCTGTTTTGGGGATAGATGGTGTCTAATGGGCTGTGTTTCTTAATAATGCCCCCTCAGACTTAGTGAGGTGTGCGTACATGTGCTGCATATTTGGGAATAAGCTTGCGTGTTTTAGGGGGAATGACAGAGTTTTAAACAATTTATTAAAGAGCCGCTAAAGGCGCCTTGGCTATGCAGTTTCTCCAGGAAAAAAAAAATTTCTGTTTTGACGATTTAAGTGTTAATGATTCAAAACCATATGGATCACATTTCCCTCCCATCCGTATGGTTTTTAAAAAGTATCAGTGAGACTGCTTAGGGCAAAATGCATTTATGATTCTATCGATCTTGCAGCACTGTGAGGGCTGTTCAACAGATCTGAGTGAGGGGAGAGGCTGGAAGGCCAGGATGTGGGCCTTTCCCTGGGTGATCTCCACGTTGTCTCTGAGGAAAATCGCCCTTGGCGTCTGGGGAGAGTTTTCAGCACACATCTTGGTGGGAAAGGAACGCTGTATCCCGGTGGGGTTTTTGCAAAACCTCCAGAACTAATTTTAAAATGACTTAGGTTTTGGCAGACTGAAGAGGTGTTAACTCAAACCCGGGTGTATTTCAAGGGAAATGTAATTAGAAAAATGCTCTCCCAGTTAGCTGGGAGACTGCCGAGCAATAAAGATTCTCATTGCAGAACTGTTCGGTGAGATAAAAACATGCTACATCAGGGTCAATATGCAGACATGCACATGGACTCCCCACCCCCCTCCCCTGCTGGGCCCTGGTGAACCCACACTCAGAAACTGGGGCCATCAAACCCAATGTGAAATGGACACCTTCAGGGATCCTGGAGGGGCCTCCTACCATTCCCACCAGTCCTGCACTTAAGAACCAGGCCATGACTGAGCCATTTACTGCTGGTCTCTTCCATGAACCAGAGTGGAACAGAGTGAAGGGACCTGGCTAATGGTGAGGGCAGATTTTGATCCACACAGATTTCTGGCCTTAACCCCTCATCTAGTCAGATGATTCTGACGATTGGCCAGATTTGGGCATCTCTGGCTTATGGGTGAAGTCCCAACTCCCAGTATGATAATCCAGACCCCTCACAACAGGTCTCAACTCCCCTTGCTGGTTTTATCTTTCTTCCCTGTCCACCACATTTCCTTTGCTAATAGCCCTTCCATATTCTCTATGGCCCCATTCCTTCTCACTTGGTCCCATCCTTCTGCCTAGGACTCAGGCTCTTCCTTCTCCAGGAGGACAATACAGCTCTCAAAAACACAGCAGAAATTCTGCTTTCCTTGTGGAGAAGTCCCTATGGGAGTGGCCCTTCACATCCGTGACCACACTGTCTGTAACACTGCCTGTTGTCTCCTCATGGGGCCTGAATCTGGGCCCCAGCTTTGAGCTCCTGTGGAGAAGTGACTTATCAAAATCCTGTACTCAACATGGTCAGAGACTAAGGTGGGGCTTGATATGCGGCCAAGTACTCAACAAATGTGGAGAATAGGATAAACTTTTAGAATCTCTAGCACTATTTTTGCCATCCATTCATTCGATCCATCCATTCATTAACCCACTTATCACTTTACCTATCCAACTACCCACTAACCATTTATCTATCCTTCACCCACCGCCCATGTATTCATCCATCCATCCATCCATCCATCCACCCACTCACTCATCCATCCATCAGCCACTCATTCAACAGAGTAAATGTTTTCTTTTTAATCACATTGCATTTATTATAAAATGACTTTGGAATTTTTCAAACTCTTAGACTCTACTAGCATATTATAATGAACAACCATGGACCACCCACCCAACTTTATCTTATCTTAGTATTATGCCATATGTACTTCAGATTTTTCGTTTTAAGAATCAAAACACTGTAGATATGGTTGAAGCACCATATGTGAACCTTCACAATTCTGCCCTTCTTCTTCCCTCCACAGAGATGGCATTTCTTATTTTCACCCATGTTTTAATTTATTTTTTTTACTATGTATTTATGGGTTCATAAACAATGCATAGGTTAGTTTTCCAGGTTTTAAAGTTTTATTAAATTATGTTCCACTGTATGTATCATTTTATAATTTAATTTATTTTTGTTTATTCTTATGATCCCATTGTACTTTTTTTGTCTACCACCATTAAAACAGCTTGTCATATGATCATCTTTGTCTCTCCATGTGGGTTGTAAGCAAGCTCCTGGAGGCAGAGAGCTCATCTTTACATCACCATTTCCTCAGAGCCTGGTATAGTCTTGTTGGTTGACTGCATGGATAATGGGCAAACCTTTACTGAATGCCAATGCTATACCAAGCACTGCATTCTGAAGCCACCCAGATGTGGTTCAGCCTCAGCGCTAGATCCTAAAAGACAGTACAGATGAAAAACAGGTTAGAGGAATGAGGAGGTATCTATAGAAACACAAAGCACAGATTTAATGGGCTGAGGGAGAGGGTCAGGGAAAGCTTGTCACAGGGTGACAGGAGTTAGGCAATGAAAGATAAATACAAGTATCACAATCAGGTGAGGAGGGAGTAGAACAGTCATGGCAGAAGAAATAGCACCTACTATGTGTCAGGCCCTGTGCTCATGGTAGAACACAACAGTGAGCAATAGGGATGGTCCTTGCCCTTGGTCTTGCGGGACAATGAAGCAAATAAAAAAATGTTAGATGGCGAGTACTCTCTGTGCAGAGTTCTTAAAACGTTTTAAGGGTTTTTGAGTCACAGATAAGGTATTTACTGGGTAGTGGGGACGGCCTTTATGAGGAAGGGACACTTTATCTTGAGATCTGAATAATAAGAAGGAGGCAGCCATGAGAAGAACAGGGGAAAGCACACAGAAGGGAGAGAACTGAGTTTGTTCAAGAGAGGGAGAAAGGCCTGTGTGTCTGATTGAAGGCAGTTGTCAGATTGTGTAGGGGGCAGGTAAGGGGCTTGTGTTTTATTCTAACCAGACAAGGAGACTTAAGAGGGTTTTAAACAGAGAAATGATGGGATCCAATTACTTATAAAATGAATTAAAGGTTGGACTTGAGAACTGGAGTCAGAAGGTAAGTCAGGAGGCCCTTGTACTTTTCCGGTTAAGATGGCTGCAGCTTGGCCCTGGTTGTTGGTGGCTGAGATGGAGAGAGGAGGCTTTGGGGTTATTTTTAAGACAGGGTTGTTAGGCTTTGCTGAAAGGATGGATGTAGGAAAAGGGGGCAAGGGCAAATTTGTGACCTTGAGTCTCTGGGCAAGTGGCGGGAATAGCGTTCACTGGAACAGGAACAGATTTGGAGGTTGGGGCAAGAATGAAGAGTTCTGCTTTGTCCCCATTGACTTTGAAATACCTTTGAGACAGCCAAGTGGAGCTGCCAATCAGGTGATTCATGTTGGACCCCAGGGAGAGGCCAGAGCTGGAGATATCACACTTTGGGGATCCGTCCTTCAAGTAGGGATGACATCTGGTAACTGGTAGGTACTTTGTCCTGCCCTCCTGCCAGGAGGTATAGCTTACAACCTCTGCCTCACTTTCACTGTGTTTTTTTTTTTCTGAGGGTTGGGCAGGGTACGGATTAATGTACCCATTTTATATCTGGGAAGGCAGAAGCCCAGTGAGGACAGTGATTGGTCCAACTATCCAGGCAAAGCCAGGACCCCATCCCCTTGCCCCAAGCCTGTATTTTTTCCACCATGTCCTGCAGGCCACCTTTGCATAGCTGAGTGACTGAGGGCAGCTTCAGCCTTTTCTGGATCTCTGGTTCTTCCTCTGTAAACTCCCTCTTTTGTTTTCATGATGCATCCAAAGTCGAAGTGGCTAAAAAGATGCCAGAGAGAGAGAAAGCTCACGCAAGGCCTTCCCTGTGTTTGCTCTGTGTATTCTGGCTGTACCAGTGACTAATGCTGGCCAGAGGCTGATGATCACCCAATAGTGAGCACTGTGACATGCTACTACCCTCCACTTTGTGAGGAAAGGCAACCCAGGTCTAAACTCATGGAGGGCAGGGAGAGAGGACTACAAAAATCATAGCTTGCACTCATAAGTGTTTATAGTGCTCAAGGCATGGTTCTAAGTATTGCAGAGTACTATGCACCTGGAAAGTGAGTCCTAGAATTATACCCATTTTATAGAAAGGGAACAAAACATGCTTTTGTGCCATCCACCACTGTCCTGGAGTAAGGAGCAGAACTGGGATTCAGACCCACATTGTCAGGTTGTGAGAACCATCCCTTAGCCACTTCCTTGACAGTGGTTAAATTAGTCAGTGGTTGTTCATCTGTTATATTAGAGGTGGGGAAACTGAGGCCCTGTGTGTGGGCAATTTCCAGCAGCACACAAAAGCTGACGATCCCAGTGGCCAAGGCCCTGTGTTGTAGGAGGTTCTGGGGGTGAGATTCCCCTAGGACACCGGTCTTTGAATGCTTGTTTGCTATAAGTCCTGGACTACATTAAGAGCTGTGCCCTGGGGACACAGGAAGGACAAACAGAAAGACCTGGCACACTTGGCATGGCCAGATTTGCTGAGGACTGAGAAAAAGACGGTGATGCGTGTGGGCTGTGCTTCCCATCCCAGGGGAGCTGCTGACAGGGAAAGGACAGCAAAGCGCCTCTTCCAGGGATGGGGTGGACCTGGCCTGGAGCTCCTCTATGGACAAGGCAACTGTGTGACCCGGCCAGGGCCTGGCTCTCCTTTGGGCCGTACCAGCTTTCTCTAAAACCAGAGCTGGGTTAGAGTCAGATCTTCCATCCAACAAGTAAATACTGAGCTCCTACTATGTGCCAGATGAGGGGCTGCTATAACTGGAACCTGCTCTTCTCCCACCCCAAAGCCCATTTTTTAGTGCGGTGCTGGCAAGTGGACACTGAATAATCTGCGATAACGCCCCCTCAGGGGGGCAGGCAGACACAGCATTTGGGGCACCTCCTTGGGGCTTAGCAGAGGAACCCTAGAGGAAATGATTTCCAAGAAAAAGCTTAAACTGTGAGTAGGAGCTAACCAGTCAGAGAGAACAGCCTGGGTGAAGGTTCAGAGGCTGGTAAGCACATTACATTTAAGATGGAAAAGAACTTGATTGGTTTTTCTATTGAGGTAAAATTCCCATTGTATAAATTAACCATTTGTTTTCAAGTGAAAAATCACATAAGAAAATTAATCAGTTCAGTGGCATTTCATACATCTACAATGTTGTGCAACTATCTCCTCTGTCTAGTTCCATCAGCTGTTTTCACACTGACCTTGGTGGTTTCTTGCTCCAAATGCTGTGATTCCATCATTCAAACAGCAGAGACAGGATTGGCAGCTTCATGACAAAACGCATTTTGGTCACACAGAATGTCATATTTACAAAAACCATTCAGAGATAGATATGACATCCCCATTTTACAAATGGGGACACTGAGGGAAACTGAAGAAACTTGCCTGAGGTCACATAGCCTGGGGCAGAGCCGGGACTGGCATTTAAGCATCTGAGGCTCATGTTTCAGGCCCTGATGGTTCCCAAATGTTAGTCTTTAGACCAGCTGGACAGCCGGTTAAGAATTCAGATTCCGGGCTGGGGCCCAGGCGTCTGTGTTTCTCATAACTCCCCTTGCACCTTTAGGATATGGGAATACCTCACCCCAGAGCCTCAGGGAAGAGACGGGTGGGAGCTGATCTGTCTCAGGCCCGAGGCACAGGGATCTGGGGCCCAGCAGCCTGAAGGTGGACCCTTTTGGGGTGGCAGCTGGTGGGCTGGCAGCTCGAGAGTGGGTGTCTGGGGGCGCGGGGAAGGCAGGTGGAGCAGCAAATCTGGCCCAGTCAGCTCCAAGACAAAGGCCTCTCTGCCAGCATCCCCAAGCGTTGGCCCCACTGACAAATGGGCCACGACTTCTCTCATTAATTTGTGGAGTGGCGTGTAATAATAAAACGCTCCTTAAAGCTGGGACGTGGCATGAGTGACTGCTTTTTTAGGTCTTAATAAGGATCATTAACTGTGTATGAAAAGGTTTTCTAAACATTTGTTAAACTCTCTGAGCTTACTGTGCCCATGGCTCACTGCTCCCCAAGATGTCTCGGCCAGTCAGCACCAGCTGGGAAGGTAAAGACACAGAGCTCAGGCCCCTGCTGGCTGTTTTCAGAGGCTCCCCTACTCCCAGGCTTCCCCTGCTTGGCTGTGAAATGACTCAGGGCCAGGAGTCCAGGAGCCTTTGCTTTTGAGCAGGACAACAATAATGTTTGTCAAATGAATAGGTGAATAGTCTGATGGAAAAAGAGCAGACTCCATTTCCTAAATCTGGACCTTTGGACAATTCCTTTTACCTCTCTGATCCTCATGCTAATCACCTGTAAAGCAGAGATAATATTTACTCTCCATATTTCAGGAAGAAGTTTTAGTGAAGTAAAAGACACAAATGATGGGCTATCAGAATAATTCCCTTCGCTCCCTTCCTCCCTTCTACCCTCCTTCTTTCTTCTCTGTAGTAGTTAGGGATTTTCCCCTGGAAGCTCAAGGAGAAAGAGGGATGGGGGCTGCAG
This sequence comes from Eidolon dupreanum, assembly GCA_028627145.1. Taxonomy (NCBI): domain Eukaryota; kingdom Metazoa; phylum Chordata; class Mammalia; order Chiroptera; family Pteropodidae; genus Eidolon; species Eidolon dupreanum. Next base: position 47,436,971 of record CM053506.1, on the reverse strand, counting down.
GAATTCAGAGAAAAGGGAGGATGGAGAGAACATCTCTTGGCATGAAGAAACCCAGCCACAGGTGAAAACTGAGGGAGGAGCAAGGAGTCAGTCTCCCGCTACCTGTTAAATCATCCATTTGAAGTTGTTTCCCATTATACTCTGTGCTGTAGATGCTCCCTATAACTTCCTAATGTTCAAAAAAATTCTATTACACATAACAATTTGCTGTTTGTGGCTTTTGGGACCATGGAAGACGGTGAGCCTGGCCAGGCAAGAGGATGGAAGCAGCTGTGGCCAGGTAACAGGACAGCAGGATTCAGTCAGTCCCACAGTTGAGCGGGGATCATGCCAACAGGAAGGGGCATTTGAGGTCTGCTCCTGGGCCTTCAGGGCAGGAGGGGAATGGGTGGAGGCCACTAGAGGCAGGGTTCCACCTCTCTCCCACCTGCAGAATGCTTTTGCAGCCCCTGGAAGTGTTCTCTCTTGCTTCAGGAAAGCCTATACCTCTTCCCATTTCCCAAACATGGGTTCAACAGAGGCCTGGGGAACACACTTGAACTGGCTAGTCCTCAGGACCTTTCTCCCCTTGGCGATCCCCCTCCTTCCCCTGCTCTCACCCTTTTCTCTCCCCTTAGCTCTGGGAGCTCAGCTCCTACATCTCTCCATTCCTGAGGAAACTCAATTATGAAACCACAAACAACACTGGCCTGCTTATTTAAACCCATATGCACATGTGGCCGACACCCCAGGCCGAGCAAGACTTTCCAAGAGGACCGCCAGGAAGGAAGGGTGTGGTGGGGGCTGGGGCCAGGAGAACAGCGCTGAGAAAGGTCAATGAGCTGAGAGCGTTTGCAGAGGAAAGTCTTTATCAGGAGTGACCCTAGTGAAGCTGGAACTGCGGCGAAGGGGTGTGTGGGTGTGTGTGTACGTGTGTATGCACAATGCATGTTTGGTGAGTTTTGGATAGTGGAGTAGGTGAATACATTTAGATTCAATAACTGTGTTCCCAAGACAGTCATGTACCAGAGACTGTGTCAGGCAAATTTACATCCTTTGTTGGAGGGATCTTTTCCTGTCATTCTGAGAGTTGCACACTCTTTTTATTCCTATTTTATAGATGAGGGGAGTGAGGCATCAGAAATTAATTACCTTGCCCAATATGCCACTGCTGGACATCTCTCTACTTAACACCCTTCTGTGGTTCTGAGGCATATAGAATAAGGCTCCTTCCCCTTATCATGGTAGGGAAAGCTCATCGTACTTTCCGACCTTTTGTTCTTGCTGGGTGCTCCTCCATTTGGGGGCTCAGAGACCCCCTTCTAAGCCGCAGGTAAAATGGCTCCACATCTGGGAGCTTTTTGTCCAGACTCAAGTGAAGATCCTTCCTCTGTGCTCACACCTCAACCTGCCTCAACGTAGTATTTATCATATTGCATTAGAGGGGCCCAGCCATATTCTTGTATCTGCCCTGGCTCCTCATATTCAGGGGCGCTGAAATGTGGGAAAGAGTCAATAGAATCTGGTGGATATGCAAGTGATTGACCATGTCCAGTCACCCCCAGAGTAGAAGGGGGTGCTCTGTCGGGATGGGATTTCCTGCAGTGACAAGATGGTTAAATTGGAGCACAACCTGATCCCAGCATGCTTCGCCATTCCTAACTGGGCTTCCCATCAGAATCGCCTGCATATTCCCACTTGCTGGGTCTGCCATGGGTCCTAGGATGCTCATGCAAATGAGCCCCCCAGGTAATTATGACCCCAGCCTGGCTGGGGGACCACTTCCTGTGCCATGTTCTGCCCTTCCCAAAGAGTGCTGAGTTTAGGAGTGAGAGGAGGTTCTATATGGCTTGGATTCACAAGAGATGGAGAAAAATCAATCAATGCCACTATTGGCCGAAAACCTCACAGTCAGGACTCATGGGCAGATGGAGGAAACTGAGGTCCAGAGAGGGAACAGGTTTATAAAGTGGGCAGGGCTGGGACTATGCCTCAGCCTCAGCCTCAGATTACTTGTCAGCTGGACCCTAAGCCCAGTCTTGTAGATAGAATCAAAGTCAGAAGAGTGAGTGTGTTGATGTCATGCAGTCAGGAAAGGAATGGGGGTGAGGTGGCTGTGAGGCCACATAATGCTGTCAGCTTTTGCAGTGAAAGCTACTAGCTGCTTCACTTAGTTAAATTTATTTCATGTTTTCCTCTTTCAGTCAGTTAAACATGCTCAACCTCAGGCATCTCTTGTGAAGCTAGAAAGAAGGGCAGGAAAGAGTTATAAGATTCTCTTTTAAAATAAAAAGAAAAAAAAAATTCCTCCCTGCTCTCTAGTTCTTTCCCCTTCCCTTAAGGGAAAAATATGGATTGGAGATGTTTTTAGTTGCAGCATTTCCTTGCAGCTCCAATGGCTGTTTGTCTAGCTCCTCATGGGCGCTGTGAATTTACAGCTCGGCATCTCGGCAAGTAGCTTCGGGGAGAAAGATGGTGGAATTTTATTCTTGCTAATTTAAAACAATAATAATTGTTCACGCGTTAGGAAGCATTCCTATTAAATCAATCCAATCTTTCGGAACAACTGGAATAAAATGAAGCCACATTTCCTGATTGGGCCTCTGTTGGCTTCGTGATTGTCATTTATTCAGCTAGCCTTTTGTTTCAGCAGATGATGGTTGAGCACTGACTACAGTCCAGCCCTGTCCTAGGCACTGTGTGTGGGGAAGGGAGAGATGCTAAGGAATGAGGTGGGTGATGCCTAGACATGGTATGATCATTCTCATAGGGAATAGGAGGACAGGGTTGTGAATCACAGTAACATGGCTGTTGTTTTAGGGACCAACAGGGCTCCCCTCAGGGTCTGGGTCCTTGGTGGTATCTTTCACTAACATCAGGAATACAGAAAGAGGATTGAGTACTGGGGAGAGGTTGTGGATCCACTTGGGCATGTTTATGTTTGGCTTGCAGTGAATGTGAGGGTGAATGTGGGAACTGGCATAAGGTAAACTGAGACCTGAGTCAGACAGGAAGTGGGCAGGGGTTTGGCTCCTCAGAGAAATCAGGGGCAGGAAAACTGAGACCTAAACCCAGAATCAGGTTGAAAGATGAGAAGAAAATGGGAGACGAGAGTTCATCTCCAATTGGAGAATAAACCCAAGGGTTCTGGCAGAGGTGATGACGAGAGCAGCCAGAATCATTGGTCAGTCTGTGTCAAGGAGTGAGGTTGAGCTCAAGGCTGTGAGTTTATGCTGAGAGCTGGCCTTTACCATGGCTCTTTGTGCATGTTGTATAGTAGACCAGATGCCCATATACAGCTAGGACCCACACAGGACTACATTTGCGGAAGCTCATCCACGAGGTCTGTGCTTCATTCAGGAGGAGGTGTCCAGGGAGTAACTGGATGGAGCAACCTGCATCTTAGGAAGATCTGAGCTAGTGAGAAGGAAATCTGAATCATCTCCAGAGATGCCTGTGCATAAGTGTTGCCTCTGGGTTGTTCTCTGAGGTGGGCATGGTAGTGCAGAGAGGTTGGCTCGGGAGACCTGAGACTGAAGGCCTCTGTGGCAGGAGGACCACACACCCTGGTTTGCCAAGGATGGTCCTGGTTTGTGTCTGTGTCCTGTGTGAACATTAATAGTGCTCCCTTTCAGCCCCAAAGACCCAGTTTGGATGATAAATGATATTGTTTATATCATCACACCATCTAAACAATTTCAGCACTCTGTGGGCCTGCCCATCTGACTGGCAACCAAGATTTGACTCAGAGAACCTCTCTGTCTCTTCTCCCAGTGCCAATCTTTATTAGCTTGATAACCTTTGCCTTTCTGAACCTCAGTTTTGCAAAATGGTCGTCATGTAAACAACACAAGTTTCTGTTTCCCAGAGTTGTTGTGACACTGACATGGATGAGGAAGATTGTTGTAAGCTCTCAACAGCTCTGCAGGAGAACATGACCCCTGTCTTTGTTTCTATCTCTGTCTATGTGTCTCTCTATCTTTGTTTACTGCTCAGAGGAAAACAGCTCCTACCTTCATCCTACGAAAAACATAATTGCACACTCAGCAACAAGCTGAAGACCACAAGGAGGGAAAGAAGTTTTTGCTCCCGCCCCTTCCCTCCAGAAATCAGGCCACCACATCTTTGAGGCAGGGAAAGTGTGCTGACTACTCTGGGACCAAGAGAAAGCAAGCAAAGGGACTTCCCTTTCTCTCTTCTGCCCCCTTTCCCCTTTGTTCTGAAGATTCCTGAGGCTCTCAAAAGCCACAGAGTGAAGATAAATGAGACACAAACTCATCTTAAGTGGCCTGAGCTATGAGGACAGATGAACGGTCTTCAGGGGGAAAAAGGGGCAGTGATTACATGTGTGTCCTGTGAGAGCATTTGTTCCTTCAGGTCTAGAAGAAGGTCTAGAACTGGGTCTATCAAGAAGCAGGATAGGCTCCATAAACAGAGAAGTAGAATGCCTGGAAGAAAGGACATGAAAGTCTTGTTTGTTCTGAGTATTCAGACCATGTGGGGGATGTTGCATTTACTTGCAATGGTAACAAGAGTCAAATCCATATTAAATTCAGTGTGTTGAAGAAACAGGGATATTTGGCCTAGAGAAGATTTAGAGGCCAACGACTCACCACTCTTTTAAGAAAATATACATTTTTCTTTCTGGAGTTGATATCCGATGAGCCAGGTGACCCAAGGAGGTAGTGAGTTCCCCATCCCTGAAGGAATGGAAACAGAGTTTGCCTAACTACTTGGTGGGGATGTGCAAAAGCAACAAAGCATGTGCCGAGGGTTAAACAGTTAGTTGACTTTCAAGGTCCCTCTCAGACCTGGCCTTCTAGGACTCTCTCAACACTAGCCTCTGCTTTCAGCAGCCGCTGCCTTCTGGATGAGTCAAAAGCCTGCCCAGCTCTGGCCTCCTCACTGGGTGGGGCTCTCTGGGAGCCGCCAAGGCCTCCCACTCTTGCTGTACAGGGCCACTGCATTCACTGCCTCTGGGGGGCCTCTTACAGCTACCACCCTCCTGAAGTCAAGAACTGAATAAATTGGTTAAACAAGGAAAAGGCAAAAACTACACACACACACACATGCACACACACACACACACACACACACACACACAGAAAGGGAGACCTAATCTGAAATGAGAAATGCTATCTTGCTCTGGCTTTTTATCATAAGCCCATGCAGATGAATATTCTGATCTAATAATCAAAACAGGCTGTAATTGCAAACAGACTCTTAAGGCTTTGTGGCCGAGGAGAGAGCAGATGAGATACCTGCTGAGCACAGCAGGCCCAGCCCTGCCAGCCCTCCTCCCACCTGCTGTGGATCGATGCTGCTGTCCAGCCGTGCACCATTTTGCTGGCCTAGCTTGATCAAGGCCTGCTCACATTCTGCCTTCTCCAGGGACCCAGAGCCCCCTTTGCAGGAGAACCTACTTAGAGAAAGCCAGTTTCTATCCTCATCCCAAGAAAAACGTGATTAAACACTCAGTAACATCTTGAAGACCACCAGGAGGAAGGAAAGAGTTTTTGCTCCCACCTCTCCTGAACTCCACCTCCTCTTGGCTCTGGAAACGGTTCTCCTGGGTGCGCCACCAAAGCTGGAAGGGCTTTGGGTACCCTCCCTGCTTCCACCTCCTTTTTGTGTTTTGTTTCAGGCACACCCTCAGCTCAAATTTGCTTTGAAGGTCAGTTATTTCCACTTCTTTTCAAAACAACTGCATAGTTCTTCTGGGACCCAAATGTTGATTCTCTGCACTGAGGAATGGGTCTCCTTCAACAAATACATTCCAGAAATATCCATCCAGTATCTCTGGGCAAGGCATCCAAGAGGGTCAAAGATGAACCAGGCTTGGGCCTTGCTCCCAGATTACTAGCAAGGACACAACTGCCTGATGGAGGACAAAGGGGCTGTTTGTGCCTGTCTTAGGCGCTGACCCCTTGGAGCCATGGGGACCACGAGGGAAGCATGCTTCCGCTTGTTGAGGCCAAGATAGTGGGAGATTTTGAGCTAACTATTGAAGAGGAGGATTGATGGAATGAGATAATTAGGGAGGGGCTTACCAGGTGAATAAAACAGCTTGGGCAAAGGAGAAGAGGCTGGATAGGTTGATAGTGTTTTTGAGAACTGTATGGTAGTCTCTTGTGAATGGCGCATGGGGTTTGGAGTTTGATGGATGGGGAAATGAAGCTGGAAAGGTATGTGACTGAGACCACATTATGATGGGGTTTGAAGTGCTTGCTAAGGAGTTTGACTTTATCCCAAAAGGATCTGGGGCTCCTGGAGGGTTAGAAGCAGAGTAGAGATTTAGAGATGTCTTTCTGGTGGTAGTGTAGGGGATGGGCAGTAGAGGGAGAGGGTGGTGATAGGGGGCTAGTAGGAAGGGGCAAGAAACCAGGTGAAAGGAAATGAAAGTCTGAGAGGTGGAGCAGAGTCCGGGGACAGTTTATTTTTGAAAAGTTCCTGACTGAGTGAGGGTCTTTGCTTAGATGCTGGGTGGAATATCAAAGGATCATCAGATAAATGGCATTAGGTGCTGAAGACTAATGTCATGATTTCCTGTTTTTTATCTTTCTATTTTGAAATAATTTTAGATCCACAGAAAGTTGCAAAATAGTGCAGAGTGGTGCCTTCACCCAGCCTCCCCCAGTGGTTGCATCTTGCGAAATTATAGTGTGATATCAAAAGAGACCAATGCTGTTTGACCTTCAAGTCTATTCATCCCCTGCCTGGAGAGCTTGTGGGTGTTTGGGCTCATGTAGTATGAGTGGTGGTGTCTCTGAAGCACTGGCCTGCTCTAGGCACGGTGGTCCTTCCCTGGAGATGGAGGGTCTAGACAAGTCAGACAGGACAATAAACTTTGGGAGAGTCTGCCCATCAATAAGCAGGCCTGCAGCTAGTTGGGTAGCTTTTGGCTCAGAATCTGCAGTGCTGGGGTGAGTTGTGTTGACTCAAGCTGCATGATAAAAATCCTGCCTCAGTTTCCCATCTTAGCACTCCAGGTTCTAGCTGAGGCTGGCCCCCAACTTGCCTGGTTGAGCTGTGCCACCTTCTCTCTCTTATACAAGTCACACTTTGGAGGGCTATTCCTGTTCCCCTACCTCCATTCCAAATCCCAGACATGCTCCAGAGAATACCGAGAGTACAGCATCATTGCCTGGAGGGTCCTAGAGTCACCAGGGGCCACCTGGCCATCTTAGGAATAGGAACCAACCTCGATCAAGATGAAGATGAATGCATTCTTTTGAGCTCTGCATGAAGTTCCCTTGGGACTCACCTGCTTACCACTCTCCCAAACTTGCCCTTCTCCAGCTCCAATGCCCCACAGAGGAATGGCCTGCTGAGAAGACAGTCTCTAGCTCAGGTTATTCTGCTGTCTCTGAGCTCTTTACAATGGTAGCTGGATAAAGGCCTGGATAGGTCCTGGTTTGGGAGGCAGAACATCTGGCCCTTAGTTTGGCCCATCACTGATCTTCCATGTGACTCTAGGCAAATAAATCTTCTACTGGGGGCAGTCTCAACACTAATCACAGGTGGATGGGCTCCACCAGAAGTTATCGAACTTCTAGAAAGTAATGTGCTATAAAAATTACAGAACTCTGTGATTCAGACATTCAGCCAGGTGGTAATTCTTACTCACAGTTTGAGTTCTACGGATTGCTTTTTTTTTTTACCCATAAACGATAGTTAATAATGAAACCATTTGTGGAACTTCTATCCAAGTACATTACAAATATCCAAAATGAGGGATCTTATAGAAGTAGGGACAAGGCTCAGAAACTCTCTATTCAACAAACATTTGTAAAGTCTCTGTCATGGGCATTTGGTTACGTTTGACAGTGAGTGGGGTTTTGGACCAACCCCACCCTCACCTACCCTAACCCGCACAGGATGGTAATCATGATGGTACACCAATGATGCTCCAATCTCAGACTGTCTGCAACCAAAGTAAATGTCTGCCCCCACTCCTTCATTGCTTGCTTGCTCTTTTGGACAAGCTTTCCCTGAGATGAGGCAAAGACCTAAGAGGGCTGCTTCCGATTCCATTCTGATAATATGATGAAGTCTCATGTCTCTAGATGGTCCTGCTGGAATACTGGACACTCAGCTAGGGAAGGTCCTGGCCCTCTTGTCTCCAGTGCAGTCTAAACTCTGGGTGGTCCCAAGGCCTCCCACTGATTTTCTACTCCCATCTCTTTCCTGAATTCTGGCTGACCTTGGGTTGGCGCTTCTTCTGTTCCAGAGGCTTCCATAGCTCCCTAGTGCCTTTTGACTTCAGCTGGAGTCCTCAACCCAGTGTCTCAGTTCTCCTCATCTTACCATGTGGCCTTCCTCATCCTGTCCCCTACTCCTTCCTCCTGCAGCCTGGATGCCTTGCATGTTGTGTAGCTGTGTGGGTCTCTCTCTGCTCAGTGGGGGTGATGGACCTGAATTTCTCTAGGGCCTTGAGTCTGGGCTGGTCTTGACTTCTCTCTGATCTCTGCTTGAACCTTTGTTAGGGTCCAGGACCCATCCTTTCCCTGACAGCCCTGCAGGCCTTTCCTAAGGTGCTTGGGTGGGAAAGAGGAATGGGGTTGCCCAGCACTGGGAGTTGGGGCTCTCTGGGCTTCCTCAGAGAGTCCAAACAGGGCCTTAGCTCCTGACTATATCTTACCAATTTCCATCTCTCTAAAAATGACATTTTTCTACCAGGATAAACACTCATAAACCAAGGTAACTTCCTCAGCCAGAAGCTTGTTAGTGGAGTCACAATCAGACAAATGCAGTGCAATCTGTGGCAGGGCAGGGTGTGTTTGGGGAAGAGGTCAAACTCTTAAAACAAATGATGAGGTGAAGGCCTCCACTGAGCACATTCTTTACCAAGTGCCTTCTGAGGTCCTAAAACACATCTTGAGAGTCCCGTTCTTTTTCCTTGTTGGTCTAAGAGGAGACAAAGGAAGGAAAAAACTCCTGGTTTGCTACTTTGAGTGGTTCCATTTCTCCTTCTCATTTGTCCCCTGTCTCACTGTCCTTAGCAGTAATACCTGGGATACTTCTCTTTTAAAGGCATCAAAGGCAGATATCTTCACACCACAGGAGTTCTTGCATGGTGTCCCTTCATTGTTTATTTGCTCACTTACTCATGAACTCACTCACTCACTCACTCATTCAGCAGGTATGTGCTGAGTGCTCACTCTTTGCCAGGCGGCATCGCAGAGCTACTGCAGAGCCATGCTGGACCAGGCAGAGGAGTCTCTGAACATGTGGGCCTTCAAGTCCTCCATCCGTTCCCTGATTATTTAGGAGACTGGACTGATGTTCTGGCCACCCTTCCTGTGACTCTGCTAGCGTCCTCTCTTACCTCCTGAGGGTGAGGCTCAGTAGGCCTCCTTCAGGCACTCGTGGGCACTCGCTCTCCTTGCCTCCACCTGCTTGGTCAGCTCCTGACCTGGTTCAGCTTCAGTCCAGGGTCCCATGTTTCCCTGGGCCTTGGCAGTGCCAGCAGCTAGACCAGTTGCCCAGGTTAGGGTAACATTCCTAGAGGCACTACATGAGATCCGCCCGTGACTGCTTTCACTCGCTCCAGGGAGGGCTCCACAGCCTCTCCGTGTCCCCAGTGAATTACTCACTCACCCTGGGGCAGTCCTTCACTCTACCAGCACTAAGGAATGCCTGCCACGAGCTGGGTACTGCATTCAGGGGCAGCTTTGTCGGGGACTTCAGCTTTGCTTCCTTGGTAATGATTTCTGGTTTCCAAATGACCTTTCTGTGTATCTCTGAGTGTCACCTTCACTATTGGTTTCTGTGTCATTAACACCTGTGACTCAGGACCTACCACAAATATTTGTTAACCAATTAATGAGGACATGTGGGAAAGGCTCTCTTAAAGAAGGAATATTTGAGGCGGGCCATAAAGAGGGGTAGGAGGTTCCCAGGTGACTAAAGGGCTGGAAAGGCCCTTCTGGTCAAGGGTACAGCATGAACGAAGGTTTGGGCCTGTGAGAGAAAGAGCTTGGGTACTGGGGGCATGATGAGGGTTCCATGTGACCAAAGATGGGAAGAGTACATCCTGGTGGCAAAGCCACTGGAGACTGACAGTAAAGGAAGAAGGGGGTGAGTGAGCCTTGAAGGACACTCAGGGATTTGGACTTCAGCCTGATAGAGGTCAGTGATGATTTTTGAGAAAGGCAATAACACCATTTTGTTTATTTATTTTTGAGGTCAGTTACTGTGGGTGTGGATAGAATGTGAACCCAAGGGGGAAAAAAAAAAGAATATTTAGAAAGCTCTCATGATAGTCTCTTTTAAAATATACGTTTAATGAAGTTCCAAGTAGTGATAAGGGACCAGCTAACCTAAAAATACGTTGTGGTGGGGAGAAAATGGATTTTCAAATTATTCTGTTATTTACATAGAATCAAAGAGGCTACTTTCCCAGAAGGACTCACTTGTAATTCTAGTGGCGATACTTGTGTGTATTTAGTTCGACTTTTCTTTTTGCTGTATAAAAATAACTTGATTTTCTCGTGGTTTGTCCATGCAGCCATCAGAATATAATTATTCAGAAAAATAAAACAAAACAAAACGTTTGTTTCCTAGTCTTGTTTATCAGATGGCACATCAGCTTTCCTGGGCAAATGAGACACCTGATTTTTGTTAAGCAAAGTTATATACAATATTTGTCACACAATTATGTGGACATGTTTAGCATACCTTCTGGGGAAAAAAAAGACCTTAGAGGCTCAAAACCTTGCCAGGTATATTTATGCATGTTAGAGGTGTCATGCTTTTCCCAGAACTCTTATTTATTTTGAAGGCAGTGGATGCTGGAACTGAAGTCTCTACAGTCTGTGTTTATTGGCATCTGATGTGAGGCATTATCAATCAAGTGAAAGGACACTGAAAACATGTACCATGTTCCCTGAGCATGCATGTAGGCACACACGTGTTCACACATGTATGCATTCATCCATACTGCATACATGTGCACACACATGTCTGTACTTCACTGCTCAGAACTAAAACATCACACTGATGATTTGACCTCAGGATTTTATTACTGGGAAGGATTTTGAAATAAATTAAGCTAACCTCTTACGTTATAGACCAGGACACTAATGGTAGCCCAGAAAGGAGAAGAGACTTGCCTACAATTACTCAGCAAAGGATAGGCCATCAGGGGACTTGAACTCACAATGGCTAATTCCATTCTAAGGTGCATATGAGCAGAAGATTACCTCATAGCAACATGTTTCTCCCGGGTCATACCTTCTAAAGGACTGTGCTGTTTTCTATAGGGTCCTAATCTTAGCCAAGAAAATCCACTTTAGACATCTTTGGCTATACCAGAATTTTTGTTTTATAGAAGGAGCTGGGCACATCCACATTACTGGTTTTTATATAGGCTGGATTCCATTCCACCTATCTCATTACTTGGGGTTGGCAAAACATGTGGATTACAACTGCTCCGGGGTACTGTGTCCCCGGGCCCGGAGTCTCTTCTGGTTTAACACCCTTGCCAGGTAGACGACTGTGATTCCCTGGAATTTGGTTCTTTTGGTTCTTCCTGTTTTAACCCCTAAAAACAGCCTTTCTTTCTCCTTCTTCCTTCTCAGATAGATGTTGGGAGGAATTATCATACTCTGTTGGTGTTTAACCAATAAGACTCACCGAACACCTGCCGTGTACAAGCTCGCCTGCGTGGACAACAGAAGAGATGCCAAGGAGGACAGCATGGGTTCAGCACACTGTAGGCACTCACTGACAAATGTCATAATTCCCTAGAAATCCAGGAATGGCTCTTATTATTCATTTATCCATGTATTAATTTTTATTTGCTTATGTCATAAGGGCCATGCTTTATAATATTTATATGTATTGCTTAATTATTTTAAGATCTTTATTTACAAATCTATTAAACTCTCATATGGCAGACAAATTATCCTATAGATACTTTTTCCTATATAATATCATTTTGTTCTAACTACAGCCATTGTAGATGGTTATAATCCTAATTGCCATTTTTCAGATAAGATACCTGCACGTATTTGGCTTCAGGTTACACAGGCAAGAAATGGTAGAGATACCACTCATTGCCAAAGACACTGTGTTGTGTGGTCAGAGGTGTCTTGGAGGTGAGTGGCTTTTGAATTGGACCTGGTAGGATTTGGAAAAGTAGAGAAAAGAGGATGGAGCCTTCCAGAAGGTAGGGAAGGGAGACTTGCAAACACAGGCAAGAAGAGTGTCTGCCATGGCTCTTTGTTGCAAACAACAGAACGTGACTTTGGTGGAGAGTCCAGGCGCAGAAGCTAGGCTCACTGGCTCATTGAGAAGCCCATACTGAACGTGTTACATGGGACTGGCCAGGAGGAGGTGTCCTGGACCGAGAAGGGCTGGTGTTGGTGGAGCAGCGGCAGAGAGCCTGGGCTCTGGAGTGGGGCCACCGTCTGTGGGCCCCGCCTGTGTACACAGCAGATCAGATCTGCTCGCATCGCCTGAGCTCTCTCTGGACCAAGTGCTGTTTTGGGACAGTCGGGCCCAGTCGCCAGGGCTTGGTCAATGGAAAATCTTACCCTCTGAAGAATAGGCCCTACCCTTGTGTGAAACCTTCTCTGACAGGGGAGGCTTGAACTAAGGTGAGTCTGAAAGGAGGCGGGATATTCCAGGGGAAGGGGGCTGGTTGGGGAGGGCTTTCCAGGTAGACTGAGGCCCTTGCACATGGAGGCTTGAGAAACAGTGTTGCACAGTGGCTGAGCAAGCTGGATCTGCCCCTCACTTTCTGACTCAGCCTCCTTGTGCCTGAGTTTTCTTACTGGTAAAATGAAGATAATAGGAGTATCTGCTGATAGAGTAGTTGTGAGGTTTAAACAAAGGACTATCTAAAAGTATGAGAAAAGTGTCCAGTGTGCCAAAGGTTCTTAACAAATGTTAGCTGTTATGAGTCTTATTATCAACAAGGCTGGAAGTTAGGTCACATGATGTGTGTGTGACATGTGCATGTGTGTTTGTGTGCATGAGAATGCAAGTACATGTGTGTGCTCACATGTGTTTGCATGTGTGCTTGTGTGCATGCTCACAGTGGAGGGTGAGGACTGTCCCTGTGGACTCCTACAGTTTGGATTTAATTCTGAGACATTGAGAGGCCATGGACTCTTCATCAGCAAAAGACAGACCCAACCGTGTTGTGCTTTAGAAAGTTCCCTGTGGTGAAGTTTTGGGTGGTGGGCCTGAAGGGGGCATGTCTACTGGTGAGAAGACAGTGAGGGGTGGCAGGGAGACTGGGGAGGTGGACTAGTTTTGGGAGTAGCCCTGGGGTATAGCTCACTGGTCTTGACCTCTGATTGGATGTAGAATGTGAGCAGAGATGAGTACAGACCACCTGCTTTCTATTAGAACAACAGTGTCTCAGACCCGGGGGCTGTCCACTCATGGAGGAGGAGGATGATCATTTTGGTGGGTGGGTGGGTGTCTGGGTGGTTAGGGGGTTGGTGAGGCGGCCTGGGGGTGGACTGTGCCCCCAGTTACATGTTTGAGCAGGCATCCAGGGAGAAATATCTGGCAGGCAGATGGCCCCATGGATGAGGAGGGAACTTAACAGGGAGACCTGGGGCTGGAGAGAAAGATGAGCCATCCTCTGGTATTTTAGATCCCAGGAGAACTTGTATGCGGTCTCAACTGGGAGGAATTTTGCTTCTCGAGGGACATTTGGCAATGTCTAGAGACATTGCTGATCGTTATGAGTGGTGGGTGCTTCTGGCCTCTAGTGGGTAGGGGCCAGGGATGCTGCTAAAATAAACATCCTACAATATACAGGGCAGCCCTCACAATACTCATCCAGTCCCCAATGTCAGTAGCGCCCAGGTTCTGATGGGGAGTGAAAAGGGAAGGGCCCCAAAGGTGGAAGCCAGAGAAATACTCACGTCTATGTGGCGCAGGGAGCGTGAATGTCTCCTCATTTCAGGGAGCTTCTTTAATACCCTGGAGGGGTTAATTGCCCCCAGGCTGTGATAATTGCAACCCCACAAGCCAGTATTACAGCTCTTACTGTTTGTATTTTAACAAGGCAGCCACAGACACTTTCTGTTTAACCGGAATAAAAGACTCACCACATCAGTAAGTATGCCTCCTTTCTCATTCATTCTCTGGGTTCTGACTCAGTGTACAGACCACTGCGCCACCCTGACTTGCTCTTTCAACCTTGACATTGTCCTCTAACCTCTTCTCGTTTCTCTAGCTCCTTTAGGCCACATAGGCATGTCCTGATTCCTGTGACTTTTGGTGCCTTTTCTCTGTCCGCGCCCCAATTTATTGCCGATCTCATAAAAAGCAAAACTTGGGAGAGAGAAGATTGAGTTTGCTTCTCACAGCAGAATTTGATTTAGGGCCAAGAAGGTGGCAATCGCTGCAAAGCGGAGATCGGCTATTTCGAGAGTGAATGATTTTTTCCATCTCCAAATGACCTTACATATATTCTGTCTCCTGCCTGCCCCTGTGCTGGGATTGATGGGGTAGTGGTGGTGCTGCAACTGGGCTCCCACGGGCCCCCCTGCTGCTCCTAATAAATCTGTCTGTTGGGCAGAAGGAACACGAGTACCTGGGCGGATGGATGATTAGATGGGCTGGTGGTTTAATGCATAGGTTTGGGTGGATTTGGGGTTCCACAATAGCCTCTGCTGTTACCAGTACATGCTAACTTGATCAGATGGGGGCTGTCCACTCTCACTAAAGGCTCTGCCTGCTGGGGGAGGTGATCTGGCACATTCCACAGCAGTCTTTGAGTGCATTGGGGACTGCCTCCTTCACTCTCCCTGGCTCTCTGCATTCTTCGTTATCAATGATGTCTACTCCTCAGCATTTCCCACATACCATCACCATCCCTGGTCCAGGACACCAGACAAGAACATCTTCTAGTGTCCTGGACCAGGCATCCAAAGACTCAGGATCGGATCTCTGCCACCACTGGCGAAGTGGTCCATCCACTTTGAGCTGATTTTTTCTATTCTCTGAACCTCAATTTTCTAATCTGTAAAAATGGAGTAACACTAGAATAACCTACCTTCTAGGATTATCAAGATTATCAAGAGGATCAAAAGATATGGCTTAGTTCAGGGATCCTGGGGATGTTCTCCTAGCCTCACTTTCTCCATCTTTAAAAATTATTTTTTTCGATTTATTTAAACTAAACTAAAAAAAAAAAAAACAAACAAACCCAGTTTACTCATTACTGAAACCTCTTTCTTACTCTTCCGCCTCTGGCAATTATCATTATGTTCTCTGTACCTGTGAGCTTGTTTTTGTTTTCTGTTTTTTAGATTCCCTATATAAGTGAGATCATATGGTATTTGTCTTTCTCTGTCTGACTTATTTCATTAGCATAATACCCTCAAGATCCATCTATGTTGTTGAAAATGGCAAGAGTTCATTTTGTTTTATGGCTGAATAATATTCCACTTTGTGTATGTGTATATACATGTGCACGTATCACAGTTTCTTTATCTATTCATCCATCAATGGACACTCAGGTTGTTTCCATATCTTAGCTATTATAAATAATTCTTCAATGAACATGAGGGTGAAGATGTCTCTTTCAGTCAGTGTTTTTGTTTTTTGTTTTTTTGTTTGGTAAATGCCCAGAAGTGGCTTTGCTAGGTCATATGGTAGTTCTATTTTAACTTTTGAGGAAGCTTCATATTGTTTTCCATAGTAGCTGCACCAATTTACATCCCCAGAAGTCCACAATGGTTCCCTTTTCTCCACATCCTCACCAGCACTTGTTATTTCTCATCTTCTTGATAGTAGCCATTTTAACAGATGAGGTGATATCTCATCGTAGTTTTGATTTGCATTTCCCTGATGATTAATGTTGTTAAGCACCTTTTCATGCACCTGTTAGTTATCTGTATATCTTCTTTGGAAAAATGCTTACTTGGATCTTTGGCCCATTTTTTAATTGGAATGATCTTTTTATTTTTTGCTATTGAGATGTATGAGTTCTTTATATATTTTAGATATTAACCCCTTATCAGATATAAAAAAATGCTAATATTTTCTCCCATTCAAAAGGTTGTCTTTTCATTTCATTGATGGTTTTCTTTGCTGTGCAGAAACTTTTTAGTCTGGTATAGTCTCACTTGTTTATTTTCGCTTTTGTTGATTTCCTTTTTGGTATCAGTTTCTCAATCTTTGATGGAGACCAAGAGGAATAGGCAGTGTGTGGGTGCTTTGTGATTCATACTTTGAGGAGGGCTTTCTAAGAGTTTCTGCTTAGCAATGTTGGGGCTAGCTTGTTCTGTTTGCCTCAACCAGGCCTGGCCACTGCCTGTTATCTTCCTGCTGAACTTTAGAGGATAAATCTCCCAGAAGGCACAAAGAAAGGTGTGATGATAGGAGGAACACTTTGATTTGGCTGTATCAAAGTATCCATGTCAAAATGAAAATCGCCACTGTTTATTTCCAAGTAATGTGCCTAATAGACTTTTTTGACCCTTCTTTGGTTCTTGAGCATCCCTGACCCCTTCTTATTTTTCTTATCTCATCCCCACTTCTCCCACCTTTGCTGGTTGGTCCTCACCCCAAGAGTGGGGCTGAAGGCTCCAGAAAAGGGAGGGATGCAGGAGGTTGGCAATGGGAGTCTAAGGGAAAGGCTGAGTGACCTTCTCAGAGCCACAGGTTCTGAGAGGTTGAAGCAGATGGAACCCAGCTCCCCTGGCTTGGTGTCCACTGCTTCTCGCCACAGCACACTTCCACGAGCTGCGGGTAGATTTATCTCTCTTGCCAAACTCAAAATATGTCAATTTTCACATTAAAAAACCTCGTTTCTGTTGGTCTTTATGTATGAACAGGGTAAAACGGAGCTCAGTGTATAAAGAAGGGAGGAAAAGGAAATAGCATTTGTGATGTGTCCAATACATTTCTGGGACTATATGGGGCATTTCTCATGATTTCGGATATGATCTTAATAATAACCACTTGAGACATCTGTGCTTGCTCTTTTGTACTGATGAAGAAACCAAAACTTAAAAAAAGTCAGTTACTTGCCCACAGTTCCTCAGAAAGTAAGAAAAACAGAACCAGTTCTATTGCTTCCTATAGCTGAGTTAAAGATCTCTGCCCGATGGTTAAAATGGGAGACCAAACAGGACTCCCCTCTCCTTAATCTCTCTGTTCATTTGTTTGTTTGTTCATTCATTCACTTATTCATTCATTCTGCAAATACTTGATGAGCAACTACTCTCTGCCAGACATGGTTCTGGGCACTGAGTATATAACAATGAACAAAAGAATGATTAAAATACTTCTCTTTGTGGAACTCAAATTTTAATGGGGGCTGGGGAGGGAGGTAGAGGAATGAACAATAAATAAAATGATATGTTGAATGATTTGAGCTTGCTAATATTCAACCATTTTGACCTACAAAAATGGACATTTCATACAATTCAAACTAATAAGTAAAATATATAGCTGGTGGTAAGTACTATGGAGAAAGATAAAGCCGAAGGGATGGGTTAGGGAGTCCAAGGTTAGAAGGTGTTGCTTTTTCTCTATTGCTGTGAAAGGTGGCTTTCTAGCATGCTTATTTGGCCATGCACACCTTCGTTTGCATCAAAAATTTCCAGTCGTAAGGAAGAGCCCCAGCTCATTCCTGGGTACTCAAGGTCCTTCATGTTCCACTCTGTCTCCGCCGCCTCTGTCTTTCCACCTCTGTCCTCTGTCAGGCCCATGGCTCCCAGAACACAGCCTGCTCTGTTTGCCAGGACAGCTGGCCCTTAATGAAACTGCCCTCATGCCTTTGTCTGCCAGCCCCCAGGTCCAGCTGGAGTGTCAGCACCTCAGAGTGCCTTCCCGAAACTTGCCCTCCTTCTCCCAGACAGTTTTAATTGCTCCCACCTCTGCACTCACACACCACTTTATTATAGCACTTAGAACTGCTCTTCTCTTTAGAAGACGCCGTGATTTATTCATGTGTCTTATTAATGGTCCTATTCCCAGTGGTTGGTGCAGGGCCTGGTATGTAGCAAGACTCATGACAGGCTTGATGAGTGAATGAAGGAAGGAAGAAATGTTAAACAGAAGCTACAGGGAGTGGAGAATCAGAAAAGGTGGGGACTTTATGGAGAGGGTCAATGGAAGCAGATCTTGAGGATGGGGGAGATCACCCAAGGGAGAGAAGGGAGCCTCTTACCCAGTCAGTCCATATCTGTCCACACCTGCCTATAACTGCCCATACCTGCCAATACCTTCCCACATGTGCCCACATGTGCCCACACCTGTTCATACCTGCACCTGCCTGCCCACGCCTGCCACCTCTCATGTGACCATCTTGTACTACTTCCTGTCCTCTAATCACACTGGACTTGCTTTTCCTACTGCCTTGAAGGCTTTTGTCCTCGCCTCTCTCTCTGCATCCTCTTAGAGGTAGGCATCTTCAGGGAGGCCTCTCCCAGTAGCTTGGTTTGGGTAGCTTGTCCTGGACACATGCTCACAGCGCCCAGCTCTTCTCCCTGTAATTCTTCTTACAGCTCTGATGCCTGGTGGGCAACAGGGCACGGTGGCTGAGTTGATGGTTTTGGATCAGACTGCCCGTGTTTGAATCCTAACTGTGACCTTGGGCAAGTTGGTTGTTTTATCTGTCATTTTTCTGTCATTCCTCTGTATGTTTGGGGTAATCTTTGCCCTGACCTTGTGATTAATTGGTAAAGCTTCAGTAACTAACACACACAGAATGCCAGTCCAGAGCCAGGCACAGAGTTAAGGGCTCATGGTCATGTTGTCATTCTCCCTCTAAGGTGGCCTTTTATGAGGCAAGGGACCTTCTAGGCCTTTTTTCTGCCTGGCATATACATGGAGGAGCCTCGTAGTGGCTGCTGAGTGAATGCTGCTAGAAGGGAACAAACTGGAGCTAAGTTGAAGGGAGAGGAGACCAATGTGATAGGGCCAGAGGGAAGATCCAGAGCACTGGAGCTTGAGTGTTGGGGGAGAGACCAAGCCTCGCCTTGTTTTCTGTGTGATGAAGACCATTTTTTCCCTTGCAAACATTGACAAGTGACTTTCTCCCCATCTGAGAGCAAGGCAGCTAAAGGAACTGGAGATGCCCAGAGTCCACATCTGGCCTCTTGCCGAAAGGCTTTTCTCTGCGAGATTATATATTCTGGGCCACATCCCTCCCATCGACACTTCTTCGCTCACTTTACTCCTTTTTTTACTCTTCCATCATAAAAATCTCCAGAAACAGGTTTTGTTCAAAGTGAATGAGGCAATAAATTCTCAGTTTCTGACAGGCCAACAAGAGAGATAAATTCTATAATGGGACATGCAGCCCTGTTCTCCTGCTCTGTGGCACTTTGGCTGATGTTAAGATCTGTCCTGGGAAGAGGGGACTGTGTGGGAGGATAAAGGAAAGGAAGCTCCAGGAGGCCCCGGAGCTCACCTTGAGAGCCTTAGTTCAGGTGGGCAGCTACACAGCCCAGGTGAGATCTCTGTCATATATCAATTTGCTCATGGCCGAGGCAGGTCTTCTGGTTTGTCTACTTGGCTAACTGACAAGCTTGGCTAAGTTGGGCAGAATAAGCCTCATTTATTTCACTCATTAATTCTCCAGTTCATTCATTTATTCAGTAGTTCCTTAGCATGGATATGAGGTACCTATTTCCCCTGGAACATCATCACGTTCTTTAAGAAGCCTTCTCATGAAGGACCAAAAATGTTTGCAATTTGAGCCATAGCAAAAGATTGATTTCCCTGGTAAATAAAGAGCTCTTACAAATCATTAATAAAAATAAACAACCTAATAAGAACCTGGGCAAAAGATATGAACAAACAGCTCACAAAAAGAGAGTACAAAGTGCTCTAAGACCAAGGACAGGTGAAAAAGGCTGATTCTCCACTCATGAAGACAGAAGCGGCCATGGAAATTTCACTGAGATGCCACTCACCTCCCCACCCCAGACTGCTCAAGCTTGTGTTGGTGAAGGTGTGGGACAGGTACATACTATGAGATGGGAGGCAGAGTGTGCAGTGGTACAAGAACCACAGGGATCAATCTGATGCAGCTTCTCTGGAGGGTAATTTGGCAATGTCTCAGCACTGCCTCTACTTAGCAAATCTGCCTCTAGAAGTTTATCTCACCTCTACATGCACAAAATTATTCTAGACGTATAAGTTTGTTCACTGAAACGTTTTCTGTATCACTAAGGATTAGAAATAGTTTGAATCTCCATCATTAGGGGACTGGCTAAATAATTTATGGTGGATTTGTACAGTTGAACACTATGTGGTCATAAGAAAGAAAATAAAAAGGTAATAGGGAGTGCCCGTATGCACCTGTATGCACTCGACATACACAGAGCTCCAAGATACATTTTTAAGTCAAAAGGGCAAGACATGCAATGGCATGAAATGCAAATTATACTACTATTCATATAAAAATGAAGAAAAGGAATATATATGTACATTCATTTTCTTTATTTTTATACAAATAGTAATGTGATTTGTATTATGTCCAATACAAAATATGTAGCATGTACATTATATATTCATATGTACATATATGTATGTATGCTTCTATATGTTTACCTACGGGAGGACAAAGACTTGTGAATAATGCTGCTTCTAGGGGGCTGTGGGACATGGGAGGAGGAAGGCTTTTCACTATATACCCCATTGTGCCTTTTGGATTTTGACTCTTGTTAATGAATTATGTATTCAAACAAAATAACTATCACTAACATTTTTAAAAAGAGAGAAATGAAGGAGAAGTTGTCCTTGACTCTTAGCTGAGGCCGAGATCGGGGAATAGGTCAAGTGAGGAATGAAGGAAAGGTCTGCCAGTACCTAGAGAAATCGTGGCACAAACTATGGTCCAACCGCATCCAGTTTCATGGTCCACAATCTGGGGACCATGCAGTTGGGTGTGGTTAGAGTATAATTTTGGGGTATCTTGGTAAAACCATGGCTGGTGAGAAACACAAGAAATGTATGAAATAGATTTATGTGTCATGTTAACAATTTTGGATTTTATTGAGACGTGGGGCTATTGAGGGTTTTAAGCAGGGTCAGGGCATACCTCATATTTTAGGAAGAATCTCCTGGAGGCAGTGGTCTGAGCAGAGTGAATGGCCTGATTTTCTGCACTGCCTCTCCGGTCTTTTCTCATTATATCTTCAATGACTGATAGGTAGGTGTATTAACACTATTATACATGGGGAAACTGAGGCTCAGGACAGTTGAGTAACTGGTTTAAGTTTTTACAGCTTAGAATCAGCATTCAAACTCAGGTCTTTGTGTCTCTGGAGCTGAGTTCTGAATAGAGCTCTGTGGGCTTTGTGTGTGCCTAATGTCTGTGAGAGTCGTGAGTCCAGTGGCCAAGCATCAGGTCCCTTTACGTATTTGGCTAATTAGGTCAATGGATGCAACAGCAGTATCTCATCGAGCTTCCGCCACCTCACTGGTCTATCTCCCTGCCAGCTATGGTCATAGACTGCATAAGTTCTTGATCTTATCCATTGGAAGAGAAGCAGCAAATTTCTTCATGACCTGTTTTCCTCTTCTAAGGACACAGCAAAGGTCAGAGGCAGACATCTCACAGGCTGTAACAGGAGTGGTTAGAAGGAGGTTCTGCCCTTATGGAAACTGGGAGAGATGCATTTGGCTCTAATTAAGCTGAATTTTCTAAATTTCCTGGTCATTTGGTTTGCATTTTCCCATCATTTCTTTGCCTGCATTTTTCTATGACTCCCATTTTATAAATGTGAAAACTGAGACTCAAGGAGGCAACAATTCACCTAAGGTCACCTGGTTTGTCAATGGTAGAATCAGGTTTCAACCTTTGCCTTTGGAGTCCAGATCTTTCTACCCCTTTTCTTACTATTAATGTGAGTTTGATTTCTCATGAAACAAACTCATGAATGGCTTGTGATTTCTTTCACAGGCCTTCAATAAAGAGAAATCCAGGTTTTCCTTGCTGTGACGCTGGTATTGCCACTGTTTGTGTCCAGGTGTCAGGCCTATTGACGAAATGGGTGCCTGCTGGAGGCTGGACCCAGTCGCTGAGGCAGACAATGAGGAGCTCAGGAACAAGGCGCTGCCTAGGCCTCTGCTGGGAAGACTACCACTGACTAGTTTAATTAAGAGCTGGGGGAGGGGTTCACTGAGGAGAAGAAGGGTGCATTGTGTCCAGGGAGCTGGTGAGGTCAGCTGGGGAGGTTGGGAGGGGCCTGGGAACGAGAGGATGCTCAGTCTACCTCTGGGGAAGGCCCAGATTCCCAGCACAAGCTGGTCCGTGCAGGATGCTGGTGGCACCGTGCTCTAGTGGATGGGCTTCTGGGTCTGTTGCCTCCTCTGGTGCTGTGACCCTCCCTGGCTGGAATGGAAGGTCTCTAGGCTACCTCAAAGCTCCCTGGGGCTTTCTCCTGGCTTTTCCCAGAGCCCAACCCCAGGGTTCACATCACAGTTCGGCCACTAGCTCACTCTGTGACCTTGGGTAAGTCCCATCCAGTGTCTGAGACCTAATTTTTTCCATATGCAGAATGGGAGTAAATTGTGCTTGCTTTCCTACCTCCACAATGTCTTGGGGAAGGAACAACTAGTTAAGTGGATGAGATGCAGTTTGGAAACTGTAAAGTGCTATACAAGTGTATTTACCAGTAATAACATAACCATCCCTGTCATCAATACTATCTTCAACACCCAGGCTTTAGCCTGACCACTGTATGCCTTCCTTTTTTATGGTAATTATAGGATCTTCTTGATTTTATTTAAGTTTTCAATTGAAAATACTTTATTATTTTTCTAAATCTAAAAGTAGTACAGGTTCACTGTAAAATATTCAGGAAATATTTTTTTTTTTTTAAATCAAGATTTCCACCCTTGACATTATCACCATATGATTTTGGGGATGCCATTTATCTTCTCTGGGTTTGGTTTCCCCACATAGTCGCTACACCAAAGATGACAAATGTATATAATAAAATGGACGCCGCCCCTCTTCCATACATCGAGTGCTTGTGGCAGACCTCACTAGTGGATCACAGCATTCTTTCCCGCTGTACCTGGATGCTGCTTCAGAATCCTTCTCAACACAGCCTCTGATCTATCAGAGAGGCTGGGAGAAGAAATCTATTATCGATGACCAGCTGAGCTGTGATGTTTCCTGACATCTTGGAGGAGAGAGGCCCAGAGGTCAGGTCCTGGAGGGGAACTTGGAGAGTCCCTCAGTCTGTCCCAGTGCAATAGGGAGTTTCCTTTTATCTGGCTCAAGCATCTCAAGTATTGTGCAGCAGATACTAGAGGCTTCCAATGGGGAGTTCCCTGAAGATTTTCAAGAAATTAAAAAAAAAAAAAAAAAAAAAAAAAAGGAATGAACCTTGCAAAGTCAATGGAATGCAAGTGAGTGACTTAATAACTTCACACCCACGCAAATGCTTGTGCTCCTTCTTCATCTCAACATGAAACTGGGTGGGGTGGAATATTTCTGAAGCTCTATTTTCCAAAGAACAGCCAGTGTGAGGACAGGAACTGACACTGGTAGTGACCTCCTCTGTGCAGGCATTATCATGTATTTCTCACATACCTGGAATGTGAATTATCATTATCCCTCATTTTACAAATGAGGAAACTGAGACCTAGAGGACAGAAAAGTAAGTTGTTCAAGGTTATGTGGCTTGTAAAGCAGGGAACTGAACCCAGCTTCTGAGGCCTCCACTTTTTCAGGGAAACTATACAACCTGCTAAGTGAAAGTGTCCACAATTTGGAATATTTCTTTGAAGTAAAGGGGAAGAGTTTCTTTATCATCAAAGTTGGGAGCAATATCATCTTGGCTTTATCCTCCACTACCAACAACCATGTAACCATTCCCCAGTTGTTGAAAGCTCTTTCCCTTTCTGACATGCTTGAAGCTGTAGAGCAAGAACCAGGCAGTTCAAGGAGCCAGGAAAGTAGATTCCTGCTCCCCCCTGCACTTACTCGTGTCCCTTTGTCAAACAGTAAGGGGACCCTACTGGCAGCCCTAGCATAGCAGTTAAGGGTATGGTTCCTGGAGCCAGCCTGCCTGGATTTGTTTCCTCAGTTTTGTCACATATTAGCTGCGCAACCTTAAACCTCTATGCCTCAGTTTTCTTATCTGTTAAATGAGAATAATATCCTCTACCTCAGAGTGCTGCTCTAAGCATCGAATGGGTTAATCCACATGAGGCAACTATAATAGTGCTAGTCTATAGTAGTATGCACTTTGGGACAGTCTCCACAGAATGTGCTCCCCTGGCAGGCAGATTATTTCCAGCTGAAATCAAAGCCCAACAAATTCAGGAAGAGTGTTTTTTGTTTATTTGTTTTTGTTGTTGTTGTTTTTTTGTTTGTTTTCCCACCCTCTTGCCTTCTTAAAGTGATTCATATAGAAAAATCTGCTTCAGGAAGAGAACTTTAGCATAATCACCTTAGCATATTAAGTATGGTAGCTAGGAAGGACCTATGCAAAAATCTGTTCACTAGATTCCCTCTGGTCCTTTGTTTTTGAGTTGCTTAGCAAGAATTTGTTTCCCACATTCTTGGCTACCTGTGAATTGTCTATTTTCCTAGATCCCTTCCCTCCTTTTCTCCTTTTTTCCAAAATGACACATATACCTCATTTTGCCTGTCTTTGGGATTTTTATGCTTATGTGAATACCGTATGGACACATATTAAAATTTGATTTTCTCCTGTTAATCTGTCTCTGTTAGATTATTGGCCTAGCTAGAAGAATTTAGAAGGTGGGAGGAAAATTATTTTTTTACACCCCACAATAAGCACTCAGTAAGTGTTAGTTACGACAGAAAGCACTCAGATTCTAAGGGCTTGGAAGTGTGCAGAAGGAAGAGAGGGGTGACTTGGCTAGGGACCCTTGCAAGTCTTACCATGGCAAACCCAGCTGGGGTAATCTGGGGCTGCTCTTCAAAGAAGCCACAGAGCTTCATTCTAATATTTCGCCAAAGTTCAGGGACATCAGCTCCTCCTCCAGGAAGCCCTCCTGGATGGGCCGGCTGGTCTGCTCTTGCTCCCTGCTGTGGGCTCCCCGCCCCCGCTGCCGATGCCACCCTTTAGCCTCAGACAAAGCGGGCACCAGCAGCGGCAGCAGCCAGGCAGACTCGGTGGCTTTCAAGAAGCAGGAGCTCCCGGGAGCCTGAGCAGGGCTGGTCTGCTTTGAATGCTATTTGCATTGCAATAGGCGAGCCTAGCCTTCAATACAGACCCCTTCTCTTTTGACAGAACAGCCTCACAATTGCCTATTGACCGGGCACCTGTTCCTGCCCCAGACATTATGCAAATGCCGGCCAGGAGCGAAGCCGCCAGCCCCCAGGGCCATTGTGCATTGAACCCTGATGGCGCCCTGCCAGCTCCCAGCCAGCCTTTGTTCCCTGGATGCGCGGAGCCACCTCCCCCAGCCCCCTCCCCCCCAGGCTTGAGGTGCCCCGCTGAGGAGCCTACTGCTGACAGCTACTTGGGTCCTTGCACCTGAAGAAAGACTCTTGTGAGCTGCAAGCTGGCCCATGCTGAGCTCGGGCTGGAGGACCCAGAGGCAGCCAGGGGCCCAAGGGGCCCTTCGTGTCCCTGAGGACTGCTGAGAGGGGCCTCCTGGCAGGCGGAGGAGGGGGCAACTATGCCATCTGGGGCAGGGGGGATTATAATAATCACTCTCACATCTGCTGAGGGCCTTCCAGTATGCGAAATCCTCCCATGGCTGTTCTCCCTGCAAGGCACACCTGCCCCTTGAAGAGGTGGGCAGGGCAGGGGGCTTGTGTGTGCTTCACACAGGAGGGGACATAGGCCCCTGCGGGGAGCTGACTGATGCTGCACCGAGAGTCAGGGGGCACAGGAACTCAGACTCAGGGCTGTCAGTGTCTTTGCCTTCTGGCCTTTCGGCACAAAGCTTCACTGGTCTACTTCCTCTTGTCCACTTGTCCTTGCTCAGGGCTGTGGCACCCTGGCCCACCATGGAGAGCCCTGCACAGCATGACTCCAGCCCACCTCCTCTTTTTTATTTCTTCATTCTCTTCTATACCCTTGGCTTCACCTTCACTCTCCCAGGCGGGTTCTCAGAGTGTGATACCGGCACCTACAGCATCAACATCACCTGGAACCTGTTAGAAATACCAGTTGCTGGGCTACAGCCCAAACCTGCTAAAACAGAAGCTCTGGGGTGGGCATGTATTTTATCAAGTCTCCAGGTGTTCTGGTGTGTGGGCAAGTCTGGGGACCACGGAGCCAGACCATTATTTCCACTCCCTTTCTATCCAAGCTTGGCTTCACACTGTTTCCTTTCCCACAGCTTGGCCCCTCCTCTCTGGACCATGATTCCCACCTTTCCTTCTAGACTACTGCTGTTGGGCTTAGGGAACATTACTGAGCACCTGCCTGGTCCCAGGCTCAGAGCACCCAAATGCATAAGGCACACCATCCAGAAACTCAGTCTAGTGAGGGCACAGTGTGTCATTCAGTTATTTCAAAGGAGTGTGCTAGCGTTTTCGGTAGAGGTCAGTGGTGGTAGTGGAGGGGTGAGGAAGGAGAGCAGCCCAAGACGTCAGGGAAGTCTCCTGCTATATGTGCTGCTGTAGGCATGGTCCAGCTGGGGTGGCGATGGAGGGAGGAGGAGAAGTGATGTTAAGGTCACTTGAGTGGCATAGTTGTTACTGTTTCCATGAGCTCTCATTCCATATGGTTAACAGCTACTTGTGTTTAGGAGAAAGCCCATATTCCAGGAGGTGGGATGGGTGGTGGTGGGTGAGATGGATGCCAGAGCAGGTGAAGCTACTCCAGCTGGGAGCACTTTGTAAAGGTGTCAGAAATGGAGCTTTCCAACCACTGTGGGGCCACCAACCTGCAGCTGCAGCAGCAGATGTCCATGGTCGGGTGGAACCCTTGGTCCTCATCCCACCTCTGTGCCCAGTCTGGTCACTTCTGACCTATTTCCTTGCTTCAGAAGAGCCATCAGGATGAGGAATAAAGGCAGGAGAAGGGCAAAGCACCAGCATGAACCTGGGCACCATCCAAGCTGCCCTCTACCAACCCTTTGGCCTTGACAATCTTTCACTGATGCCAAAGTGCTTTAAAGAGTTTGGCCCAAGGCAGGGAAATCTGATCTCATGAGAGGCCAGGGCAAGGTTTTCAGTGCCAAGTGTTGGTCTAGCCTCATAATTTGTCTTCCTCAAGTGCTGTCAGAGTGCTCTTCGCCTAAAAGACAAATCTAAAAGAAAAGTAAATAAAGTCAGCTCTTCTCAAGCCATGTTCCTTACGGTGGCATTCAAGGCCCTTTAGGATCTGGCCCCACTGCCTCTCCAGCCTGCTCCTGTTCTTCCTCACCACTTTGTCATTCTGTCACCTCTCCAAGGCTCTGCTAGGTGAGTCCCTCTGTCTGGGGCATAAGAGCATTTTAAAGCTCCTTCCTTTTGGGCCCATCGGATGAACTTCTACTCATGCCTACAAACTCTCCTCAAATGTTTCCTCCATTAGGAGGACTTCCTAATCTAGTCTTCTATTAAAGAAACAGTTATTAAGTATCTAATGGATACCAATGTTCTGGACTTTGGAGGTCAGGCGTTGAGTGAAAAAGTGCCCACCTCTCAAAGAATTCTCAATCTAGTGGAGGGAACGAATCACTACATGATGAGTCCTGAGTGGGGCCTGGAGAAGGAGGGCTACAGGAATTTGAGTGGAACCTAATTGGTGACTGCAAATGCTCCTTGACTTACAACAAGATCACGTCCCAATAAACTCATAGTAAGTTGAAACTATCCTAAACTGAAAATGCACTTGATACATCTAAAGCTTAGGCTAGCCTACCTTTTGCATACTCAGGACACTTCCATTAGCCTACAGTTGGGCAAAATCATCTTGCACAAGCCTATTTTATAATAAAGAGTTGAATATCTCATATAATCTATCCATGAGTATCATTTTCACACCATTGTAAGGTTGAAAAATTGTACGTAAAACCATTATAAGTTGGGACTATCTGCAGTTCACTTAGGAAGGATATAAAGGAGGGGACAAACTAGGAGACACTGCTTCGTTTCCGGATGTGTGTATGGTAGAATTACCCCTGAGAGAGAGAGTGGAGAGAGAGAGAGAGAGAGAGGCAGGTTGGGGATCAGGTGGGGAGATGGTGAGTTGGGTTTTGGCTGAGCTGTTTGAATTGTCTGTGGCACAGGCAGAAAGGGATGCCCACTGGTAGCTGGATTAGGGGTCTGGTCTTCAGGGAAGGACTGGGCTGAGAGTGACTGCTGGGTTCGAGTACTGGGGTGGCAGTGAGACCTCGGGCAGACTCTCCTGTTCTCCCAGACACGCGTCATAGCAGTGTCTGCTCTGTCTTTGAGTCCCATCCTATATCCTCTCCTCTGTCTTTGGGTTCCCATCCTATATCCTCTCTCGCCTCACAGTACTGAGCATGCTGTGTCTTGCTTGGCTAGCGCTACTGGTATGAGGACCACCAGGGAAGCACAAGAGGAAAGCCCCAATTTCTGGATTACTGGAGTCTATTGGCTTATGGAGGCCTTGATACATCTGTAGCTTCATCTGTGTGACCCACGTCTCTCCGCCTGTATCTTTGATGTCTGAGAGCAGCGTGTAGAAGAAAAGGGGCCCCTCACAACACTCATGCTGCCAGCACCACCCCCCTCCACACCAGTGCATCAACAGCAGGCTAGGAGCAGAACCGCCCAGAGAGAGAGAGGTAATTCTGCCCCCACTTCACAGAGGAGGAAACTGAGGCTCAGGAAGGAGCAGTAATATTTCCTGATTTATATTATACACTGCAATGTTAGAACAGCAATGACATTTTAAGAAGGTGAAAGATAAAGATTTACTTTTGCAGATGGGGGAACAGAGTTCCACAGATGGGAAGCCACTCTCTCAGGCTCACATGATGGAAACCGTGTCCTGATGCCTGGCTCAGTGCCTGTTCCACTGCACTGTCCCTTTCTCCGGAATGGGTGACATCCTTGGCAGGCTTGGGCTTCTGATCATCAGGAGAAAGGGTCCCATGATGCCTTTGTAGATGCCCTGCCCAGACCCCAGACTGGCAAGCACTCAGTAGGATGCGTTTAGGAACCATGCACTCAGGATCAATTCTACTTTACAGGTATAGCTGAGAACCCATTGGGTGCCAGCACGGGATACACTTTGGTGCAGGTTAACCCAGTGAATCTTCCCAGCAACTTTCCGAAATAAGAAACCTTCCTCCCCTTTGCCAGATGAGAAAGCTGAGGACAAATGCATTAAGCTCTGGTGTTGCCCTCCCAGTGTAGGGAGGAAGCAGGGTTTGAAGTAGGCAGCCTGACTCCTTCTTACTCCCCCCACCACTGAGCACAATCTGCTTCTTATCTGTCTCCACGGCTCCTGGCTTTCAGAAGGGGAGTCCTGGAGTCCCCTTGGCTCACATACTTGCTTCTGAAGCTCTACTGTGGGATCTTCCCCCTAGGGTTTATTTCTACCTGGCCTCGGTGAGAGGAGATAGCTTTGGACTAGGTAGCCAAGAACTAGGCCCTGTGATCACATCACTTGGGGATCCTGGGCAGGTCCTTCTCCCTCTTGTGGTCCCAGTTTTTCCATGTGTTCAATGTTGATGGTGTTGCTGCTCTAAATTTTCAATAGTCACCTTCAGCTCTGGTTGCCTCTTCCTGTGTGCCATCCATCCATGGCTGCATGACTTCCTCTCTGTGGGCTTTGTGAAAGTTTCCTTGGGAGTCATGATTCAGGCGTTCCCCTTCCCCAGTCACCAGCCCCTGATTTACAATCCAGATAATTGTATTTTCTTTGTGAATCAAGAGTGAGTTGGAAGATAATGGAGCTCGAGCTCCCTTCCCTCCACTGTCACAGGATAAAACCACCCAGCTGAATGGGCTCTCGGACGATGACTCTTCAAAGGTGGCATAAAGCCAAGAGGGGACCTGTGGGCTTTTATCCCTTGAGCAATGTCCCCTCCTCTTTCATGGCTTACTCGTTTTCCAAGAGCTTTACTGCTCTCCTTCCCCATGGATGACCCGTCACCTCTCTTCATCTCCTTAAGCCACCAGTCCTCCTGGGGCCGAAGGGCTCAGGCTGTGTTCACTTTGCTTTCACATCCAGACTTAAGCATAGTTATCAAGGGCCTACTATGTGCCAGGCCCTGGGCCAAGCCCTCCTTACACTTTACCTCTCTCTCTTTTTAAAAATCTCTCTCCCTCTCTTTTCGCCATGAGGCTGGTTTCATAGTCATTCTTTACAAGGGCAGACTCTGAGGTTCAGTGTGATGAAATGAACAGCTTGGAGCTGTGAACTGGTGTGAGATGGAGCTGGGTCTGGGACCAGATCTGATGCCTTCTTTCCTTGTTATTCTTATAATTTTCTCATAACCCTTTGTTCAGTTTTACCATGCTAAAAACAGAGGGCCTCAGCATGGCTTCCACTGGTGTATGGTGGACTATAAACTGCTTTTCAACCTTTGTGTCTGAAATATGTCTTCTTATTTCTTAGCACCTAGGAAGGTGCTGATGCCATACAGAAATTGCTGAAAACAGTGTTCATTGCTACAACACAAATGCTAATCAGTGCCTGAGTTTGAAGACCCAGACATTGGTTGTGGCCTTTAATTCTGGCTTTAGTGCTCACAGAATATTCTGGTAACAGTAGAGTCTGAGTCTAGCCTGCTTGCCTGTCTGGATTTAAATACTGGCCTTTTGCTCATAACTGTGAGACCGGGCAAGTTATACTCTCTGTGCCTCAGTTTCCCCATCTGTCTGACAAGGTTAATAATAGCACCTACTCTATAGGGTTCTTGTGAGGATTAAATACATTCATATGTATAAAATGTGTAGCACTGGTGCTGGTACACTGTAAGCATTTATTAGTGGCAGTACTAGTAGTGACAGAGTGCACTGGGTCTGAGGAGGGGTATGCGTGATTGTTCTGGCGTGTGTGTGTGCGTGTGTGTGTGTGTGTGTGTGTGTGTTCTTGCTACAAGGCCCAGGGCCTGAGGCCCAGAATGGGGAGCTGTGGCCTGGATATTCTGCCTTTTTATCCTTCCCTACCTCTCGGCCCTGCACAGCTAGCTGCCCTGGTGGGTACATGGAAAGTGAGTAGGACCATTTCTGTGTCATTGGTTCCCAAGAACCAGCTGGGAAGGCCCTGAAATTCCAAGATAATGTTAGCCAGATCTGGTGCTCAGTACAGCTCTAGCTGTGATGGATTCCAAATGGTGCACAGAGGTTTCAATGTTTAGGAGGAGCAGGAGCATCTATGGGCCTGCCTAGGGCCTGGGGACCGTTGCTCGAGGCAATGTGAAACATGGCCTGAGACACCCAGAAAATGAGTGGAGGCCCACAGAGCTCTCTTCCCTCCTCCTGCATGGCAAGAGGTAACATTATGCTCCTGGGCCATCAGTGGTCCAAGTGGCAAAACTGAACTCGAGGAAAGCAGGTCGGGAAGGACATCATGGGCAGCCTTCAGCCTGCCTTGCGTCACCTCCTCCATGGAGCCTGCTGTGTTCCCCTCCCTGCTTGCCTTTAACCAGCTATTCCTGAAACTGTTAAGCACAACAGTCACAGGTAGGGCCACTGTGGTGAAGCCAGCACATTTGCTTTTTGGGAGAAGGCACTAACCATGTAAGATACAGAGTAATATGGGATGTTGGCAGGGAAATATAGGCTTCTATAGGAGCCTAGCCCAGGCTGGGTATATGTATAGGGAACTTAAGGGGACTTTTTTGGAGAGAGGTGGAAGCTAAGACATGATGGACAGATAGGAGTCAATCCAGCAGGGAGGAGCAATATAGGAAGTGTTGAGAGAGAGAGGTTGGGAGAGGAGGGGAGGGGAGGGAAGGAGGAGGAGAAGGAAGAAAAGGAGGAAGAGGAGAAGGAGGAGGAGGAGGAGGAGGAGGCAGTTCTGTCTGGCTGGGCATCCTATGTGGGGTGTGAGTGTACTGAAGAGGTAGTTTGGACCAGGTAAGGAGAGGTCTTGGTAACCACACCATGGAGTTTACACTTTACACTGAGGGCAAAGAAGGCTTTTGGGCAGTGGGAGGGGGTTGTTGTAGGCGAACAGAATGAGCTTATTTCTGCTTGAGGAAGATGGCTCTGGCTTCTGTGTGGGAAATGACAAAGAAGAAGAGGCAATTTTGGGTGCAGGTGAGCATACCAGAGCTACTGTTGTCATCTAGGCAGGAGCAGATGGTGGCTTGGCCCAGGGTAGTGGTCATAGGGAAGGAAGGGGACAGAGCAGTTATTTAGTGCCTCGTGATTGAGTGAATGTGTTAGCAACTGAAAGGAAGAGGGAAGGCTCAAGAATGGCAGCTCTCTTCAACATTCCTGCCAAACTTTGCACAGCCTCTACTTGTATACTTCCAGTAACAGGCAGTTCATTACCTAGTTGTTTAGCAAGGTAGTACTTAATTACTTCAGTTTAAATCTGTCTACATGTGGATCTTAAGGCTGCAAAAATTAAAATAAGTTCTGTTCTATAATAGCCTTCTGGTGTTTGAAGTCAGTATAGTCACGTAAACTCTCCTTTTTTCTGCCTTTATCATTTTTTGTTGTTATGTGAATGTCCTCGGATTTCTCCATCTGATTTGTACATTTTATTCTATTCTGTTTTATTTTATGTTTTGGCAAACAAGAATACCAAGTAATGAGTTTACAAAGAGAGCTACACCTGTCGTATTGAGTAGAATAGCCTCATCACCTTACTCAGCACACTCTCTTCTGGTAGATGATTCTAGGAGGAAGTCAAATTATAATTAGAAGGTCACCTGGTAAGCATGAGAACAAATTCCAGGGAGTTAAGTCACTGATGTCAAGATGCTCAGAAAGTAAGTAATTTGCCCAAAGTCATTCACTAATCAAAGTGGCACAAGAACTCGAGAATAGGTTTTTCTGGCTGCAGAACCAAGCCCAAGCCCTTGCTTCGGTCCTGTTCCTGTGCAGCGATGAGCAGGGAGGGGCAGGATGGGGGATAGGAGCTCAGGCAGGAGGTAAGTGCAGAAATACAGAACAGAGCCACGTGGCCAGAGCAGGGAGAGGGAGAGCCTGGGAGAAGGTCTGACTAGAGGTGGCTGTCATGGGGTGTGGCTTGGGGGTGAGGGGTTTTGAGGAGCCATCAATGATCCCAGGTTGTTGGCTGAGGTACTGTGGGTAGTGATGTTCTCTGTTCCCTGAAGGGCTGTCCAGGGGGCGTGGGTCAGAAGTGGTGGCAGGAGGAGATGTTGAGTCTGTATGTGACAGGAGGTATGGGGTTGCCTGTGGGACCCCCAGGGAGTGGCCCAGCAGACAGCTGCTCTGTGCTGGGGAACATCACTGTCATTCTTGCCTCCCCAGTGACTCTGAGTGCAGGTCCCTCCTGGGCCACTCTGCAGCTGGCTTCACTCCAGGCCCAGGACAAAGTACCCGTCCACTCTGGCTCAGGGCTGCTCTGCGCAGGGGTTGCTTGCCAGCACAGCCCAGGGGCTGCTGGCCCCACCTGGGGCCAGCTGCCTCTCACCACTCCACAGAGCCAGGCCACAGTCCCCAGAGACTCTCTTTCAGGAATCACTGCTCTGCCAGTTACCGACACATTCGGGACATCTGGGAACACGGAGCTGCCCTTCTGAGTCAGGCTGGCTGATCTGGAAGAATCTGGGTCAGAATAAGTCCAAAGAAGTTCAGGGCTCAGGAAGCTTATTGTAGTTGTGTAGGAGGGGGCTGAGTGCTAGGTGCCTTGTGAGGCAGGAACGTATCACACATAGACACTCTGATCAATATTGGCTGATGCTCTGTTGGGAGGTCACCCTGACAGCTGTGTGACCTGAGACAGTCTCTCAAGCTCTCTGAGCCTCTCCCTTGCTCCTGGTCACAACGAGAAGCAATCATTCCTCCTGCTTTTTCCCCTGCCTTCTTCACAGAGTCATTGTCAAGAGCAAATGAGGTAATAATGGAGAAAATGTATTCTCAACTGTAGTGCAATGCTGTGTGAGACATAAACAAACCTGGCCCATGTGAGCGTGTTAGCATGTGCATGTGCACGTATACACATGTGCGTGCGCACACACACACACACACACACACACACACACAGAGTAACATGTGGTGGCATGGTTCTCCAGGCCGTGTGCTCTCTGCTGGGGCATCTTGTATCACTGAAAGCTGACCTGGATGTGGGGTGGGGGCACGGGATGGACAGCAGGAAGTGGAGAGAGAAAGGGGAAATATGGGGGGAGACACACACACACACACACGTGGTGGGGAGAGAGAGAGAGAGGAGCTTTTGGACAAGGAAGAGAGAGGCAGGGAGAATTGTGGAAACCAAGAGGTGCTGAACAGGAGGACAGAAGAGTAAGTGAGTGAGCAGAATAAGTGGTGGAGCAAGACCAGGGCTGGGGACAGAAGGGCAGATGGGGAATACTTGAAAGGGGCAGGAGGTAGAAAAGGGATTTGGACCTAAAGCATGGCTAGCCCTTGCTTCTGAGTGCGGTGCTGCAGCTTCTGACCCTGAATTCTCTCTTAGTTGGCCTGCTCAGAACACGGAGCCAGGTGTCCCAAGGCTACCTATAGGTGAGGAAGTCTTGCCATGCCCCTAAAGCTGACACACCCAAATCCTGCCCCTCAGAGAGGCCCAATAAAGAGCCTTGAGTTTTGAAGTGAAGTGACAGGCTGCCCAGCATTTGTGGACTCTGCTCAGAAGTGAGTGTGACAGCAAGTGTCTGGGCTTTGGCTTGGTCCTGCATCATGTCTGTTGAGTGGCCTTAAGCAAAGTTCTCCTTTGTAGGCCTCAGTTTTCCCTCTACAAAATGGGTGCCATTTCAGTGAGTTCAATGGCCCTGACAGTGAGTTCAGAGATGCAGGCAGCCTGGTTTTATGCTCTGTCTTCTTGAATGAGGCCAGTCATGACCTTTGTGCACTTCGTGATGATTATTTGAAAGCTGAGTTTATCTGTCTTTCTAGTCCCTGTTTACTGTGTTTAGGGTCTTTGTCCACCAGTCCCTCCAACCCTTTGACTTCATATTTGGCGCAGGAAAGGCTGGGAGCTTTGGTGATCTCCAAGGGGCAGTATCATGTTAAAGAGCTGGACCAGGCTCGAAGACTGCCACATGGCTGTTGTCTGGACCACAAGGCTCCTGAGACAAGAGCTCAGGGAGCCAGGAGACATACACACAGCCTTTGCTTTTAAAGTGGAGGCCCCTGCTTAGTGAGGAATCCACATCAAGAATCCACACTGGTCTGTGGCTCTATGCAAAGGTCAATGGAGTGGGGTGAAGATCACAGTTCCCTTTCTTTCCTCAGCTGGAGTTTCCCTCTGCCCAGGGTTGTGGCCAGATTCCTGAGGGCAGGGCTGGAAAGATGTGCCACTCTTTCTCACCTATCCCTGTTCAGAAGTGACTGGGACCTCTTGGGGTTAGGAGTTAAGCTACCCTTTAGTTTTTGGGGAAGGAGGACATCCTTTCTAACAAAAGACACAGAAGTCACATCTCCTGCCCAAACTCATGCTGATGGGTGGTCTTTTCTAGAACAAGGGTGGAAATGCTGGTCTTCTGACTTGAGAATGTTAGGGATAGTAGCCTGTTTCAAGGGTCTTAAACAAGATGGAGCCAGCACCATGGCTTAGGTTTCTGGGTGCTGTGAACCCTCTGTTATCTTCTGTAGCCCCCTACCCAGGCATGACTTGGGAGGACAGAAGGATGGCTGTGTTTGAGGAGGAACCAGGGATGTAAGAGACCTTCTTTTCTCATGGAGTGGTCTCCACGGCCTCTCCTATCCTCTGGAGTTTAGCACTAAGGAAGTGGCTGATTCAGACCTAGGCTGAGCTCTGGATAAAGGGTATTGGGTTTATTATAGGCATAGTTAAGGGAGAATTCCTTCCTTATTTCCCCTGCCTCAATACTCTCCAACTTTCTTACCCATTCCCTACTTATCAAACTTTCTTTAGGCCCTTGCCCTGTGCCTGACCAGTGCTGGGATGGAATGGTGGCAAGGCTGATACCAAGGAGAGGAATGCAGTCTGTGGGTCACAGGAGCTTACTGGGTCATGGGGGAGTGACCACAATAATAGAGTTGTCAGGTGCTGTCAACACGACTGGATACTTGGATGCGAATTAGAGCGAGGGCTCAGAACCCAGATGGAGAAACTGATCCTTTCTTTCTAGAGGCAGGAAATTGCATCTGGACCTTGAAGGATTCAGGAGTCGGAGAAGGGGATGGGAATATCAAGTTGAGGAAAGAGCATATACTGAGACAGGTGGAAAGGTGTGGTCTGCTCACAAAAGTGGTGGGACTGAGCGTTGTGTTGCTGGGGGACAGGATGGGCTTGGTGGGAGATAGGGATGAAACACTAGGTTGGAGTCTGATTGTGAACAGTCAAATGCTGAGGCATTTGAACTTTGTTCTGAGGACAGTGGGAAGTTATAAACCATCATGGTCATAATCATATCCATGATTCAGGAAGAACATATATGCCAGGTAGTGTTGGTCAGCAAAAGCATATACAGAGGATGGGAGACCTGGGAAGGAGTGAGGATAATGATGACAATAGTGATGATGGTGGTGAGCATGGTGGGTGATGGTGATTATGATGATGTTGAGGTAGTAAGAGTGGTGGTGATTGTTATGATGGTGGTGGTGATAATGGTAATAATGGTGGTGATGATGAGATGGTGGTGATGATGGTAATGATGGTGGTGATGGTGAGATGATGGTGATGCTGGTGGTTATGATGATGGTGATGGTGGTAATAGTGGTGAATAATGAGAGTGATGGTAATAATAGTGGGATGATGATGGTGATAGTGACAGTGATGGTGATGACGATGGTGATTATGATGACTGGCAGATGGTGATGGTGGTGGTGAAGAAAAAGGGTTGATTTAAGAGTATTTGATGACAGGATAGATTTGAATAGGATAGGTTATGAGGGAGAGAGATGGCCAGAGTTTCTGGTCTGGATGCTAGAGACTCTTATCCTGAGATGGGAATCCAAGTAGAAGGTGTTTTACAGGGAGAGAAGATGGTTTTCCTTTTGGGAAAGTCATGTGCGAGATGCCTGGGGCCTCTAGGGATGGCATCTAGTGGGCAGTGAGCACTCAAGTGTGAATCTCAGCAAGACAATGGTTTGAAAGTCATTGGCAAAGAGTGGGTCTATGTGCTGTAAGGGCATGCATGAGCTTCCTAAGAGAGTGTATAGAGGAACAAGTACAAGAGTCAGGGTGCTTAAGACTACCTGGCGTTTGAGAGGTGTGCAGAAGAGGCAAAACAGGATTGGAATTGAAAAGAAAGCTGGGGATTCAAGGAAGTGCCAAATGTTTCTCAGGGGATGGATTTGGATGTTGAGGTGAGGCTTCAGCTCCCCACCCCGCAGAAGAATCAGCATAGATCTGTCTACATGCCAGGTTTTAAGTAAGATGACATTTGAAAATAGAGTTCTATGCTAAAAAATCCCTTCCTGATACTGACAGGAAAACTGAGGTCCAGAGAGAAGGGACATGTCTAAGTGATCCATTGTGGTAGCAGATTCAGGCCCCCTGACATCAGCCCAGTGCTCTGCCATGTGACATGCTACACCCCATACTCTTGAGCAAATATATGAGTGGGGGCTGACAGAGCTTACCATGGGGGTTCCTTTTCTCCTCTCTCTCAACAAGCTCTGCACAGCCCTCAAGGCTGTTTAGAGTGGGGTATCAGGTGGGCAAGCCCCAAGGAGTGAGTTTGGAGTAGGGTATGGGGAACTCACTCAATGCTCAACATTGTCTGAACCTGGGTGGCTGGTACAGCCCAGATGTGGCACTAAGTCGGTGCATGGCCACCCTTAGGGGTTCTGGGCCCTGCTGGAAATGTCAGCCTGGCCTGTTCTGCTCTCTCCTGCTACAGGCCCTCAAACTGGGCCGGAATGTCCTCAGGAAGCGGGCTACCTCTCTCCAGGGGGTGCTTCTGGATTCCCATTTGCAGCTCCAGCCAGGATGTTTTGCAATGAGCTTAGAGAAAGCATTCATTCCGGGAAGAATTGAGGAGTGGAATGCTCCCTGCCAGCAGGGGTGTGGGTGAGAGGGCTAAAGGCTGCTTGCTGGGGTAGGGTGGGGTGGGCGTGGTGCTGGCTTCCTGGCTGCGCATTCCTTAGCCCTCAGGGACTTTGGCCTCTTGGCTGTTCATCTGTCTGTAAGGTTGTCCATCTGGACTAGAGAAACTGGCTGGCTAATGCTAATCCCTCAACTGTCTGCCTATTATAAGGCACCTGGAGCTTTGTTTTATCTTATTTTTGAATATGACTCAAAAGTGATTACTAAATGGAAAGATATACTCACTTCTCACCCTGCTTCTTCCACCATGTTTCCTTGCCCTTGTAAGTAAATCTTTTTCATTTTTTTTGTTTATCCATCCAGTGCTTCTATTTGCAAAAATAAGCAGCTACATATCTACATTTGGATCTCCCTAATTTCTTACTCACCTCAGAGGAAGCATTTTGTATGCATTGCTGTGCACCTTGTTTTTTTTCCATTGAACAATATTACCTGGAGATCACTCCACACTGGTAACATCAAGGTCTGCATGGTGCTCTGACGGGAGGGGTCATGCCATAGTTATTTCAGGCGTTTGAGTTTTTAAATCCAGACGCCTCTGAGTACTGTGCTGATTTTCAGCCAGGTTTCTTTGTATTCGTTTCCCAGGAGTCCTGCTCAAAAGTGCGAGAGTCTTCCTTCCTTTTGTATAGCCCTGCTAATGCCCATTGCTTTCCATGGCCTCCTGTGCTCATGCCCTCCCTCCCACGTGGGCATCATTCCTGGTCACATATTGCAGGGGAGGAAACGGAGGAAATGAGAAATCAAGTAACATACCAACCGGGATAACTAGTAAGTGATGAAGTCTGGGATTTGAACCCAAATCAGGCCGAGTCTAGAATCCTTCCTCTTCACGATGTCACACTACTGGGGTTTATAGACTACCTAGTCCTACATCTTCAGGAGCCAGAAGGAGCTCCTGAGCACGGAGAGGGACAGTGACTTGGTTAAGGTCACACAGCTGCATAAGAGTGGCTCTCTGAAGGTAAGCATCACTTCTTCTCTACCAGGCCAGATACCTGAGTTCTCTCATAGGTGAGTGCAGGCTCCCCAGAAGGACTCTTTTTTCCTGAACTGAGCAGAGGGCTTCAAGCTCACAGTGGCACCTCTGCCCACATTCCAGACTTAAAGTTAGACTCACAGAAGAAGCTCATCACTAAACAATTTATCGATTCTTCGTATAATTGGACACACCGAGGCAGGAAAAAGAAAGGGAAAGGTCACACACTGTAGCTCCTGTAGCAAGACTGGGGTGGAGTCCAGGGCCCCTGTCTGGGAGTCTGAGCATCCGTTCAGGCCCAGTTTGTCCCCATCCAACACCCTTCTTACCTGGCAGTACCCAGTCTTTTCCCACATCCTCATTGTGTGCTTCCTTCCTGAGCTTCCTCCTGTCTTCTTTCAAGATGACCATTTCTTGGCTCCTCTCAGCCCTTGCCGATGGGCCAGAACCCCCATTTCCATTAGCATTCATTGGCTAAGTCTGGCCTCCACTAGCACAGGAGAGCGGGTGGCTTATGCATGAAACCCTGGCAAAGTCAGCAGCTAAAATAACAACATGGTCAGTGTAAACTACAAGGTCTGTGTGTGTGTGTATGTGCATGTGCGTGAGTGAATGCATGCATGTATGTATTGTGTGTGTATGTGTGTGGGTGTATTGTATGTATGTGTATAGTATGTGCGTGTATGTGCATGTGTGTGGTAGGTGAGGCTCAAACACATAAACCCACAGCCTTCACTCCATAATCTCTTAGTGTTCTCCCAGAGATAGAGTTTTAAAGTTCTATATGTCCTGGCTGGCCTTTAGATGCCTTTGGTGCATAAAGGCAGGGAACACCTGCAGTGGGCAGCTACTTCTGTAGATGTTCTGATTGTGGGCTCAGGTTCCAGAGGACATAAGATCCACACTAAATTAATGTTGGGCCCTTTGTTGAGTGTGAGATCTTGAACAAATCACTTCCCCACTCTAGTCTCAGTTTTCCTTCCCATAAAGTGCGGGGTAAGAATGATTATTTTGTTTTACCCTCAACGTCATTTTGAAGATGAAATGAGCTGTATTCTTTGGAAATTGTACTAAACTCTTCCCAAATTTTTGATTTTCAAGTTTTGCAGGCAAAAGAAATGTCATTATATATTGTCCTGTATATGTGGGTATGCAAACACGAATTAAATTTCATGTGAGTGTTTGGGGACTAGGGTCATATATTTGAGCGTGTGGGTACTTGAGTGTGGTAATTAGGATTTAATTATAATTGAGTGGCTTCACACCTTGCATGGAGCAGAGCAGGGCCTAGTGAGTTTCTTGTATTTGAGTCCTAGTGTCACCGTTTGCTTAGCTAGGTCAACTTGAAAAGCCATATAAACTCAGTGGGCTTATTTTTTTCATCTATAAAATGGGCCAGTGAGAATGGCTACCTCCAGGCTCTAATGGAGATTTGATGAACTAAGCCCAGAAAGCTTCTGACACAATGTGCACCTCACATATCACACATTAGCAGTTCTTAATTCAACAAGAACTGGAAGAGAAATAGCATGAGTGCCACCACTTCTGATATCCCCCACCTCCCACCTCTTGATCCCTTTCCTTTTCCAAATGCCTGGATCTAGTGGTTTTAGTTATGTGCTTGATACTTGAGTTGAGCTTTTCTGCTGGAGAGTGCTGAAGGTTGGTGATGGGTGAGGGAAGCTTTTAGATAAATCCACGGAACCCCCAGCTTTCCTTTCCAAGATGTATCTTTGTTGTAGAAAAGACTGCACCATTGCTGAGACCAGAAAACTGCATATGTCTTATAGATTCATCCACTGTCTGTAGTAGCTCTTCCTGAACTGGTGCCAGTGGGCGGCTGGGAACCTGCAATGTTCCACACTCACTAAGAGGGGTTCCTACTTCAGGTGAGTTTGGGAAATACCTAGGCAATCTCTCCATCATGTACGACAAAATATTTATTGATATTATAAAGACTCTGTAAAATCTGCAGTAAGCAAATAATTGTAATTTGCTTTAACCCAGGATTTCCCAAATACACTTTTATTTTGTATAATACCCACTGTCAATCTTTGTGGAAGGTACTTAGACAAGCACAGATCCACAGAATCAATAGTATGGAAATCAACAAAACCATGTGTCTTGGGGTCACCCTCTGAGCCAGACAAATGATATGTCATAAAGCAGTGCTCCTGATATGTCAGCACATGCATGTCACTTGGGGGCTTGTGAAAATTCAGATTCCAAATTGGCAGCTCTGGGTGGGGTCTGAGGTTCTGAATTTATAACAAGCTCCCAGGTGACACCCATGCTGCTGGGCCAGGTGATAGGTGACACCTATGCTGCCAGTTCGGAACCTCGTTCTGAGACGTGAGATTATAAAAATCCCTCTGCTAGAATGGAATTTCACCTGTGTTCGTCCTTTCCACAGCATTTGGAGACGGGTGACCACCTACAGCTGTTCCTGAATCACACCATTAGACCCATCAACAGGGAGGTGACCTTGTCTTTCTATGCTGAAAAAGTAGTTCTGTTAGGGAAAGGAGTGGCTGGACTGGGTTAGTGGCCAGAACAAATGCAGGATCACGGTTTGGGGATAGCAAACTCTTTCGGAGCTCTGCAGTCGTAAATGAGCCTGCCTGAAAATATGACAATCAGGTTTCACTTCTGCCATCTCTCCTGTCTGGACAAAAAAGGTTATGGTTGTTAGTGTTTTAATTTATTTATTTATTAATTTTAAAAGAGACATTTCCCCTTTCTTTCCTCGGGTCTGGAGTCATTAAACAGGGATTAGCTGCATAAATAGAGGAAGTGATTTTTAAACTGTTTGCAAACGTAATG
Source organism: Eidolon dupreanum (assembly GCA_028627145.1). Taxonomy (NCBI): domain Eukaryota; kingdom Metazoa; phylum Chordata; class Mammalia; order Chiroptera; family Pteropodidae; genus Eidolon; species Eidolon dupreanum. Next base: position 47,395,187 of record CM053506.1, on the reverse strand, counting down.
TGAAGAGCCCAGCCTCGCAAATTATCACGTCTAATCAGAGGCCCTCGCTTCACTGCTCCAGTAATTGTACTGGTATTAGTCAAATTCTTGTTGTTTCCTCATTAGCCGTGAAAAGGAGACTCAAGATGTACTTCATTAGAGTGTCCTAGAAATATATTGCTAATGTGGAGATGGAGGCAGAGGGAGGGAGGGAGAAGGGAGAGAGGGGTATGAGGGTAGAACAGGAGTGTGCAGGGCACCTCACCTGCTCAGCTCCATCTTACACCTCCGGGATCACTTCCTGTTTGTACAGCAGGAGGGTAGGCAAGCTGAGAGGGCCCTTTCTGTGTGACACTCTTGAGTTTCTGGTCCTAAATTTTGAGGGTTTGGAGGGCAGTACGCATTTGATATTTGCTCAGGTCCTTGAATTTCGGCTCACTCAGGGCTAAGCAGGCTTGGGGTGGGCTCCGGCTGGCCTGTACGGCTGTCTCCATCACTCTAAGGCAAACAGCAAAGTGCTCTAAAGTCAGCCAGACACCAACCTTCAGCTTTCCTTGACGTTGTATGACAATAGGAGCCATTATCGATACTTCCCCTTCCCTCCTCCAGCCTTCTTTCCTTTCCTTCCTTTTTGTTCTGAATGTATCTTTTAAATGCTCATTGTCTTTTCTTTCTCTTTTTCTTTTTTTTTTATCCTTTTCTTTTTTATCCAACAGATATTTATAGACTAGTCCTGAAGTTATTTAAATTTAAATTAAATTTAAATTGTGGTAAAATAAATTAAAAAGTCAGTTCCTCATTTGCACTAGCTACATTGCAAATGCACATGGCTGGTGGTTACTATATTGGACAGCACAGAACGATCCATTGGAGAGTAGTGGTCTAGTCTCTTTCTGTTACACCCTCTGTTAATCAGCATGGGAGAGAGGAGAATGCAGAGCTGAGGAAGAGAAAACTCTGTCCAAGATGCTCAGTCAGGTGGGAGAGACATCACATCTGTTACAGTTAGTTGAAGATGGGCCCAGGTACTAGACTACCTGGAGCTACCTGGAGGGTGGGATTTAGCCTGGTGAGTCAGCCTGGCAAGCTGGAGATGGTGGGCAAGGATTCCCAGTGAGCAGGTATCTGTTCACATTTGTGCTTGTTTTACAGATGAGACTGGCCCATAGTGCTTGTGAGCTGTGAAGCCCTCACTTTTGAGCTTAGGGTAGCATTGCTGCCTGTGGGTTAGCAGTCAGCACTAATGGACACACAGCACATTTGTTTCCCACTCTCAGAAACCATAGAGGTCTTTTTTAAGGTCTATGGTTTACATATTTTAGGATCTGGCAAGCCTTACCTGGTATCTTGAATGCACCACCCAGGTGAGACTAGGTAACAGTCCAGGGCCACTCACCATGGTGCCCCTCTCTCCTGTCTTGTTATAGAGCGCCCTTGGCAGCCAAGCTTGAGGCACTGCATGGGACAATTAAATGTGCATGACATTTCAGATTAGACACATTTGAAGCTGAATTTATGCTGAATCACTTGCCCACATTCACTGAGCTATGTAAGTCATTCCATGATCTGAGCCTCAGTTATGATAACTTACAGTGAGGATAATAATATCTTTCTTAAAAGCTTGTTGTTGTTGGGATTAAGGAGGTGGCATGCACCTGCCATGGAGTTGTGGACAGTAAATCAATCCTCTTTCCCCCCCTGTACTTGGCTTCACCTTGCTCTAAATGGAGACTTTGGGCTGTTCCCCTCTTTGGCAGCAGTCCTTTGTCTCTCCAGCCTTCTGATGCAGACCTGCCATCCTCTGTGGCTTGGAATCCGATTTCTCTCCCTCTGAGAGGACAAAGGGCTGAGTCAGCTCCCTGGAGATTCACTCTCAAGGTTCCAAGGAGTCTGGGGGCCTCAGCGCCAGCACTCATGCTGCTAATGGACTCAGAATGGATTCAGGGCTGATGACACAGCCCTGAAATGTGGAGTTCACTGGAAGAGCCACGGTGCTTTTTTTCTTTAATAACTTCCACACAATAGGTTTCCTTTTAATCAGGAACTGGTCGTCTGCATTTCTAGCTTATGGTAACTTTCTCCCTGGCCCTAGGAAGGCCACAGGAGGATCAATTTGATGCCCCTGGTGGTGAGAGAGGAATAAGGGCTAAATAGGAGGTCCTGGCCCCTCTCCCAGCTGTCCTGGGTAGTGTGGAGGGCACAAAGCCCTAGAGGAAAGTCCACTCCATGAGGCTCTCAGATGTTCTTGGCACTGCAGGTACAGACCTACATATTCACAAAAGTCAGAAGTAGACAGAGGATGAATGAGAGCTTTGGGCAAGGTAACCTGGGATGTCCAGAGAGGTTAATTGACCTGCCAAAGGTCACATAACTGGTCAGGTGACCTGGGTTAGACTCTTCTTCCCAAGGTCCTTGCCACACTTGACCCTTAATCAATAATCTGCTGTCATTGCACCCCCCCACTCTCTCAGTCATGAGAGACTGTGGAGCTGACAGATGGTGTATTTCATTGTACCAGCTACTATTCCCAGCAGAAACTCTTTGTTTTCATGTGGCAATTGCTTTTCTAGCCGGGCTATCAACCCAGGGTAATGGAAAAAGATCTGGATGCCCATGACCTTAACTGTTCCTCATCTCCGAAAACCAGCTTCCTCTTCTGAAAGCTAAGGGTGGGAACAGACCATCTTTGGAATGTTGCTGTAAGGTAGAAAGGAGGGGCCAGGCTGGTGTTCAACAAACTCCTTACTCAAAATAACCCTCTTTTAAGGAAAAAGCTACTACTACTTTTACGGGGACTGAGACCTGAGCTTCTCAAAGTGCAGTCCTCACTTGTTAAAACATAAGTTCTCCACCCCATCCTCCATCCATTGAATTAGAAATTCTGAAGGTGGAGCCCAACAATCTGTATTTTAACAAGGCCTCCAGGCAATTCTCATGTCCCCTAAGTTTGAGACCCTCTGGGCTAGACATTCTATTTATATGGACCCAGAGGAGTGAAAGACCATCTTGGGTGGGAATGAGTGCTCGAGGAAGACTTCCAGGGCTGAAAACATTAGGAGTGGACATTGAAGAGCAAGTAGTTGCTGGGTGCTGAGGAGGCATTTGGATGCCAGGAACAGTGCTCAGGAGTGAAAATGTTGAAGGCAGATCTGTCAAAGCCTGACCTGCTCCCACCAATGCCCACAGGCTGGAAGAGTAATCACTGAGGCCAGGGTCAGAACTCAGGTTTGACCTTGACTAGGTTATTACAAATGCTATGTCTATATTGGGTCACAGAAATCAGGATTCCCATCCACTCACCCATCCATCCATCCATCCATCCATCCATCCATCCATCCATCTATCCATCCATCTTTATCCATCTATCCATTCATCCATTTTTTCAACCAAAATCTATTGAGGCTTTACTCTGTGCCAGCCTTAAGTTATGCACTTGGCTTACAGAGATGTGACAAGCAGAGATACCAATGTATGTGCTTTGATTAACGTAAAAAGTCAAGGGATTGAAAATTGCTTTAATTGAAACAACTTTCCACCAAACATCACTATCTGAAATATTAGACTATATATATCTGTATGGCATGCAGCAGGAGCAATATTTAAATTAAAGGTCTGGTCCAGTCTTTGAGGAGCTTGTAAGGCTGAGTGTAGGGATTAGATGTGGTAAGAGTGGAATTTCACTCAAGAGATGGTCATGAATAACCACATTAATTTGTTTAACTCTCAGAGCTTCCCACCTCTCCTTATCCATTTTCTGATTTAATTCTGAAAACAATACTATGAAGTCTGAGGAAATTCAGACTCAGAATTTAAATGACTTGCTCCAAGTTACAAAGGAAATGAGCTTCAAAACCATGACAAAACCTGAATCTTCAGATTCTCTGAAGTCCTAAGCTCACCCACGCTGACCTCCATTCATAATACAGCAGATCAGCCACTGTGTTATCTGAGTCTTGTTTTGGGAAAATAAGGCCCTTCTGAGATATCCAAGCTGCCCACTCCACCCATGTGAAGGGGGCAATCATGGAGCTGAGTCTAAGCAGAAAGCAACTCAGGAAACCCAAGATCCATTTTCCAGCAAGGGCCATTGCAGAAAACCAGAGACCCTGGTCTCACCACCAAGCATGACTACACTGAGATCAGAATAAGAGACCCCCAGCCTCCTGGTGATTACTAAGAATTTAACACCTCACCTACGCCAACAGGTCACTGTGGGGGGAAATATCAAAACACACACTGATAGTAAAAACGTGGCTCTTTGAACAATATTAAAACACTTCAGCAACCTTTCATATAGAATTAATTAACATAAAACCCAGCGTCCTCGTTGCGGCAGAGCCCTAAAGTGGTTGCCAGAATTTAATTAGACTTAACCTTTTTTCCTACACCAGCACCACTTTATAATAACTGCAAATCATTATTAATTCCTTTGGTGTTCACTGTAATAACATTAATCATGATGAACTTCTTTCTGTTGTAATGTGTATGTAATATGTAATTCCATAGCAATTTAGTATTAGTTAAGGCTAAATTGAAATTGATTTCACAAAAAGATATTATTTGTTATTAGATACCAGATATTCATAAAATAATATTTTAGAGTAATTTAAATTAAGGTGACCGGATCAGGAGGCATTTGGCAAACTGCTAAAAGTTCACAGACAGAACTATTTCCTCCTGATTACCTGAGCATACCTGATTGCTGGTATTTCATACCCCAAGGTACTTGAAATATCAAACCAGAAAATGGCTAAGTTATCCTGGGATGGTTCTTTGAGATATGGTGCCTTATCTATCTGAAGGCATAGTGTTGGACAAGACAGTATCTCAGAGTCATTTCCACAGCCTAAGCCTATAATTGATTGTCCCAAATATCAAGATTCAAGCTACTCATTTGGCCTCTCCTGGGCTCAGTCTTGTCTTCTGTAAAATAGTTATATTATTCTCTCATGGTGGTCCTCAGGGACTCCAGAGATGTGATGGATATGAGAGTGATTTGAAAGACAGGAATAGCTGAGAACATACATGATGATAGAAAGAAGAAAAACAATGGCCCGAGTGTGTTTTATTTTGTTCAATTTCATTTATTTTTGTGATGGAATGTTTAGAGGCAAGGTGCTGGGAAGGGAAAGTAAAACTTTTATTCAATATCAGGTGTACATGTCACTAATTTTTAAAAGCCACCTAGTCCTAGCCTGTTGGGCCTTTCCAGACACTCTTGTGTTGACAAATCTCTGGGAAACTCTCCTCTATCCAGTCATTCATTCATCGTATCATGCAGGAGTCAGGGACACAAAGATGAGCAGACATAACTCTGCTTTCAGGAAGCTGGTGGTCTAGGGAACATGACCATAAATGGATAATTAAAGTATATTCTAGTAAGGGCGGTAGAGAGGTGCTCAGGTCAGGGGCAATATTAAAAATAGCGTAACACACAGGCCCTGTTAGTATGGTTGACATGGGGAAGGAATCTAGCTGGGTTCAAGGCATGATGGGTCCCCAGAAGAGAGTCCTCTAGCTGGTATGAAGGAAGGTGGGACTCAAGGAAGCCTCCCTAGAGAAAAGAATCTTGGATGAAAGTGGGCTTTGGTTAAGAGCAGGGAAGAGCCAAGGTACAGCTCAGATAGCAGGCTCTTTGACGTGTATGAGACAGTAACTATAAGCAATTTTCCCTTGTAGGGGATCCAGTCTGCAGAGGAAGAGGGAGCAGGCTCATGGAGGGCTTCGTAAGCTGCACTGGGGAACTTAGACTTCAAAGGAGCTGGTACTGATATGGAGGTGGGGCGAGATGCAATGGGACAGGAGCATTGCTTTTTCTGATGTTTTGTTTAGAGATTTTTTAAAAAATGACCTCACTGTTACAGAAAAAATAATATATGCCACATAAAAATTAAGCATTTATGTCTTGAAATAGATGCCATAGACAAAATCAAAAGATATATGATAAATGTTAGAAAAGAAGATTTATAACATGTGTTATAAAAAATTGATATCCTTTATCTAAAAGGAGCTTTTTACAAGTTGATAAGAAAAAGACAAATAACATGATAAATAAATGGACAGGGAAAAGCCAAAAATAACAACAGAAAAAAAGTCTTGCCTTAACAAAGAATCAAGGAAATGAAAGTTAAAATAACAATAAAATATCAGTAAAATAAATTGGCACAATTTTAAAATGTTTGTAGTATTAATTACTGGAAAGGGAAAATGGACACTCTGATACTTAGTGGGTGGGCATATAATTAGGGCACAATCTTTTAACTATTAAGGTTTAAAATGTGCATTTTTTTAAAAATTAGAAATCCCATTTTGGAAATCTAGGCTACAAAAAAATTATAATGTAGGAAGATGAGGTGAGATGTTTTTAAAAAAAACCTGTATAGTCAGGTATAAAGAAGTGTTTAAATAAGTTAAGTACATCCATGCTATGGAATATTAATCAGTGGCTTGGAGAGATGCCCTTGGTAATTATTTGGTGAATACAGCAGACTGTACACTATAAACTCATTGATGTTAAAAAAAGCAACACTTGCTTATTATAAAGTTTTCAAGAAATTAAGAAAACTACCAAGAAAAAAGTAAATAATCCCCACAAAACGTATTCCAGAAATCAACAAGTAGATATCTCAAGAGAAGCCTATATAGGCAGGAATGTAAAGGCAGGATCACGTCACACAAGCTACTTTTTAATAAAAAAAAGTATTCAATTTTATTTTATTTTTGTTTAAAAGAAGAAAGAGAAATTAAAGTGAAATGGAAAGAATTGCTCCATTTAGATAAATATTTCTTCAGCACAAGAGGCATTATTTTCAAACAGATTCCCTCTAGGGAATTATAGAAAACATTAGGAGGTTGGAGTCAGTTATAAAATGACATATTTTAAATTTACGCAGTATCGATTAACTTCCTGCTGGGAAAGATGAGGCGATCGGCATTCTTACACTTCTCCCATTTCCCTCTTCTCACTGTCTCTGATGTTGTTAGTTATATTATTATTTTTATGTTTTAAAGTTTATAACATTTTTATTCTATTCTGTAGCATAATTATGTCAGTTTTTAAGTCTTAGAAAAAAATTTTAATGAACTTTGTGTATAAAACTATAGCTCCTCTGTACCTAAGTTCTTTATTAAGATATATCTGTTAGCTGACTGATGTACAGGTCAGAATTTTGTTCCAATGCAAACAAAACAACAAAAAATAATAACTTAAAAAAATAAGTTTTTCATATAAAATAAACCTGAAGCAGCAGTCTGGAGAAGGTTTGGCAGATCCGCAAATTTATTAGGTAGCTAAGCTTCTCTATCATCATTAGGATTTAGCCTTTGTCCTCATGGTTTAAAATGGCTGCTGGAATACCATCCATCACATTTACCTTTTGGGGAGCAGAATGAATGAAGGCTGAGGATAGGTATCTTCCTTCCCTTTAATTAAACTTCTTGGAAGTTGTACAAATCGCCTCTTCTTATATACTGTTGGCCAAGACTTAATGACTTTTTTAAAAAAAATATTTATGTTTCAAATTAATTTATTTTCCAATTACAGTTGACATGCAATATTATATTAGTCTCAGGTGTACAATATAGTGGTTATACATTTATATAACTTACGAAGTGATAACCCTGATAAATCTAGTACACATCTGACATCATAGATAATTATTACAATATCATTGACTATATTCCCTATGCTGTACTTTACATCCCTGTGACTATTTTTATAACTGAAAGTTTGTACTTCTTAATCCCTTTTACCCTTTCACCCATTCCCTCCCCAAATCTCTCCCATCTGGTGACTATCAGTTTGTTCTCTGTATCAATGAGTTTGTTTCTGTTTTGTTTGTTTATTTTACTTTTTAGATCCCACATGTAAGTGAAATCATACGGTATTTGTCTTTCTCCGTCTGACTTATTTTACTTAGCATAAAACCCTCTAGGTCTATTCATGTTTTTGCAAATGACAAGATTTCATTCTTCTTTATGGCTGAGCAATATTCCATTGTATGTATGAATCACATCTACTTTATCCATGCAAATTAAGTTGCTTACATATCTTGGCTATTACAAATGAACAAAGGGGTGCATATATCTTTTTGAATTAGTATAAAATTTGCCTTTACCGTAACTAGCTGTAAGGCAGGCTAGGGAATAGAGTTTTATAGGTAGGTAAAAATGTGCCCAGGAAAACATCAAGATTATTATGACAAAAAGAGGAGGGAAAGTAGATATTGGAAGGTAAGAATAAGTCTCTACCATTGGATTCTAACACTACTAGCTATGTCTCATCATCAAATAGTTTTTCAATAAGGAATCGTGAGTACTATAATTTCTTCAAGTCTTTCCTAGGTAGAACTGTCTTACATGTCCTTTATTCTTAAATTATATTTTAGCTAGATATAATAATCTTGGCTTACATTTTCTTTTCTTTAGAATTATGAATATATTTCTTCATCGTCTCTTGGACATTCTCTATTCTACTTGATATCAAAAAATTTGTCATCTGCATTTATTCTGTTCCCAATTTCTTACGATTTATTTATTAGTTCTAAAATGTTATTCTAATGGCTCTCATTGTGTTTCATTGGCTCTGTAACTACCTTTTCATATTGTTCTACTGCTTTTTCAAAACAGCTTTATGTAGATATAATTGACATAACAAAAAGCTGTACATATTTAAAATGATAGTTTGCTAAGTCTTAACATATGAATATACCATGAAACCAATAACACCATCAACATAATGAACATATACAGCACCCCCAAATGTTTCCTTGCATCCTTGGTAATCTCTTTATCTCTTTATTGGCTTACTAACTATATCTTTTTATTTACCTATTTCATTATTTAGTCTTGCTTTTAGTGTTTGTAGTATACATCTTTAACTTATCACAATCCACCTTCACTTAATATTATGTCAGTTCAGGTATGGTACAAGAACCTTACAACAACGTACTTCCTTTCTCTTCCCCAACTTTGGAGCTATTGTTGTAATACATTTTACTTCTGAACATGTTATAAAGCCCTACAATATGTTGTGATTATTTTTGTTTTAAACAGTCAATTATCTAAATGATTTAAATAATTAGATAACATCTTTTGTACTTAGTCATATAGTTATCATTTACAGTACTCTATTTCTTTGCGTAGATCTCAATTTCTTTCTTGTTTTCTTTCCCATTTCTTGTATAATAGGCCTAGTTGTGATGTTTTCATTCAAAGTCTTTACCTTCATTTTGGAAGAACAATTTTGCAGGTATAGAATTGCAGGTTGGCAGGTCTTTTCTTTCTGTACTTTAAAGATGCTGTTCCATGTCTTCTAGCTCTCACTGGTTCTGCCAAGGAATTTGTTGTGATCCTTATTCATCTAGATACATTCATTCATGTGCTGCTTAATGATGGATGAAGATACTTCTGAGAAATGTGTTGTTAGGCAATTCTGTTATTGTGTGAACATCATGAAGTGTACTTACACAAACCAAGATGGTATAGCTTGTTACACACCTAGGCTGTTTGGTATACTGCTGTTGTACATGAGGTCAGTCATTGACTAAGACGTCATTATGCAGCACATGGCTGTATAATGCATTCTTGTCTACCTCTGGCTGCTCTTATTTCTCTTTGTCATTAATATTAAGCAATTTTACTATGTGGCTTGGTGTACTTTTTCATGTTTCTCATGTTTGGGTGTTGAGATTCTTGGATCTTTGCCATTTGTAGTTTTTATCAAATTTGGGAAAGTTTTAACTTTTTTTTTCAAAAATCTTCCTCTTATTTCCTCATCAGACTCCAATTATATACATTTTTAGATTACTTGAGTTTTTCCCACAGCTTAGTCATGCTTTGTTTATTTATTTAAAAATTTTATTTCTTCAGGTTTAATTTTAGATAGCTTCTGTTGCTATATTTAAAATTTATGAATATTATTTTTCTGTGATGGTTTATTTGTTGTTAATCCCAACTAGTATACTTTTCATCTTACACATTATAGTATTCATCTCTAGGATGTTGATTTTGTTCTTTCTTTCACCAGTCTGCATATCTCTTTCCTTCAGTTTCTTAAAAATATGGACTGCAGTTCTAATTACTATATAGTAATTATATTTGTGTCATTTCTAGGTCAGTTTGATTGATCAAATTTTCTCCTTATCTTTTTCTACTTCTTTGATAATTTTGTATTGGATGTCAAACATTCTGAATTTTATCTTATGAGTGCTGGATAGTTTTATATTTTTATATATATTATTAAGCTTTGTTCTGGGATGCAGTTAGGTTTTTTAAAAAGTCCATCCTTTTATGTCTTGTCTATCAGCTTTGTTAGGCATGACCAGAGCAACATTTATGAGCTGGAATTTTACCCCACTACCTGAAGCAAAACCCTCTTTAGCCTGGGGATTCTGGCTGGTGGAGATAGGAACTATTCCCAGTGCTCTAGGAGTAGTACATGCATGTGTTGATGCCGAAGGACTCTCCAGGCAGTTCTCTGGGGCAATTGTAAAACTCATCTCATTGGTTTCCTATTTTTCAGAGATCACTGTTCTTTGTTGCCTGTCTTATATCTTGAAACTGTTGTTTCATATATTTTGTCTGTTTTTTTTTGGTTGTTTCAGTCAGGTGGTAGGATAAATCTGGTGACTTTATAATATATATATATATATATATATATGTGTATATATATATACACATATATATATATGTATATATATATACACATATATATATATATGTATATATATATATATATATACATATATATATATATATTTTGGCTGCAAGTGGAAATTGTTTTATTGTTTTATCATCTGTTCTTTCTTTAGGTTCTTATTTTGACACATTTATTTATTTTTTAGTTGTGTTATTTTAATGGAGAAATGTTCTGTTATTTGGAATTATTTTTTTCCAGACTAGGTTCCTTATCTAGTTCTTACTTATTTATTATTATTATTTTTTTTTACTGCTAGTAAAATGTTTGCATGGTTGCCATGCTGATTATTTTAATCTTGTTTATACCAACATAGAGACTGCTGTTTAATTCTTGACTATGAAATAGTGAGTGGATTTGCTTAACAATGTTCCTACTTTAACTGAAATGTATTTATCTTTCTCTCTGAACTACATTTTAAGACTTATGTATTTTATTGTATTAACCATTCTGTAGTTTGGAGTGGAAGAGAAGGAGGACAGATTTAAGGAAGAAACAAACTTTTAATTTTACCCATGGTTCATCTAATTTTTAGAAAATATTCAGGAAACTAGGATATAAACAAAAGGTAGACAAAGATTTATTGTTGTTCAGGACATGACACATGGTAGATTTTCAATAATTAAGGTTTGAAAAAATAAGTAAATGACATTTACTGACTTTCTGTTTTATTCCGACTACCCTCTTCCAGGAGGGTTCAACTTTCTTGGGAAATAGGGTAGGTAGAATATCTAAGCGTCAAAGTGATACAAAGGCTCTGCAACTACGTCGACTTACAAGAGTCTTCTGGACCAAAGTTCTTTCAGGCTACTATTCCAAACAATAGAATGGGTAGGACCATGTGGACGTGTGGCCACCTGACATCATCTAAGCTGATTTTAACTCAGGTCAGTGGGAGAAGCCATAGTTCTTAAATGTCCCATCTTTGGTTTCCTTCATTGTCCATAACACAGACCTTTCCCAAGCTCCTAGGTAGAACTAATTAGACCCTGTGTTTGTCCACATTAAAGTTGCAATAACTTCATTTAGGTGTCATTTTTCTCATTCTGGTATTCTAAGATGAGGAGGGCTCATGCACAGACCAGCGTCTGCTAGAATTCTTGCTTCATTTGGTCAAACTACTAGTTCTCAGCTCATCTCACTCTTGAGGTGGCAAGAATGTAAAGAGTTTGCAACAATTCCCCTCCTTGTTTTGTCTATACATCCCTGAGGTCTTAGTGACTTGTATATTTTCCATTACCTGTGTTTATTAACTATTATGCTATATTACCCTCAATATAATTCATTTTCTTTTGATCACTGTTGTCTACTCACCAACATTTCTATGTACCATAAATATTCTGCATAAATACTCTTGACTTTAGCTCAGTGTTTGCTCTAACTATTTAGAGACACTTAGCCTCTTTCTTGGGTGAAGGGCTCAGGATGGTCACTAGCGTTATTGTCCAGTTTCAGCTGTGGTTCCTGGGACTCCTAGACATATGCTGTCTCATGAGAATGAAGAAAAACAGACTTCATGAGGTCCTAGGAGACTCCAGTTAGTAATGTAGATTTGACCCTAACTGTTTTTTTGGGGTATCTGCCAAAAGTCATGATAGAGTCAAGATAATTGGCTGGGGAGGCCTCACAGTTTAAAGGCAGAAAGCCATTGGAGGTCTCTAATGAGACATAGCTGGGAAAAGTGCCGTGAGTTCCAAGCTTGCCAACATCTGAAACAAGGAGAGAATGACAGGATGTTCACAGAAGAGCAATAAAAATGATTGAGCCTCCAGAGAGACTGATTTATGACGAAGGCTCTAAGAGCTAAATACATCTAATTGTGGCCCAGCAGAGCAAGTGAGGGAAGGGGAGGGTGGTGAAATTCTCTGTAGGATCAAGCATGGGAGAGTGGTGAGAATGGAGATGGACTTGAAAGGGAAGGAAAGGAAATAAGGAGAAGAAATCTGGAGAAAAGAAAGGAGAATATATAGAAGGAGAGAGAGAATTTTGAAGAAAAGCTAAGAGGTTCTTAGGATTTGAGGGGCAGTGGCAGAAGGCTTGAGGTTGCTAGGGTCAGCGCTGTTATTCGAATGCTCATTACCTCTCTGTCAAGGTCAGATCTGGGGCCCTTTTCATTTCACCTTCTCAATCTCTGATCTTGGGCATGTCTGCATCTCCCTTCACTGCCTGGGAATACAGTTAGCTGGATGCATTGTCTCCTGAGGCTGCAGGCTTCCTGAGAGTCCAGCATCTATCACAGGGCTTGGCATAGAATTAGGTGTTTTGGGAAGACTGTTAAATTGAATCCCTGAATTTGAGGTGTAAAGGGTTGTTCTGGCATAAGGACGTTTAGAGGTGGTTCAATATGCCTTGGGAAGCCCCTAAGTCAGTGCCTCCCTTTATTCCCACCCAAGAAGGCTTCTGGTTGTAGAAATCTTTTTACGTTGCATTTAGCAGAAGCAATAGGCCAGTGGGAAATGATGTTCTGAGACCCAAGATTGTGCCTTGGAGGAGAAGTATGAGGTTGAACTGTTAGAGAGGTATCTCCAATTCTACTTCCAAAATTACAGTGTAAAGCTCTTCAAAGAAGAGATGAAATAAGGATAATCATAATAGTCATGGTGAGGTCCTACATTCATGTACCACTTATAGGTCACAGAAAGCTTTCACATCCATTAACCATTTGCCCTGGTAACATCCTCGCCTATCTCAGTGGGTTGTCAGGGAAATCAAAGGTTTCCCCCAGGAACTGAGACTACAGGCATGCCCCACTTTAAGCAAATCCTGCTGTGAACATTTAGGGGAAGAAAGTCTGCTTTACAGAGGAATTTAACTGGCATTATTTTAAATGGTGGGTTCTCCCAGCATGTAAAGAAATAAGAGGCAATTTACTAGAATGCTTGATTGACACATATCTTGTTCAGGACCAGCTGCATGCCTTTAGCATCTCATGTGTGCTGAGTATGGCTATTTGTGTTGGGAGATGTGGGAATGAATCTGATATGGTCAGTCCCAAGAGAGGAGAAATCTTTGTCTTTGGATTCACTTTCTAACCCCTCTTCTGCACACAGTCATCTCAGGAACTACTTACCCTAAGGTGGCCAGGACTGCATTAGAATGGCCCCCTCTCCCCACTCCACAATGGGACTGGAACCCTTCTTTGACACCTTTGACTTAGATCTGGCAAAGAGAGGCCATTCCCCCACAATGCACAGAGCTGTCAGATGTAACACTTGGGAGCTGTTGGTGGCTACACTCGTTGTCCAGTGGAGACAAGTTTAGGATTAAAGATCTAGATACGAAAAAGGAGAGATGAGGGAGGTGGAGTAAGGCCTGATGCCCTCTGTGGCACCAGTTCTGAGTCTCCTGACCCTGCCATTTCTGCAGTTTGATTGTTCAACTTTGCAATCTGTGATGCAATCTCCACATTCCTTTTAATTAAGCTGGTTCAAGTTATGTTTCTTTCACTTAGGAAAAAAAATTGTTAATAGACTCCTTTGCTGAAAAAGGCAAGATATACATGCTCAGCTCCTTTGATATTTGCAAAGGCAGTTAAACCGGATGTTTGAGAGTTGGGTCATATATCTAAATAGCAAAGATTGGAAATACCCAAATGCCAAGCAAAAAGAGATCCGTTAAATACACTTTGGTATATATCTGTACAAGGAAATACGATATAGCTGCATAAAAAAAGAGTAGCTTTCTATTCTGATATAGAAAAAGCTCCAAGCTGTTTTAAGTCAAAAAAATTAGGTGCTTGATGAGATACCATTACACAATTACGAGATGGCTAAAAAAAATTACTGACAACATCAAGTGCTGATGAGGATGCAGAACAACAGAAACCATCATGCTTTGCCAGTGGGAAGGCAAAATGGAACAGCTGCTCAGGAACAGGTTGTCAGTTTTTCACAACATTAAATGTTCATGAACCATATGACCCAGATAGTCTACTCTTGGGTATTTACCCAAGAAAACTTGAAACTTATGTTCATGCAAAAACCTGTACATTAGTATTTATAATAGCTTTATTCGTGATGGCTGAAAAATGGGAAAAACCCAGGAGTCGTCCAACAGGTGAATGGATAAACTGTGCTATATTTTTACAATGGAATACTACTCAGCAAGGAAAAGAAATGACATATTGATATATGCAACATGTTGAATAGATCTCATGGTCATTATGCTGAGTAAAATAAGCCAACCTTGAAGGTTACATACTATGTTATTTTATTTATTATTTATTATCCTTGAAGTGACAAAATATGGTGATGGGGAACTGCCCAGTGGTTTCCAGCCGTTAGGCTTTGGAGAAGAGTGTAACTATAAAAGGGAAACACATGGGATTTTTTGGAATAGTTTGGAGCCTAATTGGGGTGGTGGTTATACAAATCTACACATGTGATAAAACTTCATAGAGCTATTTACCAAAAAGTTAAAAAATTGGTGCGTTGAACCTGGCAAACCTGCAGTTTAATTGTTTTGTACCACAGTTAATTTCCTGGTTTGCTAGTTGTACTGTGGTTATTTAAGACGTCATTGGCTGAAAGATAAATAGGAATTCTTTGTGGTATTTTTGTAGCTTCTATGCAACTCTACAATTATTTAAAAAGTAAAAAAACAAAGTGCAGAACAACATCTACAATATCTTACCTTTTACATAAAAGTTCAGGGATAGATCTATGCACCCCAATATTCATGGCAGCACAATTTACAACAGCCAAGATATGGAAGCCGCATAAATTTCCACCAACAGATGACTGGATAAAGAAGTTATGGTTCATATATACAATGGACTATTACTCAGCCATTAAAAAAATGAAATCCTACCATTTGCAATGATATGGATGGACCTAGAGGTTATTATGCTGAAAGAAATAAGTCAGACAGAGAAGGAGAAATACCATATGATTTCACTTATATGTAAAATCTAAAAGAACAAAAAGAACAAACTAATCAAAAACTGTCTCACAAATATAGAGGACAATTTAGGGATAGACAGAGGGATGGAGGTTTAAGGGGCCGGAAGAATGGGGTGAAGGGTTAAAGAGGTATAAATTAGTAGTTGATACATGGTCACAGGGATGGGGAGCACAACATAAGAAATGCAGTTAGCATTAATATATTTGGCTAGGTGGAAAACCAGAGGAGAGAAGGAGAAATTAGGGGGATTGTTTTATAAACTATATAAATGTCTAACCAATGTACTGTATACTTAAAACCAATAAAAAAAAAAAGTAAAAGAAGTAAAAGGGCAGGGATAAAATCTGTGCTGGCATTTGCTCATATATGTCTAAAGAAACTGGACATTAAAATAAGAGATGTAGAAGAATAGCTATTGAGAGAAGGATGGTCGAAAAGGCAGGATAATGATGAGAAGGAGGCTTTTTGCTGGATATCTTTAATACTTTCTGGGTTTTGAATCATGTTTAAGTTTTCTTAAGTTTCTTAAAAATAAGAAAAGATGAATATGGGTTTCAGAGTTATGTGTATTCACGTTTAAGTAAGGTCCAGTATTTACTGGCTGTGTTACTTTGTACAACCTAGTTTTACTCCCTATGCCTCAGTTTTCATATCTATAAAATGAAACCTATAATAATGATATATATCTCATAGAATTCTTAGAATTCAACAATCTAAAGTATATAAGGTGCTTAGCATTCTTTCTACCTAAACATATAGTGGTTTATAACCTTTTTAATATCTTCATTTTGTAGAGGTGAAGCAGAAGAGAGATAAAAGGGCTGGAACAAGGTCACTCAGTAAACGCTGGAGCTTAAATTCAAACCTAGGTCTGTCTTCCTCCTAAGACCACATTCCCAACCTCTACACTCGCCTGTCTTCCTTTCCCACGGGGTGGTTCCTTCTCAGAGTTTCCACCTGGGAGAAGAGAAAGGAAAGGAAACTAGCCAGCTCCCTTGCACAAAGGTGCTATTGCCTCCAATCTCTTTCTTAATAGCCTGAGTTCACTGTCTTGGCAAGCAGCAGCCCTGGGGTGTGGTGGGTCATGGCCATGACCTTAGCCAGGCACTGGGCTATGAGGATCAGTGTCCCCAGAGTGGACCCCACCCTCAGAACCCAGCAGCAGAGCTACAGCAGCCATGGGGCCTGGCCCTATAGCACATTTTAATAAAATAAATTAATTTTACATCTAAATAGCAATTTGTGTCTTCTATGACATGAATGGCTTTCCCATTACATTTTGAATGGAGTGCATGTTGGGGTGATGGTGGCTCCCAGGCGTTCTGCTGGGGAAGTGGGTTTTGGGGAACTTGTGCTACTGCAGCCCTTTTCCCAGGATGGGGTTGGGCAGGAGGATTGGTCCCCAGAGCACGGGCAGTGCTCTGATTGAGACAGAGGGAGAGAGGGTCCAGAGAGGGGATGTCAGGGGCCCACCTCGCACATGCCTACTTGAGACATGGCTTGGTTGCCAGGTTATGGCATGATTTTGTGCAAATCATTTCTTCTTGCCAGACTTCAATTTCCTCATCTGAACCACAGCTGCCACAATCGGAGGAGACATTTGCTTGGACTGGATGCATGAGTCAGGTTTTTTGAATTAGGACCTTAGAGGTAAAAGGAAGAGAATGAGAAAAAGCAGAGAGGTTTAAAAGTGCACGATATTCATTAATTCCTTCAACAAACACAGAGCCTCTCCTTTGTGGGGCCTGTTGTTAGTTGCTCTGAGTATAAAAGTGTATAGTACATGCCTGTCAAGGGGCTCAAAGTTTTATAGGGAGATAGATGAGCAAATAAGAACAGTGCCTGGGGCAAGGGTTGCAGAGAGAAACATAATGGGAGGAAAGGAGTCAGGAGGCAGATGGTCAGAGAGCTCTCCTCTCCCTGGGAGGTGAGAGGTACAAACCTACCATTCACCCGATGGAAGACACTGGTTCAGATGCAGAGATTTCAAAATGATGGTCTCTGGACCAGATTCCAGCCTGGATATATTTTATTTGGCCCCATTAATTACATTAAAGTTATAATAAGCTTCCAACTGTAAAAACAGATTTTGTATAGAAATCTGGAATTCTGCTCTGAAGACCCAGCACTTGGAGCTGCATTCCTGTACAACGATGATTGGTTGGACTCAGGCTGGGGTTGCTCCTGAGAGAATGGGCTTCCCAGCTCCCCAGACTCCACTATTCCCTATTGTGTTCCCTTCCTGCAAGCCCCACTTGTTGACTTTGCTTTCCTGACTTTACTGATATCTGAGTCTTTGACTACTGGCCTGATGGTTGAATTCATTTTGGGCTGGGTTGATGGAGACCTGCCACAGGCCCCCATACCCTGGGAGCCACTTTGTGCTTCTGATCATCATAAACAGTTATGTGGCAAGGTTAGAAAGACAGGAAAAATCCTTTTAGGCTAAAAGGGCCCCCTTGGCAGGTGCAGAAGCCAATTCAAATTGTTTTTCTTTTTTTATTTGCTCATCTGAAAAGTCCTCCCAGATCCTCCTTCTTATTAACAACCTGTACACCACGCTGTGCTTAAAGTTCAGCGCGCCATAGGATACGGAGCCATAATTAATCTCAGTCCCCGAGTTCTAGAACACTTAGAGCAATTATAATTTACTGTCGGAAAACCAATTTGGGGAAGCGGTGGTGTTCTTGCCCCTGATCAGTGCTCCACCAAATGCCACTTCCCATTCACGTGCTGCCTGCTGGGTGAGCAAGACCTTTAGTCTCTGCACCTCTGGGAGGTGACACAAAGTGGAGAAGGTGGGAGGAGAGAAGAGAGAGTGGAGAGCCACCTGCATGGGCACAGAGCTCTCAGGACCATTGTTGGCACTGCCTCTTAGATGGTTGGGTCACCCTTCTCAGGCACCTATTATTTTCCAAATTACTCTAATTTCACAATCACTATCCACTCCCTTCTCCTCTCCCAGGCATGGTTTGAGCTGTTCCGTTTCCTCTCTTCTGTCCCCTACCCCTTTCCTAGCCACTGTCCCTACTTCCTGAGCCACATTCGAGCTTCCAGCCCTACAGACAGAAGTTCCCTTTTTTCTCTCCACTTTTTTTTTTTTTTTTTTTGCTCAAGGCCAGATCGTCATATCATTGAAATCACTCTCAGATGACTCCCAGATGTCTAGGTCTGACGGACACAGGCATGTTTCCAATGATCATTTGGGGGACATGAGAGAAATGGCACAGCTCAAGTGAAAATTCACATATCCCTGCAGGGTCAGGAGCACATACCACTGGATACGTGTGTGTGTTTATGGATCTGTCTGCCCTGCTGCCTGTGTAGTCTGCAGCCAGGAGCCACATCCCATTTATCCACTGGCCTCATGATTCTCCATGAGGCCCCAAACAGAACAGGCAGGTAGAAAGTATCCATAGGGATGGTTAGCTTAACAGAAACACATACACACTATGGCAAGTATAAATAGACATATCTACAGGGGACAAGCTGATAATGGCATTCATTCATTCATTCATTCATTCGACCAGTCCTGAAAGGCACTAGAACTTGTGTTAAGTTTTAGGAATATTGAAATAAGTTTATCCTTGTTTCTGATCCCACCTTAAACATATCCATAATACAGTGTGACAAGAGCCCTACTAGAGGCCTATTTAAAGTGTTATGGGTACAAACAGGGCAGGTGGGTCCTGACCGTCCGGTACTAGGAAAGCATCCTGGAAGAGGTAATATTTGAGCACTTAAAAGTTGTTCTAAGTTTGTTCTCATATGTGTTCACGTCCCCAGGGAGGCTGGGGCTGCCTTTGGAAAAGGCAGCCTGTTTTAGCGACTCTCGCATTCTCATCATTTAGATCAGTGCCACATCCATGGAATAATATGTTCAGCACATGTTCACTGGATGAATGAATGAACGAGAATTTTCCAGGTAAGGAAGGTGGAGAAGGCATGCCAGGAGATGCAGCACCAATAGATGGAAGGATGCAGGACTGGGGGTTAATATTACCACTGAGAGCTGAGAGAGCAGGGTTGGAAGGAAGTATAGCGACCACCAGGGGAATGGAGGAACAGAGACATGAAGAACAGCTTCCAGGGGTCGCACTTGAGGTGGCAAACTCTGATGCCTTCAGGAGCAAGGCAAATAAGATAAATGAATGAAGGAGGCAGTAGGGAGACCATAAAGAGTAGTGAGACCCATGGAGAAGTGAGCAGTACCTGACCTATCAACAGCACTCAAATGCAACATTAAAGATATGCTATTAGCCAAACAAAATCTTTGAATCCTTGGGTCAGAGGTTTGCAAAACCCCCATTCCCACTAAGTACTATAAAGAGAGTTATGTGGAACTGTGGGAAAAGTCCTGCCTTGGATTTCTGGAGAAGCAGGAGCAATTCCTGGCTTGGCCCCTCACATGCCATGAGGCCTTGGCCAAGACTTGTTCTCTCTGCTCCTAGCTTTGCTCATTTGATTGTTTACCTGCTCTCCCACCTGTCAGGCCAGTTGAAATGATAAATGCTCAGGGCTCTGTAGATACTAAAGCCCTGGGTCCATGAGAAGGGCTTTTGTTCCAAGGATGAAGCTAGAGATGTCCAGGCTCCCTGTGGAAAGAGGTAGACTGTAACAGGCAGTTTTACAGGAGATCTGAAATGTCTCACTGGAAGAAGGATCTGGTGAAGCAGGAAATAACCCCTGACTGAGTGGAGGAGAAGAGTTTATTAAGCTGGAGGGACGAGGACACTTAGAGTGACGGGGGTGTCCAGAGAAGAGATTCTGGAAGAGCCAGAGCTTCTAAGAGAGAATAGTAGCAGAGAGTAGATACTCCCAGTGGGGAAGTGGCCCAAATCTTCCTCAGCAGCTTGATTGCCTGAGACCTGGCCAGAACAGAAACAGCATCTTAAACAAGGCTGGATAGAAGGCAGCTTCAGGGATGACTTCCATGGGCCTGAGACAAAGGGTTGAGTTGGAATTCTCATCAACACCTTAGCACTACTCATAGCCAGACACAGAGGCCCTGTCACTCACTGGGGTCTGGATCCAGGGCTATCCTCTTTCCCATCTGGGTGACTGCCTGGTTCTTACTAGGGCCTTGAGGGAGACTGACTGTGGACACTGTGAAGTGGGCATCATTAGGAGGAGGTTCCATGCCCCAAGGAGAGCCAAGGATCCTGGGAGGTGTCTGTGCTGAGAGAGTCCTGGCAACTATGTTTCCCAGGCCTTTCATTTTGCTGGTCCAGAGAAAGAAAATGACTTGCTCAGGGTCTCACAGGCCTTAATTGTGTTAGAACTCTCTTTAATTCCCAAGTGTCCAGGAGTCAAGAATTCAGAGTATCTCAGAACTGGAAGGGCACCTAAAGTCGATGTAGTCTGCCTCAGGTTCCCCCACCGCTCTTTCCTGCAGACCTGATTTTCCTCTTTTCTACGCATTAACACTCCCCACTGCCAGGCCCCACCAAGCCTGGGGTGTCCCTGATTGCTACAGGGGTTTGGGAGGGAAGAGCAGGCCCCCGGTTCCCAGGGCCACAGTTAGCCTTTTGGAGACTCTTAGTGCATGCCCTGCCCCTCACTGTATCTTAGCACCTCCTGCACCTAGTAGGTGCTCCACAAATACTGCTCAACAAATGAGATGGTTTTGAGCCCAGGGAGAACCCATGTACAGTTCTTTAGAGGCCTAAGAGTAATTAGACAAATACTTCCTGAGTACCTGAGGCAGTAGTAGGCTGGGGGCCAGGGCCACCCTGAGGACCCAGGTGGATCTGGTCCTGCCTTGGGGTGTCACAGTACAATGTGGGTGACAGAGAAGGGAGGCTAGCCCCTATGCTCCCTTGTAACCAGAGAGCCTGCAGCTGCCCTGGTTCCTGGCAGTGAATCTCTAATTGGGGCTCCCTGGGGAGCTTTCTGAACCCAACCCTGGGTAAATTGCTTCTTCTTCCCCTTGTTTTCCTGTCAGCTCTCATTCCCTCTCCATAGCTTGGTCAAACAGCACCTTCTCTAGAACATCCTGCTTTATCCACTTTCCCATCGGGCTCTCTCTCCCCTAGACCAGCTCTGTTCTCATCAACTGTACTAGGGACTCTGAACTTAGGAGCATCTATAGGGTCCAAGGTTATGTGCTTGGGCAGATGTTTGTTGAGTGAATGTCTGACCTGTCAGCACTTGGGACTACATTTTCTTCTCCTTTCTAGAAACTGCAGATGGGACATTACAGGACTTGGCCCTGCTCAGTGTCCCCTACCCCTGCCCTCTGGTGGCACACAGCCCTGGTACACAGTAGGAAGCACTGCTTCACTAATAGAAGTACTCTTGAATGTGCACCTGATACTGCTTAGCCCACGTATGCATTGCCTCACTTTAGTTTCCCTATATATAGGAGGTACCATTATTATCCTTACTATACAAACATGTGAAAGTGGAAGCTCAGTGCTTAGAAAGGACAAGATATGGGCCAAAGTTCACTCAGCACTATTGCTCTTGGCTAATAAAAGGTCATTTGGTCACTTGAGTAACCAAAGAGTCTTCATTTCACTAAGAATGTCAAGTACAGTTAAGACCATACTCTCATCCCATTATCAGACTGTTTTTTCTACCAGTTAGGACTGGAATGCCTCTGTCCTTGAGAGAGAAAGGTAGCCTAACTCCTCTCTCCCCTGACCTCTGCCCTCCTCTTTTAATGTATGACCTTGGATTCTGATCCCTTGGTGAGGTGCAAAGGGAAAAGGCTTCAAGGACAAGATGGCCAGCCTCCTGCAACAAGGTAGCTGGGAACT
Source organism: Eidolon dupreanum (assembly GCA_028627145.1). NCBI lineage: Eukaryota > Metazoa > Chordata > Mammalia > Chiroptera > Pteropodidae > Eidolon > Eidolon dupreanum. The sequence continues at coordinate 47,372,849 of CM053506.1, read as the reverse complement.
GGCATTGACCCCATTGGGATTGGTGGACAAAATATGGTTCTTTCTCATGTGAGGTTGTCATGGGTTTTCAGATGAATCCCTTGCTGGGAACTCTATCATCTCAGCTCTAGCTGATCACCTCCAGATACTTTCTTAGCCCCTGAGCTTCTGTGGGTCTTGAGGCCACACTGCCTATCTGGGCCTGCTTCACAGGAGAAGCTCCACAGCATAGTAGTGGTAGTACTAGTCATGACAATGATGATGATGATGACAGCTGATATTTACCTAGTGTCTCATGATTAACCTATATGGAAGATGCTATTTATCTTCATTTTACAGAAAAGAAAAGTGAGGTTGAAAAAAGTTAGGCAACCCGCCCAAGATCACATAATAGATGGATTATAGAGCTTGGATTTGAACCCAGGTAGTCTGGCTCTAGAGTCCACGTTCTTATTTACTCTATACAACTGCCTCCTTGGTAGATGGTGTCATTGTTAGGTGTCAACAGATTGTGCCTAGGTTTAAAGTCAGAGGCTCATGGCTGCACTGCAGGTGCTTTCTCAGTTTGCTCTTGCTGAAAATTGATGGTGGAAACCCAACTTAGAGCACCTAAAGCCTATCTTATACCCTTAACCTCTACCTGTGTACAGTTCTACTCTGTAGTGTGCAACATCCAGCCCTGTTTTATATCCCCAGAGGGCCCTTCCCTCAATGGACAGAGGTTGGGCCCCAGAAGCCGGAGACCAGGGCAGCAGGCTGAGGAGAGTGATGGCTAAGTTGTGCTGATTTGCAGATGGAAATTTACATACATAATGTAATTTGGGCCAATTGAATTGTCGATTAAGATGGAATCACTTGACATGCAACACGTACTCTGGTGGGTGACCAAGGAGACAAGAGGCCCTTGAGATGCCTGCAGCGAAAACACACTTTTGTTTTTGAAGGAGATGGCTATTTCCAAATTCTACACTTTAACAACCTCCTCTCCTAAGTCCTCTTCCCTCCAAGTCACAGCTGGTATCTGTTGAAATGAAAAACGTCACGGGCAATTAGTGTTTAAGTCTGAGGCGCAGCAAGAATGCTCCTGGGCACGGCTGGCGCCATGGGGGGCCAGGACACCTCCTGGGATTGGGGAGGCTGCAGGCCTAAGTCTTGGTTCTCAACCTACAACCCTATGCCTACAAGCCAGAAAGCGTTGCTGGCCACATATTGGGGCCGTGGGGATCAAAGAGGCTCCCTTGGGTCTAGATTTCAATCCAGATTTCCACTTCCTGGCTCCATGAATTTGCTTCACCTCTCCAAGCCTCAATTTCCTCATCTACAAAGTGAGGTGAATGTTCCACTATAACCTGTAATGACTGTTTGGAAAGAAATGTGATAGCCTGAGAACCTTTAAAATCCTTATAAGATGTTAATAACAGCGAAGGGTAAAGCATTGTTGCTGTGCACAAAACATGCACTCTCTGTCTCACTGATTATTTTCAGGTTTATTAAAGTAGTGAATTTCTTGCTTCCTCAGTGGATTTGCATGGTTGTTCTGCCTGAAATTCTATTCCTTCTCCCTGCACCCCATTTGCACGGCTTCTTCTGTCAAGTTTCAGCCTAAATTCACCTTTTCAGGGTCTTCTCTCTCTATCCGCAGCCCAGCCTAAATTTTCCTGTTCTACATTCTGCATGTCCTGAACATTTCCTTCTTCCATTGCTTTAATTGTGTGTTTTAATCATCCATGTCACATCAGCCTCCACACAAAACTCTAAGCTCCATCATGGCAAGGACTGTGTGTTGTCCTTGTTTGCCGCTGATTCCTAGCGTGTGGTGCAAAGTAGACATTCGAAAAATAAGTGTTGCATATTGACAAAGCATAGTCTATTGATTTTTTCACCTTAGCTAATTCCTGCTAATCTTTTAGGTCTCATGTCGCCCCCTCCAGGAAGCCTTCTCAGATGCCCCTGATATGAGTCAGGTGTCCTCACAACATAGGTGCTATCACAGATCCCAGGTTTGCTTTCTCATCACATGGTCTCTAGATTGTCACTGTTCATTTGCTGGTCTCTGTCCCCTATTAGACAGTAAGTTTCTAAGGTCAGGGACGATGTCTTTTTCACTGGGGCACCCTCAGTTCCTAGCTCAAGGTCTGGCATACAGCTTATCATGGAATAAAGAAATCACAGAGCATCCAATCTTGGCAAAGAGATTATGGCTCACATTACGGCTGTGGACAGAGAAGGTGTAACCCAGAGGCTTAACGAAAGGGAGTGATGAGTACTGCACTCAGATAAGGCAGAGCCCTCTAGGCTTGTACAGGACCCCTGAGCATGGTTGCCAGGCACAGCAAAGACCCATGCTGAATGAATCAGGGCCACCCGAGTCTAGGGAGAGGATAGTGTTGGGTTCCTGAAGGCTTCCTGGATGATGCGTTTTGAGCTTAATGCTGGGGGAGAACAGTGGTATTCTGTACAGACTGGTGAGTTGGAGAGAGAGCCTTGGCACTGACAAGGTTAAAGAGGAGCTAGTGGGCCTGGGACTGGCCACCATGAGGATATCATCTGGGTACCTTTGTTCTATGGGGTGACAGGGCCCACATACTCTGCAAAGCAAGGGGCAGATGCTCCTCCCTACCTCTTTCTTCTCACCCTCTAGGCTGGTGGTAACGCTGGCTCTGATTCTAGGATTATCTCTTAGCAACCGGCACCTGGAGTGGCTCCATTGTCAGGCTGAGGTAGCAGGGTGCTCATAAGACAGGCATGCTGTCGCTGGCTTAGTGCTGACAGTCTGCTGCTCCCAGCCTTATTGCCCTTCCCCTGCGCTGGACTCCAACCTGAGGGGCCCAGGAGGCAGTGTGGAGCCATAGGGGTCCTATCAAGCTTCTCTGTTCCTGTCATCTCTTGGACTCCAGCTGCAGTGCCCAGGGGCTGGCCTTGCCTCAGTGGTCCCACTGCATGCTCTCCTCAGCCTCCTCAGGGAAAAGAGTCTTCATGAGCCCAGCAGACAGAAAAGTTTTGTACATTGTAGGCATTTAGTGAATGTTTGTTGAAACCCTTTTTGAAATTCTGAAGCTGCCATCTCTCACATTTGCTTTCCTATTCATCTGATTGGATCAGCATAGACCTATTAGCCTGTTTATGAACCTAACAAAAGTTGTCAGTAGCCAAGGGTAGAGAATAGAACTCCACTAGGTACTTTCTTCTAGGTCACTTCGAACCCATGTTCAGCAGAGTTCAGGAGTTTTGCAGATTATCAGATAATAGATTGTGGCCAAACACGTGGCCCTAGAGTGCATGTCCTTCTGCCCTTTCTAGAAAAAAGTGTGGGGGAAATATGACCGTGCCTTTCAGGAAATCTTTGGTCCTGTGCATTTTCTCTTCTCCCCCAGAGACACCTGCTACCTTCCACGTGTCCCAGTGTGGGGCTCCCCTGGAGCTGATCACATGTGCCTCCCACCTCTGTGGAGAATGGATACATATTGGCCTTGGGACAGATACCCTGGCTCATTCCCAAGGGGTGCATCTGGGGTGGGGGGGACAAAGGGAGAGCACTGAGAGGGGGAGTCCTGGGCTCTTCCGGTCTGTCTGCTTCTCACACCACTCCTTCTGCCCACTCCAAACTGGCCTCCTCTTTGTCTCATCCACCCTTCTCACCTGAGGCCTCGGACTCCTGCAGTCAAGTGGGGCAATCTGTGGATTAGGCATCCTCTGACCCATGTTACAGTGAGAGCTGCCACCTTGCTCCCCCATGGACCTGGCATGTCTTATCCTCTCTCTGGGCCTCAGCTCCGTGTTATAAAATGAAATGTTCTGCAGTAGCTGATATCTAAACGAGTATACGTGTTCAATGCGTTCTGCTCACAGTAAAATTTGCATTCTTAGCTCAGCTCAGCCACCAACTGTGGGATGTCAGGAAAGTCCCTTCTCTTGCTTTTAGTGTCCTCAACTCTAAAGTCTGCGGCAGGTGGGTGGGTGGGTGATTGGGTGCAATAAGCTTCAAGGACTCTTCTCCTCTTCCTTTTTTCTGATTCTACGAATCCTAATACCAGTGACTTAAACAAAATTATTTAAAGAAAGATCCCTGAAAATCACTATGCTCTAAGATTGGATTTCTCAGAAACGATCAGGAAGGGAGAATGTGGGATGCCTCAAGGTGGTGGGTGTGTGTTCTTTTTTTTTTCTGCTCGAGTGAATCAATCTTTGCAGAGAGTATGAAAGGAAAATCTACCACCTTGCAGTAAAATTAGAGCTGGCATTGCTGTACTAAAAAAAAAAAAAAAAAAGGGGGGGGAGAGAGAGAGAGAGAGAGAGAGAGAGAGAGAGAGAGAGAGAGAGAGAAGGTAAAGAAAAAGCAAAAAGGCAGCCTCAGAAAAATTATGACCAGCTGCCTGCTGGATTCACCCTGCCGAGGAGGCGCCTTGTGACACAGTTTACGACCCTGAGGATTATGGCGGTCTCGATGCTATCATCTTAATTGCAGGAGCAGGGCTGCAGCCAGCGGGCTCCCCTGAGCCCCCTGTGCTCTGGCCACATGACGTGCCTGGCTCTCAATCTGACAGATTCTTTTCTCCCACTGTACCTGTTCCAAATTACTTTGTGCAGGCTGCAGGCTTCCTGACTACTCCTGATTAATTTTTCTTTTTTTCTTCTTTCCTCAAATGGGGTTGTGGAAGTCCAAAGAATTGGAAGGCGGGAGTGGGACAACTCATTTTTCTCAGTGTCCTCCCGAGGTGGCAGGAGAGAGTTGGAGAGTGGACCCCGTCTTTCTGGGCCACGAGCTGGTGAAAAACATGATGGTGTCTTAGTCTTTGAGGATCATAGGCAACACCAGGATTTGTACCTCAGCTTTGAGACCAAGGGAACATCTTAGGAGCATCTTGGGAGCCCACTGTCCTTGGACTAGAAGAGATAGAGAAGTGCTATTGGCTCAAGACAGCACTGGGCACATGTGCTGGGTGTGGTGAATGCTTTCTGAGACATTGCTTGGAGAAGAACTGCAGAGAGGAGTATATCTGGTAGCCCTGGTCTTTGAAACCAGACTTCTACATCCTAACCCACAACTTACTTGCCCTATGGCCTGGAGAAATTTATCTTTCTTCTCTGGGTCTCAGATCCTTCTTCGTACAATTGAGACTTTGGATTTGATTTAGCCTGCAGAAGTTGTTTTGTTTGGCCTGAATTGGCCTTTTAAACTAGGAAATTTTGTATTTAAAAGAAATTCAAATATCTCTTGAAAAAGCAGAAGACAGAAAAAGTAAGTTCATGTTCTCATGTGGCAAAAGTGGCCAGACCGATAAATTGATAAACTGACGTAAAAATTCATCTGGGTCAAGAGACCCAAAATAGCCAAAGCAATTTTGAAGGAGAACAAAGTCGCAGGATGCACACTTCTGGATTTCAAATGTTACTGCAAAGCTGCAATAATCAAAACAATGTGGTATTAGCATAAGGATAGATGCATAGATCAGTGGAATATAACTGAGAGTCCAGAAATAAACCTTCATGTTCAGTGTCAAGGGTGCCATTTTCAATCAGTGTGCCAAAAGAATAAAATGGGGAAAGAATAACTTACTCAGCAAATGGCGAGGGGACAACTGTGTATCCACATGCGAAAAAATGAATTTTGATCCCTATCACATACTAAAATTAATTCAAATAGATCAAAGACCTAAATATAAGAGCTATAACTATAAAACTCTTAGAAGAAAAGATAAGTGGGGAAAGGGTGTAAACCTTCATGACCTTGGACTTGTCAATGTTTTTTTCTTCAGATATGACACCAAAAGCACAAGTGTTCTCATTAGGTAAATTAGACTTCATTAAAATTTAAAACTTCTGTGCTGCAAATGATACCATCAAGAAAGCAAAAAGAATGGGAAAATATTTGCAAGTCTTATGTCCAATAAGGGACTTGTATTCAGACTATATGAACAAATCTTACAGCTCAATAATAAAAATAACACAATTAACAATGGGCAAAAGATCTAAGTGGAAATTTCTCTAAATAAGATATATAAATGGCCAATGAAAGCATGAAAATATGTTCAGTGTCTTTAGTCATTAGAAAAATACAAATCAAAGTCATAATGAGATACCACTACACAACCACTAGGATGGCTATAACAAAAAAAAAAAAAGCAAGTACTGAGAATGTGGAGAACTTGGAAACTTCACACGTTGCTAGTGGGAATATAAAATGGGGCAGCCGCTTTGGAAAATGTTTGGCAAATTATCAAAATGTTAAATATAGAGTTACTATATATTCCAGCAATTTTACTCCTAGGTACGTATGCAAGAGAGTTGAAAACATGTCCACACAAAATCTTGTGCACAAACGGGTAAAGCAGCATTATTCACAATAGCCAAAAAAGTGGAAACAATGCATATGACCATCAAGTGAGGAATGAATGAATAAAGTGTAGAATAGAATATTATTTGGCAATAAAAAAGAATGAAGTTCTGATACATGCTACTACAAGGATGAACCTTGAAAACATAGTAAGTCAAAAAAGCCAGTCATTATATATTGCATAATTTCATTTATATGAAATGACCAGAATAGGCAAATCTATAGAGACATAAAGTAGGTTAGTGCTTGCCTAGGGTTGGTGGCAATGGTGAAAGAAATGGAGAGTGATAGCTAATGGGCATGAGATTTCCTTTTGGTACAACAAAAATGTTCTAAAAATTGACCATGGTGATTGTTACACAAGTCTGTGAATATCCTAAAAAATGTTGACTTGGACACTTAAAATGGGTAAATTCTATGAACTTCTATGAAATTATATTGAGTTCTATGGAATTATCTCTCAGCAAAGAGATTTTTTAAAAAGTGTCTGGAACTGAGGAGTGGAGTTTCCTTTAGTTCCCATCTGGCTTCTCACTCATTTAAGTTAACCCACCTGGTCCTCACTGGCATTTGAGTTTGCAAACCTGGGACCAGAGGTTTTTAGAGGACACTTCTTGGTCCTCTTTCCAAAAGATCCATAGGATGTCACTTTCTTTCCTCCTAGGAATACTCTCTCTTGCTGCTGTTCATCTGCTATGTAACCTTGAACCTTTCTCTTCTGTGAGCCCCTGTTTCCCTGTAGGTGCACGGAGAGATTTGGACTTAACTATCACACAGAGCTCCTGTATTCCTGACCTTCAAAAGATCTTCAAACCTGAGAACTCTGGCCTTTGTTACCTCTTCTAACCCCTTTCCTCTGACAGTCTCTCCATGGGCTCTGGAGGGGCCTGGGATTGGGGGACAGTATGCTGGTCACATGCTTGAGAAGCCAACTTGGTGACTGCATGGACTTCTGAGGGCTCTACCCCATTTTGGCCAAGAGCACACTCAGAGCAGAACACTGCTTGGGAGCCAACCAGTATCTGCTTGGCCATAGGGCCAGGCTAGCTCAGCTCCCTGGGTCAGGCCTTATCACAAGAAGACATACAGCTGTGAAGCCATTAGAGTAGCTAGCTGTGGCTTCTTGGAGCAGAGTAGAGAGGTAACAGAGAAGTAACACATGGGGAAAGGAAGATGGAAAGGCAGCCTCCCACCTGTTTCAAAGGAGAATGAAAAGCTAGGTTGTGGGTGAGTGGGAAGGAGAAAAGGACAGCTACTCTGTAAGAAACTCTCTTACCATGTGCCAGCCACTGTTTTAAGCACTCTCCCCCACTGCTCTAACCTCACCAAGAAAGTATTATTATGATTGCTGCTATTCTCATTATTTTTATTAGTCTCATTTTATAGGATAGGAAATAGAGAGGCAGAATAGTTATGCAACTTGCCCAAGGTTACTCTGCTAGAAAGTGGCAGAGTTCAGATCCAGACTCCACACTCTTAACTGCTATACAAATTTAGGATTTTTATTAAAACTTTTGAAACTCAGTTCTGACCATCTTGTGAGTTCAGAGGCTGGAGTGGGCAGGGAAGAGTTTGTTTTCAAGTCCATCTATTTGGGGGAGAAAGTCAGAGGGTTTTGTTTCTTGGTGAGGCTGACCCCCCTTCAGTTGAACACACCATTGATGTGCCCACTTCTGGGGAGTGATACAGACCTGGGCCCAGGCAGTCAGAGTCTGGCCATTTACCATCTGTGGGACCTTGGGCTCATCTGACCTGTGACTTTCCTCCTGTAATGATGTTCCCCATTATAGCAGTGAGGATTAAATGCAATAACGTTTGCAAACCAAATTTCACTCAGTACCTGGTAGATAGAAAGCCCTCAACGAACAGCAGCAACGACCACCATAACGATGGTCATGTTAGCATTTTACATGATGGTAAAACATACCAGGAACTATCACTAATACTGTGTTCCTGGCACTACAAGACTGAAATTGTTCAGTCCTTGTCTTCAAAGATGGGTTGGAGGGTGGGTCCAAGTGGACTGGCCTGCCATTCAAGATCAGCTGGAACATGAACCTCATCTCCCACTGCATTCTTGGCTTCCTTTGCACAGGCATGTTCTTGTCTCCACACCCACATTTATGCTCTTTCTCTCCCTTTCCTGGGTTTTCCCTCCCCCATCCCCCCTGGTGAGGTACTTGTCCACAGGCTCAGCTCTTGAGCTCTACTGCACACTTCTTCAGAATCATTGTGTGCGTGCACATGTTTGCGTGTGTATTGTCTGGGGGTTGCAAATGAGAGGGGAGAAAATGAGCTGGAGTAGTGATCTGATTTAGGAGCAAAGAAAGTCTCCCAAGAATTTTCATAGTCCACAAACCCGAATGACTAAAAGGGCCATGTAGGGTTGAGCAATTAGTGAAGCAGGAGACTATGATGGGCAATAGAGAGTAGTGAGGTCTGTGGCAAACTAGAAATCATGGACTCTGTCTAAAGACAAAGTTATCACAAATTTCTCCCAATTGATGCTTTATGAGAAGGTGCCTCCAGAAAGGCTTGATCTTTTTATTTTTTTCAGGAGAAGCTGGCAATCTTTATTTGTTTATAAAAGATACTAATTTTAAAAAGCATTGCACACACCAAATAGAGTTGTGCAGTGCTTTTAACATTTTCATGTAGGTCTAGGCTGTGGGCCACCAGTTCGAGGCTGCTTCTCTAGGTGAGAGCCAACAGGCCACTGAGCATAGGGGGCTCTGAGAATAACTGGCTCAAGTCCAGAGGCACCAGTATGCCACTCTGGGCATTACCTGAGCTCCCCTCCTGGGCCATTCTTGCTGAGGAATTGGAGGAGAGAGAGACAGAGAGAGAGATTGAAATGGACTGGAATGATGTGAAGTTGATCCACATGTGGTGTAAAAAGCACTGATCCTGAGCCCTCCTCCCATTGATTAAACTCCAGGTTTTGGGACACAGAAGTGGGTGAGCCATACTTCCTGTCCTAGTCTCTTATAGTAGAATTAGACATAAGAACAAATTCTAAACTACCCGTGTATATTAGAATTTGGCACATAGTATTCAAGGGCTGCCTACCAAGGAAGAAGCCATCTATGCTGTCTAGGTCCTGAGCTGAGATGGCTCGCCAGGGTGGAAGGAGGAACATCTGAGCTGGGTGTAGAAGAATCAATAGGATGATATCATCTAGATAAAGATTAATGGAAGGAGGTGAATATTTTAGGCCTCAAGCTATTAGGGCATGTAAAGGCAGGGTCTTCTGGAGTACTGATGGGCTTTGGAACACTTATAGTATGTAGGGTAGTGATGAGAATGGAGAGAATTATGGTGGGGGATGAGACCAGAGGGGACTTGGATCAGATAATGAACGGCATCAATACCAGATGAGGGGCTTACCAGTGAAATCATGGGGGTCGGCAGGGATGATGGCAGGCTTTGAGTTTAGAAAGAGCCATGATATACTCATTTATTTATTCATTCATCAAATACCCACCAAGCACCGAGGACTCAGCAGTGAGCAAAGCATACCAGCTCCTGCCCTTGTAGAGCTTATGGTTTGGGGCAGAGGGAGATAAGAATTAATAGAAGAATCACACAAATAAGTTTATCACTTAAGACTGTGATAAGCGCAGTGCAAGAAGAGGTCAGGGTGCTGTGACTAAGAGCTGGGAATGAGGAGGGAGGGGAACAGAAGAGGCTGGAAACCCAGGCTGTACCAACTTGACCATGCAGAGGAGTTCAGGTTTTATCCCAGGTGCCCAAATCATTTGGTCTGCTTTAATCAAGGCAGGACTCAGCCGCTGCCTTGCTGGGAATCTTGGGTGCCACCCCCAAACCCCTAGTCTTGCATTTCCCATCTGTGCCATGAACAGGCAGGATAAGGCCGCCTCCGAGGCCCCTTGCAACAATCCCTACATTCTGTTCCGGTTTTCTCCCTCCCAGCTGTGGTCCTCCAACTTATCTGAGAAGACACAGCATGGTTGTTTCTCCTCCTGTCTTCCTGCCTTCCTCTTTAGAAGCTCCCTCTGGCCTCCTGGCTGCCTCTGCTCTTCATCAGCCCAGCCTAGAGAGTGGAAGGGTGACATTGAGGTGTCCTCCTGATCGATGAGGAATGCCATCTCCACCCCTTGAGGGCTGAGGGGAAGTTATTTGTTTAGGGACCCCGGGAAGCCAGAGCCTGGTTAGGGCACTGAGGGGCAAGCTAGTTGAACCCAACAAGGTATGGGCAGTCTTGTGGGGTGACCAGAGTACTGGGGACTTGGGCTCTAGCTGTGACCCCACCCTTAACTCACCATGTGCCCTAGGCAGTTACGCCCATCTTGGCTTCAGTTTCCTCACAGATAAGATGAAGTAGTTATTGCAGAGAAGGAGTTTTATTAATAATATGGAACTTTCTTTGTTTTCAAGGAAAATCTTATTTCTGATCCTAATATATAAACCAGATAGGATTGGATTCACTCAGCTTTTTGTGATGGGTGAAGGTCTAGAGTACTGCCCACTCTATTGGTCTGGCCCCAGGGAGCTTTGTGGTAGGTGTCCTGGGCTGGGTGGTCTCCAGGTTCCTAGGCATGTTGTAATGCTGGTACTGGAAGAGATTCCTGTAACTGTTTCAAGGCTGAAAAGGATGGGGCTCCACCCCAGACTAGATGGGAAGGCTGGGGAGGCCAGAGAGGGGAATGGCCTGTCCACTGCCCACTGCCTACTGGCAACCTGCTGTCAGTCTGGGACATACAGTCTGGAAGAGCCTCTGGGAATCGAGAAAAAGCTCTCTCCATCCATATGTGCCTCAGGCTCTAGGGGGAATGTTCTGGTTTGGGCCCAGTCCTCCTTTCCTACTCTCTGGGGGCCTTCTTTTTCAGAGGCACCAAGGAGCAGCCCAGGCCGAGGCCGTCTTGAATTATTTTGCAAACATGTTGGGTTCACCAAAGCTTCACATACTTTTTGTCCCCAGCACCCTCTCCCTGGATGTGTGAGCCCATATGTTCCTGGGCAAATGTACACCGTCTGCCTGGGCTGCATTTGCAATTAGCTCATCAGGATGCTGTTCTCTAATAGCCCTTTGATGTCCAACCAGCCTCCTAAGCCTGTGTGTTTCCTTTCCTTTGAAGCAGGACATTGTGTTTTGCCAGAAGTCAATGAAACGCCCTCGTAGAACAGAATGGTTTAATTCCCTCCTCAAATGGGCTTCCGCCCATGCCTGCTGTCCCCATCGGCCTGTCAGATGCCTGCCATGGAGACCTGGTGAAGGCCATGGCCCCCGGAGGCTGGGCCTTCTGAAGAAGCTCTGATCATCGAGTAGTAGCCCCAATTGCCTGGCAGCCTTGGCTTGCCCTTAGGCCCTTGACCTCTTTTTCTGATACATTTAGATTTGCCTATGACCCTGATTCCTGAGCTGGCTCTCCTCTGGGTTTGCTGTTTCCTCAGACTTGGACCTGGCATCAGGTTTTGGCCTGGCCTGGGGTCTCCTCTCAGGTTCTGGTAACTGTGCAAGCTGGCTTGGCTCCCTTTGGGCTTTGGAACTCCCATCTCAGCCACCTGACAGCTCCTGGTAACCTCATCCACATGTGTCCACGGGAGCATTCTTCTAGGGCCTGACTCTGAGTGGCCTAGTGTTCAGGTAGGGTTCTCACCCAGCATCAGCACCTGTGTCTCGCTTGCTCTGAGTCCATTTGCTGCCTGGAGAATTTCAGGGCCTTGAAAACTTCCCTTCCTTGGTATTTTCAGAGTTGCTAAGAGTGAATTTCCTTTGTGCATTTTTTTGATGCAGCCATCGTAGTTGCTCACGAGGTCTCCTAACCAAGCTAACACTGGGGACCTTTATACCAGGCTGAACTATTTCTACTGGCAGAATTTCAGAGCGCTGAGTGCTGCTTCCTCAGAGGTGGACATGCCTGAGCTTGAGGCTATGAGCTGTCCTGGGACCCCTAGTAGATATTCTGGTCACCCTCATCATATGCTGTTGGGTCAGAGCTGAGTGGTTTGGCCTCAGTTACTAACCTTGAGTCTCAGATCCCTGCATTCTCCTTGTGAAGTTAGAAGGAACATATTTCCTGCCTTTGAGTCCCTTTGGTTGAGGGGTGGAGAGGTCCACAGCAGGGTTATTTGAGTCCTAGTGAGTTGTGCATTCATTGACTCATTCACTTACCAACACTTTGTTGAGCTCCCATTAGGTGTTGGGTGCATAGTGATGAACAAGTCTTACCCATATGCCCTCATGGAACTCATTCTTTCATGGAGGGTATACCACGTTACACAAATAAACAAGCAATGTTTATGTCTGGACAGGAGAGATCGCAGCTAGGATGAAAATATGATAGGAAGCTACCAGAGGTCATACAGGAGGAGCTGTCAAAACATTCTTTGAGGAAGTGACATTTAAGCTGAGGCTTAAATGATGAGCAAGAAGCAACCATGCAACACTACAGAGTGAGAGAATTCCCAGAGGAGAAGGCAGCAGTGCAGAGGGTAAGAATGGTAGATTCAAGGATCAGAATGAGGGTCCATGTGGCTGGAGTATGATGAATGAGTGGGAGCGGAGCAAGGTGGGAGATGACAGAGAGGGGTAGGTGGAGGCAGACCACAGAGGGCCTTGTGGAACAGGCTGAGAGGTTCAAATTTTATTCCAGTGGGAAGGAAAATACATGGAGGGTTGGTGACTGGAGAGAGTGTGGTTGGATATAACCAGGGCAAGTCGTCTTACTTTTCTAAACCTTAGTTTTCTCATTTATGAAACGGAGGTAATAATACTTGCTTCACAGGCTGGATAATGAGTGAGGAGAGTAGAAGAATAAAACTACATGGTGAAATATGAGATGAATGATAACAGCTGAAGGTAGCTCTTCTCTTTTAGTTTCCAGGAAGCCAGGGTTAAAACACAATAGGTTGCCTAGTAGTATGAATCACCTAGCTCAACAAGGAAGGCCATTTTCGTAGCTCTAACTTAGAAAAGCATTTACCACTGAAGGCTTGGATGCACTGTCCTTTATTTTCTTCATCATTCTGAAACCCCTGAGACATCCTGATTATTCCTGGACACTGGCTGGTTTAGAATAGACCCTGGCAAACGGAGATAGGACTCAGGCTTGGGAGAAATCAGTGACTCCTGGCTTTGTCACTGCAGTTTTACCTATAGATTTGTAACACCTGCTAGTTAGCTGCTGCCCTTAGCTTTATCTTCTATTGTTAATGCCCTGGTCAGAACAAGAGGGCAGGTAACATTCTGAGTTGCTGAACTGAACCTGGCTCTAGGCCCTGGCTCCCTTTGGATTTTACCATTTGAAACACACAACTTGCAAATAATCCATGTGTGTTGTTGGTAAAGACAGAACATCTAGATGGAGTTCTAGAGTCACCATTGGACAGTAGTAGCCTGACTCCTACTGTGGTTTGCCCTTTATGAGTTGTGTGATCTGAGCCAAATCACATTCACTTCTTGGGCCACAGTTTCCTTATCTGCAACTTGAGATCAGGATCTCTTTCTGAAGGGCTGTTGTGAAATCAAAGACAATGCCCCAGAAGACCTGGCCATAGAAGGGCTCCATACATGGTTTTTCTTTTTATTAATGAATATATTCATGGTTGCAGGACAACAGCCAAATTATGAATTAATGATATACTGCCTTGTTGGCTTCAGCAATAATCAACTGTTGATTAAGTCTAGATCTTGGCCAGGTGGTGATGTTCGAGCATGCTGGGGAACAGTTTTAAAAAAGTATGGCTTTAAGGCAGCTCTAGATAGCCTTCCCAGGTCCTTCCAGCAGAGCAGAGATTTCAAATGCAGGGAGATTACAAGGATAATGACTGGAGACAACTCCAGCCTTTTCCTGTATCTGGAACTAGACGGAGGGCCCATGAAGTAGATGCTGTGGTTCATGCCTCTCCAGGACACCCATAGCAGAGACATAGGGCCTTGCACAAGTAGGTGCTCGAGGGAGCTAAATGAGTTCATTTACCACTAGACCTCAGTGGTTTTAATCAAGGCATGGCTAGGTCCTTTAAAGGTAAAGGGAAATAAAGGATACAAATTTCCAGTTATAAAATAAATAAGTCATAGGGATGTAATATATAGCACAGGGAATATTGTCAATAATATTATATTTGCATGGTGACAGATGGTTACTAGACTTATTGTGGTGGTCACATCGTAAGGTACATAAATGTAGAATCACTAGATAGTATGCTTGAAACTAATACAATATTATATGTCACCTATACTTTAATAAAAAGTAAATAAAACGAATGTATGAATGCACTTTGACATTGCCATATCCATGCCTTCGGCTGAGCTCTTTTTTCTACTAGACTTACTGCTCTTAGGAACTGCTGTCATTATCTGTACCCCCCGACAAACTCATGGACACTTATGTACATGTTTGCAGCCTGACTCACACACATACCTGAACGTGCACATAGTCAGAGATCAGCTCCATTCAGCACCTGGGTCTATCATGGCTCTAGCCCATCATTGCTGTATAACTTTAGGCAAGTTACCTAACCCTTTTGAGCCCCACATGCAAAATGGGTAGAAAGCTACCATGCATAATTACTGTCGCAAAGAGAAGAAGCATGTAAAGCACTCAACATGTCACCTGGTACATAGAAAGTCCTCAATAAATGCTGGCTGTTCATCCCACAGTGTTCCCATATGCACTCACAAACCAGCATCAAGGAAAAGCACGTCTAAACACATAGCTAAGAACTTGGGCTTTTTCCCTCTGTGAGCCACTGGGTCAGGAGACAACCAAGGTCTGGTTATGCCTGGATGGTGCTGCGCCTTGCTCTTGGTCTTGGACTGGGGTATGGCCTGTTGTGGCCGTTCTGGACAGGAAACAGCAAAAGTTTGTATCTGGGAAGAAATGAATGGGAACCAACAACAGCCCCTCATCCACTTGTCAGGAGGACATGAAATAAAAGCTGGCTGGCTTTTTTCTCTATTGAGTGGTCTTTTATATGGAGAGATAACGAAGGATAATTAATACAGCAATTGGGAGCAAACTTTGATGCCCTGGTAATTTCTCTGCCTTATAATTATCAGACAATCAGGGGTTTTCAAGCTCCCAATTAAATCATAGAACCAGAGGCAGGCAGAAGGTGGACACTGCAGCTAAAGCCATGCAGACTGGAGGATGGACAGCAATCTGTGACCCCAAGGAGACACTCAGTGGTAGAGGTGACGGCAGAAAGAAGGGTTTGAGCTGGAAATGAGCCTCACACCTGGCTTGCAGCTGGACCAGCCTGGGAGAATAGCAGATGCCATTGCTGATGGAAGGTCTGGGAGAGAGCATCTGGGCCCTGGCATTGGCACACACCGCGAAAGAGCAGACTCTTGGCATGCTGCTCATCCAGACTGGTACATCCTGGGACCAGAAGCCAACACTGTGCTCTATCTGGGAAAAGTGTAGGCTGAGTCCAGTTGTCTAACTCACTGAGGGCGAGAGACACGCCTGACTCCTCTTGGGGCCTTGCTCTCTTGCAAGCATCAGTCTATGGCTTCTCTGAGTTTCCTACAAGAGCAACCACTCGGTGATTCATGTTGATATAGCGTTACAGAGAGAAAGATCGGTTCTTCCTGAGAAGGTTGGTTCCTTTAGTGGAGCACCTATCATGATGGGCCCTCCTCAGCTGCTGTGCATCAGGAAAGCTGTTCTGGCTGTTGACAGCTGGATGCGTCAGCTCTGAGTTCAGCCAAACATTTCGGAAACTCCTCCTCTCAAATTTTCTTCCTCCTCCATTCATTGAGCCAGGCTAGGAACTCTACTCATTATCTTCTTTGAGCCCTCCAATGACCATTGCAAAGTTGTATCTGCTTTATTGTATTTTAGGGAGGAGAGGATGGTATTCCATGAGGGTATGCAAGTTACTAAAGTCATATTGCTCTTAAGGGTCATAAATAGAATTCAGGCCCATATCCATCTGACTTCAAAGCTATAGTTTTAACCAACAGGCAACACTGCCTCCCTTTGATTGTTGCAAAATTGACAGGAACTAGGATGTCAGCCTGAAGCAGTCAGCTAACACTGCAGGAAGTGTCTGTGGAGCGCTGCCACCGGCCTGGCCACTACTAGACACTTGTCACCATAGTATTTCTGTACAGCTCTGCTATAGCCACCTTGAGAAAACTCCAACTCTGTCTGTGTCGCTGTGTCACCTACTTCATGCTCAGACTCCTGAGTGGGAACATCCTTTTGGTCAATTCTAAATCCTGTTCTGTCCTGGCAGCTGAGAAAAGAAACTTCCACCCTCTGGACAATATGAGGTATTTGAAACACTGTACCCTGCATACTTTGGTAGCCTCACAAATAGAAAGCATGTTTGAATGCTGGGAATCAGAAAGAAAAAATACATTTGTCCAGTCCAGATTCTTAAGACACATTCTGCTCCCCCACCCCCACCCCTGCCACATGTGGGAAACATTCTGGGATTGATTGAATCACAGTATCTGAAATCTTATATGGAAAGATGGATGCCCATGCCATGTAGTTTCCATCTGAGATCCTATCTCACCACTTTCTTTTATGGTTGGTGACGTTGGGGCTAAGAGAGGGTCATACACCTGCAGAAGTTTACACAGCTGCTTAGTGGTATTACAGCTATAAATAGAAATTCTGTCAGTGTATTCCACTTTGGGGTCGCTGGTCTGAATCAGAGAATATTGAGTGGAAGGCGTTTTCCTCTTTTCCTCCATCCCTTTCTTTCTCTTTATGTTGATGAAAAAGCCCTGTGATGTATGTTCTAAGGGATACCAATATGTATGAGACCTCATTCCTGCTCAGGGAACTACCTAAGGCCTAGCATTTGCGAAGGGTGAGCAGAGCAAGCTCTGCAGGTTTAGAACAATGGCCTGTGTCTCATCATCCACTTGATTGAGGCTGTGGAGTGTCTGAGCTATAAGAAGGCCTGGTAAGTTTGTAAGGAAGACACTGGTAATTCCTCCAGATGAATCAGGGACAGTGTTTCCAGCAGGAGGTCCATGGGATGGCAGATGGTCTGCCTTTGGGTTGTGCTGGGGACACACAAGTTCTTGTCCTACAGAGGAGATCTCAGTTTCCTTGGCTGTAAAGTGGAGAACAATGCTGGACTTACTTTCCCATGTTGTCACAAGGATCAGGTGCTACACGATGATAAGAGGGCTTTGTAAACTGCGAAAGTGCTTGCTCATCTGTTGTTACTGATATTTTGTGAAATTGGAGGTCCCAGGATGTTAGTTCCTACCAGACTCCTGGGGGTTTAAAGGTCCTGGAGCTCTGAGAAGTCTCGGATTTTTAACTTCAATTTGCATGGTTTTGCCGTTCTAAGAAGAGAGCAAGTGACATAGTGGAGTGATCAAAGGAAGCTTGGATGAGAGCCTGAGCTCTGGGTCTCAGCAGGGCTTCCTGGGTAGGTAAACGGGACAGTCTCAGCTGATTCTCTGTTCTCAGTGTCCTCATCTCTAAAATGAGGCAAGGGTGGGGGGACCATGGGGTTGGGGGGAGCAGCAACATAGTTAAGAGCTCCAGATCTGAGGCTTGAGTTCAAATCTCAGCGTTGCCACTTATTAAATATGCAAATTACTTAACCTCCTTCTCCTGCCTCCCTGTGCCTCAGTTTTCTTATCTTTACAATGGCACAGTAAGAGGACCTGACTCATGAGGTTGCTGTGAATACCTAATGAGTCAATTCATAAAAAGTGCTGAGGACATTTCCAGCAGTGAGTATTAAACACTTGAGCAATTTTGTCCTTGACACTGATTTTTTTTCTTTGTGACATGCTCTGGTTTTATGAGTAGAGTTGGAATGTTTTATAGGGGGAGTAAAGTGACATGGAGTTGATGAGCTGGGGCATTGTGTCCAGAGGAGTGGTATAGTGGTGGGTAATCTGTTGTAGTTTGTTGACTCAGCATTGATCAACAGATCCCCCTCAGCCAGACAGAGCCCCTAAGCAACTTCTCCATCTTATATTTCCAAATTCCTCCCTCCTGGCAGAACCCGAGGCAGCTTCCATGCCTAAGTCACTCTCAGTGATTGGGGCAAGTGACAGCCCAGCACCGTGGGTGTTAATGGTATCTGGCCCTGCTAGGGAAGGGTGCAGCTCTCTGGCGCAGGGACAGCAGGTGAAGGGCACTTTATTACTATGTATGACTCGTTTCTGGCCTGCTTCATCATCTGCCAGGGCACACACAGAAGCTAATCAGCGATTTGCTCTGTTTTACCCCTGAGGGTGTCTCCTGAGGAGGGAAACTATTGATTTTTTAACACCAGACACATAAACTCTAAGCTAGTCCCTGAATTCTTAGCTTCCCAGCTGTGGCATGGTGGGGAAAGCCAGCCTTTTCAGTTATCAGACATACACGCCACCAAAATAGGTGGTAATGACCTTACCACTGTCCAGGGCAGCATGTGGAGACCTCTTTCCGGGGAGGAACCTTCGAATTCTCTGCACTGAGCTTGGAGACTGTGGTGCTGCTCTCCAGACAAGCCCTCATTCCAAGTCTGGGGACAGATGGCTGAACAGTTGAAGGAAGTGAGGGCCAAAAGGAGGAGAGAGGGTGCTGGCTTCAGGGAGTGGAGAGGAGAAGTGAGCACTGGATGTAGATTTTGACATCTGAGATGTGACAGCTCTAGGGCTGTGGTCATCACTTTGTCTCCTCCAAGCCCGTTATTCATATCTATAAAGTGGAGGATCAACGGCTGCCCTGTATGAACTTGAGAAGATGGAGTTTTGTGCTTGTGAACCATGTCTCTCATCTTGAGCCAGGTCATTTGTAGGGTGCATGTTAATAGCTCAGAGAGGTATCCCTCCTGGAGTACCTGTGAGCTATCAGGCTGGATGGAGACTTCTTCCCTAGCTGCAGTCCCACCTGCTCATTTAACAGATGAGAAAACTGAGGCCTAGGGAAGGTGAGTTATAATGAGTCTTCTTGTTTCCTGTCCTAATCTCTCTCAACCCATTCTGCTTCTGCTTCATTCTCTGAAATATCAGCCCTCAGATCAAACACCCGAAATGTTTTCTTCTTTTTGTTTTACCTGTGCTTTCTAAATTATCTACATTTATTTCTCTTTATAATTATAAAAAAGATAAAACTATTACAGTCATACTAATTCATTGCCATTTTTTTCTTTTGAAAGAAAGTATATGTTTCAAGGACAAAGCTTAGAAAATTCAATTACATCGAGCTTATGATTTACATGATTTAAAAAAATTTTTAGTGACCTTTCTCTATCACCTGCAAAATAAACCCTAACTCTATAAGCTAGCATCCAAAACTTCTTCATATCTGTTCTTAACCACCCATTTTCCATCTGTATTCACAAATCCCTCTGTGAATCCTTCTGTTCACAGAAGCCCTCTGTCTGCTTCCTCCCTGTCACACTCAATTGCATACAATTCTCCCAGCTCCAAACTACCACCTCTGAACTTCTGTCTTTTCCCTCTTTCAACTGAGTTTCTTTGAATAAAATTTAAAAAAAAGATTTTCAGCAATAAAGTCATTTCTTTATCTCACTTAAGAAGTCTCGAGGTAGGCAGGAGTTCAACAATGCTGTCAAAGCCTAGGCTCTTTCTTTCTGCACCAACATCCTCAGCATGTCACCCTGCAAGCATGTCCACAGATGGGTTGCTTCATGGTCACAAAACAGCTGCTACAACCCCTAACTTCAGCTCTTTGATCAAGGCAAGAAAGGGAGGAGGGCAGCACCAACAAATCTCTCATCAGAAAAGCAAAATCTTTCCTAGAAGCCCCGAGCTCACTTTTCAAGATGTCTCATTAGCCAGAACTCATAATGTGACCACTATAAGCTGCAAGGCAGGCTGGGAAAGTAAACATCAGCCCAAAGGGAATATGATTAGTCAATTGGCCTAGACCAATTATGACTTATCCCTAGTAATAGCACGCATTGTTGTTCTGAACAAAATCAAAGTTTTGATGGCAAAAAAGAGAAGAATGGCTTTGGGGGAGGTGTTTATGGTGACTTCCTAGGTACCATGTTATGTGACTAAAAATCTGTCTGTCCTTGCTCTTACCTACATCCATGTGGGTAATTCTATCTATTGATTCACTGATCCGTTGAGTCATCAATTCTATCATGAGAGCCTAATAATTCCTGGATCAGACTCCTGAATTCCAACAGTTCTTCCCCAGCCCGTGCTATAGGCACACACTGCCCCTTGCCCATCACTCAGCAGGGGTCCACCTCAGACACCCACATCTCCAGTCTTATTCTGTCTAACTTCAACCTTCTATCTTTCCAGATCTTTTCACCATCTACTCCTGTTTTGGGTTGTTATCTGTTTTTTATCCATCCAATCCTTCTATCCTCTGGCCCAAGGTTACCAACTTTTTCTTAAAGAGTCAAATGGTAAAGGTTTTAGGCTTTGAGGGCTAAACAATCTTTGTTGAAACTACTCAACTCTGCTCTTGTAACACAAAAGCAGCCAGAGATAGTGCATAAAGAATGGGTATGCTTGAGTTTAATAAAACTTTATTTACAATAGCAGGGAGTAGGTTGGATTTGGCCTCAGGCCATAGTTTTTTAATGCTTGTACATCACTTCCTCCTGCCTTCACTTTGCTATCTCATCTAAACTCCATGGAATATTACTTCTACCCTTCTCTCCAGACCCTTCAGCATTGTTATGCCCATATTGTTTTTAAATTATAATGTAGCTGAATGCTATATTATATTTAATGCAAACATTCTGGGAGTCAAGCTCTAGGTTAAGTGCTTTACCTATGAGGTGGTAAAGATCAATACCATTTGCTGACGAGGCTCAAAGAGGTAGAAGAACTTGTTCAAATTTGCACAGTAGTGAGTGGACTGGATGTGTCTATGATTCCAAACTCATACCATTAGCCACTCTCTCTTGCTCCCTCCTTTGCTAGTTGGCTCTTCCTATCAGATATGACTCAGGATCTACAGTAGTCCTATGCTGCTGTGACTGCTGGAGAAGGCTAGACTTCTACCAGGGCACCTGGACCTCTTTATGTTGATGGCCCCAGTCTCCACTAAACCCTCAGAAAAGCCACAAAACAAGCAAAAAAAGTAACAGCCCTCCACTCAGCCTGCCCTCTAGATTCTGTTCCTTTCATCTCCTTCCTTTCACAGCCAATTGTCTAGGCATAACAAGAACCTCCCCTCATGCTCTCCACTCTCTCATCTCCCATTAGTCCTTCAACCTTCTGATATCATGTCTTCCTTCTCAATACTTCTCTGAAATTGCTCTCACTGAGGTCACCAAATGACCTCCCAATTGCCAGTGCAATGGGCTTTTCAGTGCCCCATCTTACCTGATCTCTCTGTGGCATCTCACCTTGTAGACCATTTCCTCCAGTTCTCCCTCCTGACTTGTTCCTTCCATGCTCATTTGTGGTGTCTTTTCCTGGCTCCTCTTCCTCAGCACTTTGCTTTAGTACTAGTGCTCTCAGGGTCTCCGTCCCTGGCCACACTTCCTCTCTCAGTGAGTCTGACAATTTTCTTGGCTCAGTGATCACCCATCTCCAGCTATCTCCCAGATGGATCTCTCTAGCTTAGTTTCCTCTTCTGAGCTTCAAATCTAAATATCTAGAGGCTTCTAGAAATTTCCACCTGGATCAACATGCCAACACTGAACTTATGATCTTTTCCTCTAAAATCTGCTCCTCCTATAAACCTTATTTCCCAATGGCCCCAATATCAATTTAGTCATACAGGTCAAGAGTTGAGAGTCATCTTAAGCTGGTTTCTGTCACTCAGTCCCCATATCAAATTGGCTGTCAGATTCTATAGATTCTGTCTTTTTTGTCTCTCCAAATCCAATCCATCACTTTCTCTTCAATTTTTCTATTTACATGTCTCTTAGGAAATAATCCAATTGTTTGACTTAGTTTCTACACTTGGGCTGCTGTCAAAAATCATTTACCCTTGTGGCTTTTACCCCTCATGAATGATGGCCTCCAACTGCAATAGGATGCTCCCCATAGCTTAGGATTCTTTCATTTGTGGTTAGTCAGCCTCTTCTCTTTCCTTCGATCTCTGACCCTAGCAACTGAGTCTCCCCAGGAATCCCGTTGCCCATGAACCTTCCCTGTACTCTCACAGGCAACTATGACTTCTATTTCATGGAAAAAACTAAGGCTCACTCAAGAACTTCCTCTACTTCACTGTTTGAACTTTCATTACTTAGTTTAATATTGAATATGTCATTACACTCATGGTCAATAATTCAAATATTAAAAATATGAATGGACACATAACTAACTCTTCTTCTCCCCACAGACACCTGACATCCCAATTCACCTTAGCAGGAGCAGTGATAGTTGCTACAGGTTTTTCAGAAATGCTGCTTGTACATAAGTGCAAAGGTGAATATTTTCTAGCCTACCTTATCCAACACCATGTGAGCACTTTCTAGCCTGCCTTATCCAACATCAAAGACTGTTGAAATTTAGATTGATAGTAATTAAAATTAAAATTAGAAGTTCAGTTTCTCAATCACACTAGCCACATGTCAAGCATTGCTAACCACATATGGCTGGTGGCTATTGTATTGGACAGCACAAATCTAGAAAATTTCTATTATCACAGAGAGTTCTACGGGACAACTTCTAGTTGATATGGTACTGTGCACTTTGATTTTTTAAAACTATTTTATCTTAAAGACAATGTTTCTTATTCTTTCTTTTAAGTTGTTTTCTGTTTTTTGCTGTTACAAACAATGTCACCACAAACCTTATGTATGTATGTACTTATGTCCATGCATAAATGTTTCTACAGGGTAAATTTCTACAAGTAGAATTGCAGGTAAGTGAATTTTTAAATATTTACGAGAGAGATTTCCTCACACGATAATTACTCCCTAACAGTAGAACACACCTATTTCCTCATGTCCTCTTCACCAATACACATTATCAAGCTTTTCAGTCTTTATCAGTGTGATAGTTTCACCCATCATTCTGGGTATAGGTGAAACAAGTATCACCTATACCACAGTGTTGCTTTATTTTACTTTTTACTAAAAGTATGAAGTATTATAAGTCATTTGTATGTATATTTTCAGTGAATTGTTAGTTAATGCCCTTGCCTTTTCTTTACATTGGATTCTTGTTTTCTTATTGATTGATGAGATCTCTTTACATATATTAGCCCATTGTAATCTGGGTTGCAATTACTGTAATGTAGGTTTGTCTCTACTCCCCTCCCTTGCCCTGATGAATTGTTTTATGTTAATATGATTGACTTTGTCAATATTCTAGTGGCTTCTGAATTTTTTGTCTATCTTAGAAAAGTCTCCTCTACTCTAATATTTTAAAAACATTCTCATGTTTTTGTTTATTGTTTAATTTTTTCCTTTCCAATTTGATCTATGTGAAATTAATTTTAATGAAAGGAGTGATGGAGAGAACCACATTATTTTTCCAGATGGGTAGCTAGCCTCAAATTATTTATTGAGTGATGCTTCTTTCTCCTAATGAACCAAAATGTCAACTTTGTTATATATGAGTTGCAGAAACTTCTCTGTACCTTGGGTACCAGAGAGGTAAAATTAGAATTATAACATAGGGTGCTTGTAAGGGCTGATGAGATAATTAAAGCATATAGAACAGTGCCTGGCCCAGAGTAGGTGCTCAATAAATGCTAACAGTCATTGATATTTCTTCCAGATGTGTATAATCTATTTCTGGCCCTTATATTCTATTCATTTAGTCAGGATCTAAGGTTGCAAATAAAGAAAACTACTTTGCCAGTTGGAGAAGAAAAATAATTTATTAAGGACTTTTGGGTGGTTCACAGTGTCTCCAGGAAGGCCAGAGATGCGGACATGGCGACTGGGCATCCAGAAAGCCTGCACTCACCTCCCTGGTGGGATGTTCTGGAGAAGAAGTCACGGTTGCTGCCACCCCATCATGGGCACAAATACAAAGCCTTCTCTGATGGCACTGGGGAATGGTGCCTCTACCACCTCCTTCATTAAACTCAGATCATGTGCAGCGTTCTCTTCACCTATTACTTTCCACTAATCCAGGTCTCATGTAGGGGCATCTGGTTGGCAGAGCCTCGGTCACATGCCTGTGCTAGCTTTTGGTATTTTTGGATCACACTAATATAGATTAATTTAGAGAGAATTGGAATCTTTACAACATGATTCTTCTAGTCCAAGAACAGGGTGCATTTGCATTTATTGAAGTCTTATTTTATGTCCTTCTGCAGAGTTTGAAATTTTCCCCCTGTAGATAAGGCACTATTTGTGTTAAGTATATTTCAGAGTATTTGGGAAAATATGGGATATTTTCTCCATTTTATTTTCTAATTGGTTGTTTTATATAGGAAATCAATTAATTTTTGTATATATTAATTCTTAGTAAAGTCTTCCAGTGTTTTCAGCAACTTTTTTTTTAAATTGGGGTTTTCTCCTGTGTTTTAAAAGTATACAATCAGATGATCAATAAATATAATAATCTTGTATCCTCCTTTCAGTGCTATACCTTCTATTTCTTTCTCTTTATTTGGTTTTATTGTCTAGTAGGTCAGAAACAATGTTTCATAACAGTCATGACAGTGGGTGTCTCAGACAGTGGGTATATTGTCAAAATAAGGCCACATAACAAGCTACTCAAACTTAATGGTTAAAAACAAGCATTTATCCTTGTTCATGTGTCTGCAGGTGGACTAATGGTGGGTTGATCCAGACTGGGCTTGACTGGGCTTGGCTGCGGGCTGCAGGTTGGGTCTAGGTCTGCTTCATGTGTCTCTCATCCTCCCTGACCAGGTAACAAACTATGGCCTCCTGTTCTATGGCGATGATGGGAAAAAAAACAAGTGTTGAGTAGAAACACGTGATGCTTCTTAAATCAGTGCTCGGAATTGGCCCTCTATCCACGAGCCTAAACAAGACATGTGGCCCAACTCAACATCGGGATGAGAAAGATCTGTCTTTATTAGGAAAATTGCAAAATTACATGGCTAATGACTGGATATGGAGAGGGGTGAAGACTTGCACAGTATTGCAATTCACAGCAGCGAGCATTCTTTGCCTGTTCCTGACTCTAATGGAAAAATTCTAGGGGTTTGCTGTAAGAATATGAATACGTGTTCATATTAAGGAAGTTTCATATTATTTTATTAAGAGTTTTTAATGAAGAATCGAAGCTGAATTTTTATCAACTACCTTCTTGATGTTTTGATATTATGACTTATATTAACTGATTCTTTCATAGAGAACTATCCTTGCATTACTAGAATAATCTTCATGTGGTGGTGGCATATTATTCTTTTAAAATACATGTGTTCTATTTGCTAATATTTTATTTAGTTTTTTTTTTTAATTTATAGTATCTTAAAGATAGGACTATATTACTTTTTTTGTCCTTTTTAAGATTTTGTTTTCACCATTACATTGGATTCTTAGATGGATTTTAAAGCCCTCCTGCCCCTCTCTGCAATGTTTAGTAGTGGTTTAAATAGCATTTCATTACCTGTTTATTGAAATTGTGATGGATTTCACCCGTGAAGCTGTCTAGGTCTTGTACTTTAATTGGATAATGGCTTTTGACAACACCCTCCATTTCTTCTCCGGTGATTGGACTGTTTAGATTTCTTATCTTTGTGGGTTAGTTTTCATCATTTATGTTTCCTAGGAAAGTACGCATTTGTCCATGTGTTCAAATTTATTTTCAAAGCATTAAACTGAGTAATCCATTATAATTCTTTTAATTTCCTCTGTATGTAGTTATTTTCCCATTCTCATGTTTAATTATGTGTATTTGTGCTTTTTTATTAATTACTTTAGCTAGTGGTTTGTCTATTTTATTCCTTAAATTTTTACCCCACCTCATACCAATGTATTTTCATCAAAATCCACTTTCTGCTTTCTTCCTCTCATTCATCTCTCTTCCCTTTAATGGCTCATCCCAGAACCTCTGCTTTGAGTCTTGCCACCTCTCTCTTTCTCCAGAAACTTGCTCCATGCTACATCCCTTTGGTGTTCTGATTGGTCAACCCCTTTCTCTTGTTTGCATTTTTCCTAACAGCTTATAAACATATTCTAGTTTCTTCATCTTGAAGTCTTTTTGCTTAAGATCTCCTTCTAGCAAATGACTGATATCTTCATTTTCTAAGGCTTTCTGGGAGTACATTCCTGGTGTTTGTACCACAGAATTACTTCTCAGTGACCATACCTGACTTTCATCTTCAGATACCACTTAAACTGCTGTCACTGGGAATCTCTATGATTTGCCTCAGAGCCAAGGCAATGGGCACTTACATTTCACGACTCCCTGTGACCTTGGCTAATGTTGATCATTCTTTCCTTCCTTAAACTCACTTTGGCCTCTCTTTGACACCTTCTTTCCTGTGTTGGCTCTTATTTCTCTGTTTCTTTCCATCGTCCTCTGCTGACATCTCAAGTCAACTCTATACAAGGTTCTTGGTGACCTCATCTACACATGTGGCTTAAATGACTACTTATATGCAGAGGACTCCCCTCACTCTATCTACACTTCAGATCAGAACTCCATTCTCTCTTTCTAGACATGTTCACTTGGGTGTCCCACAGACACCTTAGTTCAGTACTGTATTATTCTCCCTTCATCCCTTGAAGTTTGAAATAACCCCTTTCCTGGCCCGCCTGCTCTAAGAGAGCCCCTTCCACTGTATCCTCTCCAGGGAGTGTTCTAAATCACAGGACTGCCATTTCATTCCTCTGCTCAACATCTTCAATGGTTTCCTCCGGCCTTTAGGATCAAGGTCATCCATCCTGACTTTTTCCCTGACCCTCATGCCAGCCTCTTCAAGCTTCACTTCTTGGCCAGTCTGCATATACCTTTGCTCTAGTCATCAAAATACCTGAGTTTTCTTTAATATGCTACGATGTTTCTGGAGACTTACTGTGTAGTTTCTACTTGGATTTGTTTTCTCACTTTTTTTCCTGCTTCTTGGAAAATTGACTTAAGATAGACCCCATTTGGGAAGTCATTACTGACCTGCACCTTGGTCTTATTTTAACGTCTATTTTGTGGGAGTCTCCTATCCCAAATCCTTCTACTGCCATATACTGAAAGCCATCTCCTTTTGCCTTCCAGAAGGAAGTCATCTCTGCAGGCAGAGAGGGCCCAAGCCACAGAAAGAAAAGGAGAAAAGGCAAGGGCTTTGGGGTTGTGCAGACTTAAGAGCATGGAATAGTCCTTTCTCAGGGACTATTCCTCATTAGTAAGGTGGGGGAAAAAATAATAACCATAACATACTGTTGCTAATATTAAATGAGATAATATATGTGAAAATGTCTTGCATGTGAAAGTTATTTTTTTAATTCATTTATTTCCTTTTCCTTTCCTTAGTGTTTACTGGGGCAGCAGAGGATCTCTTCAAAGGTGGCCTGGACTGAAGCCCTTAAGGGAATTAAGAAGTAAGGGAGTAACAAGTATTGGTGAAGATGTGAGGATCTGAGCTCTCATGTGTTATGGGAATACATAGTGGGGATGTAAAATGGTATGACCACATTGAAAAACAGTCTGGCAGTTTAAAAAATTTAAACATACACCTAGCATATGATTCAGCCAGTCCACTTCCAAGTATTTACTCAAGAAAAAAGAAAGTGTATGTCCCTTTAAAGACTTATATACAAATGTTCATAACAGCTTTATTTAAAATAGCCCAAAACACAAATGTCCATCAATCAGTAAGTAGAAAAACAAGTTATAGCATATCCATACAATGAAATCAATAAAAAGGAATGAATGATTGATACACAAAAACATGGCTGAATCTCCAGATAATTATGCTAAGCAAAAGAAACCAGGCAAAAAGGTACATGCTGTGTAACCCATTTATATAAACTGTAGAAAGTGTCAGCTGATCTACATATTATTGGTTTCCTGGACAGGGTTGAAGGGCAGGAGGGAGGAATTAAAAGGGACACCAGAAACCTTTGGGTTGATAGATACATTTGCTATCTTAATTGTGGTGATGGTCTCATGGATTAAACATATGTCAAAGATGATCAAATCATATACTTTAAATATGGCATATAGTTTATTTTCTGTCAATTAAACCTCAATAAAACAGTTAAAGAAGATTTCACTGATAAGACAAACTTGGCTGCCTGCCTATTCAATATTTGTTCTTTCTTTAGTTTAATGGACCCCCAATTTTGTATGGGGTGGCAGTGTAAATGAAATGTAGCCTAAGCCACTCATGATAATTTCACTACCCCCTCTCTCTGCCTCTTTTGTATTTGTGAAAGATCATATTACCCAAGTCCAAAGAAGTTTGCTGGTGATGGTTCTGGGGAGGCTTTGGTTCTCTTAATAAAAAGGGGCTGAGATGACTGGTATAGGCCTTTCCACCTCCACCTTCCTCCTACTTGGAATTAGAACATGATATCTGAGGCTGTGGCACCTATCTTGTCAGCTTGCGGGAAAGGCTGAGTGTATTGTAAAGATGCTAGCTTTGATTTCCTAGAGACTTTGAGTAGCCACCTTCTTCTGTTTTTTTCTCTTTCCCCCCTAAGAAAATGCTCCCTATTTTTTCTTAAATTTAAACCACTGCAGATGGATTTTCTGTTACATGTAGCCGAAAACATTCTCACTGTTATAAATGAGTTGTTAATTCAGTTATCTACTGCAGATAACAAACCACTCTAAAACTCTGAGCATAAAACCACATCCATTTTATTATGCTCATGATCTTTTGGGACAAGTATTCTTCTTGAGCACAGCAGGAATGCTTGTCTTTTCTCCATGTCTGGTGCTTCAGCTGGAGATGGCTGTGACAAATTAACTAAAGACAGCTGTCTAGGGTCTCTGATCTCTGTGAGATTTGCTGGGGTTGGAATGTCCAAGATGGTTCTTTCATTTATATGTTTGGTGTTTAGGCTGGGACAGCTGTGGCTCTGTCTGGCATTCTTCTCCCTCCATGAGGCCTCTTTGCATGGCAACCTTGGGCTTCCACATAGGGGAAGTCAGACATTTTACATGGTGGTTAGCGTCCCTCTGAACAACTATACCTGGAAGGGAAGTGGAAACTTCCAATTCTCTTGAAGGTTTGGACTAGACCTTGCATAGCTTCACTTCCACTTAATTCCATTGGTCAGAGAAGCCACAGGCCACCTAGATTCAATAGGTTGAGGACTTCTACCTCTCTTTAGGGGAATGATATGTACATACAGGGAAGGGAGGAGTTGAAGACAAGACAAGAAATAGTTGCAAAAGAGAAGCATAGGTTCAAGGTCCAGTTCTGGCTTTGACTCCCTCTGTGACCTGTGTGCACACTGCCCTCTTAAAACCTCAGGGCAATGTCCAAATTCCTGATCTCAACACATAGAACCTTTCATCTGGCTTTTGGCTTTGGCCTTGTTGAACTCTCTGCAGATTTTTTAGCACCCCAGTGCTCACTCCAGCCTCTGGACCTTTGGATATGCTGCTTCTGATGCCTGAAATGCCTCTCAGTCCTTTCCCTCCACCCTTACTCAGCAAATTCTTATCCTTAAGGCCTTAGCCCTGATACCCTTTTCTCCTAGAAACTTGGATTAACAATGCTGCCTCAGCTGGTTCCTTCATCTGTGTAGGTTCTTGTCCCAGCCTGGCCAACCTCTCCTGACCCCTCAGCACCTGTCTGATAGCCAGATTGACTTACCCACTGGAATGGGAGAGCTTCGAAAGCTGGGGGTGTTGTCTTCATCTTATACCCCCAGTTCTCAGCGTGGTGCCTGATACAGAGTTGGCAGGCAGGCAGCATTTGTGGAAGAAAGACAGGAAGGCTGTAGATACACATAAACTACACAACAAACATATCCAGAGATTCTCACAGGGATTTTTCCTATTGGCATATTCTGCTCCCAGCCCTCCTGGGAATAGCTGAAATCCTGGGCTGTAATTCTTACAGCAGAGTTATATTGAAATATTCAATGGCTGTAGAACAACGTTTGTTCAGCGCTTGGCTTAGGAGCTGTCAGCACCCTTCCTCACATGCTACCACATTTCTAGTGCTGCATTTGTCAGACCCAACTCACACGCCTGGCTGATACGTGGGAAGTCTGGCTTGCTGCTGCCACAGCCTGTCCTGATGGACCCCTGGGGCTGCTGCATTTCTTGGCCTTCTGTTAAATCCAATACATGTTTTTAAAACACCTATTTTGTGCCCAGTTCTCTGCAGTTAGATGGGGTCCTCTCCAGTGAAGGGACAACAGAAAACTAGACACCAAAACAAAGGCATTGAGGTAAGAGAGTGAGTGGGTTGGAGGACAGAATAGAAGGGTGGAGAGAGGGAGATGTGGCTGCAGAAAGTCGTCTGGACAGGACCTCGGTCCCAGGCCTATGACTCCTGCTGACCTTTAGCTAATCCTCAACACTTGGAACCTTGTATTTCCGCCCCCTACCCATCCCCCGCATCTCTTCTGATGGGCAGATGCCCAGGCCTTATTGATCACTCAGTGTTATGAATACTCTGCTTGAAGCCACAGAAGGAAGTTTGGTCTTTAGCCTATGAGAAATGGAGAAACATTAAAGTGTTTTTTCCAGGAAGTGAGATGATTTGATTTAGGTTTAGAAAGATCATATAGGCTGCAGATGGAGAAAGGGTTGGAGGAGGTGTGAAGGAGGCAGAGAGACCACAGGAGGCTGTTCTAGTCTTCTTGAGCACAGATGTTGGTGGCCTGCGACACAGTGAGGCTGCAGGGAAGGGGAGAAATAGATGGACTCATAGGGTATCTGGGATGTGGATTTCCCATTCCTGGTGGGTAATGAATGCAGAAGGAGAGAGAGGCATCAAGGCTGACACTGGAGTAGGGGTGGGGAAAGGAGGAGGAAAGGAGCACTTTGGTGAAGATGATGGTGTCAAATCTGGTCACCTCTACTAATGCTTTCCTACCTTACTTTTCTTAAAGCCATAGCTACCAAACACATCGTGATTGTCCTCAATACTGAGGGAGGTGAAAGGAAAACAATTTCGATATCTGTGTTATAAATGTCCCCTCTTCTATGCTGTAATGCCATGAAGGCCAGGACTAGTTGTGAGCACAGAACCTAAATGTCCTTTGCACTGTGACTTACCATGTACCTCCTGAGTAAGTGACTGGGTTCGGCAGCAACCTTACTCTCACTCACCACATTAGTAAATTTCCCTGGGGGTATCACATCCTGTAATATGTGGAGACAGTTCTACAGAGAGCGAGTGTCCTGAAATCACAGGGCACAGAGTATCCAGGCCTGGGGGAAGGGAGGAAGGCTTACAGAGGTTTTCACGTATGAGTGGGAATTTGCCAAGGAGATAGGGGGATGAAGAGCATTCCAGATAGAAAAGCAGGAACAAAGGCATGGAGTGGGAGCTAGAAAATTTGGAGAGGGTGGAAAGGGAATTGCTGGAGATGAAATTGGAAGAGAGGACGTGGTAAGCTCATAAAGGGTTTAGAGAGCTATGTTCCAGAGGTTGCATTTTACCTCATAGTATAAATAGGGCTCCTTTTCTCTGTCACTGTCATCTGATTGATTGCAGTTTCCTGGAACATGTGTTAAGAAGGATTCTGAGGTAGAGTTGTGGGGAAGAATGATAGGATCGCTAGTGATACCTGCTGTGGCTGCAGGAGTAGAGCTGAAAGACTAGACACTAAGAATTTTCCATCGCTGCTGTAAGAGATGAAGATCCATTGAAGGAAGGTGAAGACTGAGGAGTAGGGGCTCAGAATGTGTGTGAAAAAGATCAGCTGGAAGCTCTGGGGAGCGTGATTTGCTGGGAGGCCAGACTAAGGCCAAGTTGCCAATGAGCCAGCAGTGAGTTTAAAAATATCTGAGGAACAAATGAACTACCAAGTGTCTGCAAGGCGAAGGGTAGACCTTATTGTAGCTGCTTCTGTAATGAGAGTGTGCAGAAGGAATAAAAATTTCAGCGCAAACACTGTCAGTCTCCCTCTTGCCTTTAGCAAAAACACCCAGAGTAAAAATAAATAAATAAATAAAAAAGCTGCATACACTTACACACAGAGCAATGACCCCACTGAGCGGCACTTTCTACCTCTTCTTCTTCTTTGCTCCCTGTGAAGTCAGTGCATAATTACCGGAAAGCATTTTTGACTGAATTTTAGATGAGCATTTTGACAAAATATAATATTGGAAACAATCTTTATCAAACATTCATGTGTCGTGTGAGAGATAAAGCCCGGAATCCATAATTCATACAGCGTGTGTATTACCAAGTGTGCATGAGAGGCTGAATTTCAATGAGGCAGCCTGAACAATATTTTCTGCCAGACGTGGGCTTTCATCATTTACATTATTCACTAGGTTTTCCAGAACAGTAAATCTTAAATATATATTTGTGTTGGGAATAGCTTGTGTGCATGTCTGTGTACACACAGAGGGACACGCACCCATTTGGGTACAGAATCGGTGGATGCACGTTCCAGCTGGAGGGGCACGCAGTGACAGCAGGGAGGCTTGGTGCAGAGAACGCACAGGGTTTCTTCTGGAGGACAGCCACGTCACCATGGACTCCACAGCTCGCTGCACAGGCATTAAATCCACCCACCCTGTCCTCTCCCTCTCCAGACTTATCCAACAACTCACTTGGAACCCTAAAATAAAGTAGGACCCAGAGTAGGGGCATCTCCATGGATGCTTAAGAGTGCAGCTACTCAAAGGTTATCTGCTGTACTGTTCAGACAAAAATTGTCCCTGAGTTTCCAGAGGTCATGATTGGAATGAAGCATTTATAAAGATCGTTGAATTTTGACCCACATCAGTGCTTAAATATCCTCAACAACAGCTTCAACAGTTGTTGGAGTAGTCTCTGCTTGCATACCTTAGAGATGAGGAGCTCAGTACTTCAAGAGTTTTCCCAAACTACCTCCTAAGAGTTAGACTGCTCAAGTTTTCTCCCTGATTGAGGCGAAATTTGCCTTCTTACCATTATTATCCACTGTTTCTGGGCTGGCCCATGAGATCTCACAAAACAAATTTGCTTCCCAGAGCATGGGAGAATCCTTCAGAGCTCTGAGCCTTGCATGCCATTCCTAGAATATTCTCTTTCCAAGCTTTGTTCCTTTAGCTTTTCCTCCCCTGGCTTGTGTGGTGGATGCAGAGGTGCACTGCCTAGACTCTTCCCAGGACCAAAGAGCTGGTTCTCTTATGGCTAAGAATGTTTCCTGCTGACAGCTTTAGGCTGAGTCCCCCATCAGGGACTGCCCTGGGCTGCAGACTGGCTCACCCAAGGCTTTGTCTTCACCAGGGAGCAGCTATAGCCAATGACTGGTAGATGTACCTCTGAAAAGCCATTCTTTTCTCTAGAACCCCTATAAGGTGGGCTGAGGTTCTATTGCAACTGCAATGCAGTTCAACCTCCTCTTCTGCCCTACCCTGCATTTATTGGTCCCCGTAGGCTTTGATTCAGGATACACCCCTATAAACATTCTGCATGTGAGTCTTCATGGCAGAGTCTCAGAAAACCCAATCCAAGATGATCAGATCTAGGAGTGTATCTTGGCTGAGGAAGCAGACGCCAAGTGAGATTGTGGAACTGGTTTCCTGCTGGTCCTGAGGCAATGAGGAGTCATTACTGGTGGTGGATGCGCTGACATCTCCTGGCCTGCAGTGATGATGGTGCAATTGTTAAGACTTTTTCCTGCTGGAGAAACTGGGATGGAATCCCTCTGGAAGGGAATGCAGGGCAGGTTGCATATTTCAGGAGGTTGAGAGGATTGAGGAAATTAGTAATTATAAGGACAATGGAATTGGATGGCTCTTGCTGAGTGCAATTGATGGATCTGAAAAAAACAATAAAAGGCTGAAGGTGATTAACTATCATTTTAAGGCAATGTGTGAAAGTCATTGGGCTTCCTTGGCCACATATAAAGAGATTCACTTCTCCAGCAGCTGGAGAGAAGAGAAAGCTGAGGTGCAGGATGCAGACTTAATTTTAAGGGTGGAGCTCAGAGAAGACTGCATTCTGAATTCTCACTCTGGGTAAGGTCGCGGCCCTGGTTAGGAAGGAGTGGGATGGTGAGATTTGGGATGAGGATATCTGGGTCAGTGAACTTGAGAATTTTTTAACCCTAGACCTGCTGAGCCCTTGGTATTCCCAGCATCCTCTTCTTGCTTGAAGATAATGTGGTAGCCTCCAATTCGAAGGCAATATCTTTTCTACTCAGGAGCTAACCCATCCCCCTCTGGGCCAGGAACTGGGGCCATGTCACCACAAAAACCAGCCAGAGAAAAAGAAGTTGATACCAGAAGAGGTATAGGACCCACCACAGGACCCAAGGGTGTATGTGTAACAAAATGAGGATGCAGAATTAGAGGGATTGAATATGAAGCTGAATGAGTGAGTTTATCTTTATGGGAAACTCTCCCTTGATATAGGATTTTACACCCTGGCAAGCACCTGGGGAGATGATGCTAGCATGCTGCTCAAGTGGCTCTTGGAAGCTTGGCCCATATTATATGAAGCAGAAATGCCAGAATTACCATGGCAGATGGCAGGAGAAGGAATCAAAACAGTCAGAGGAGTGAGCATGCTAGAGAAGATAATCTATGTAAGGCCAGAAAACCTACCAACTAACTATATCCCACAGAAGGGTCCCAACAATACTCCATTTAGCAAGGCAATGAGAGATGTGCTGGTGAGGGGTTACCAGTATCAGGGAGAAGCTCAGTGGGGGTGTTGTCTGTAGGCCAGGCATGGCTATAGAGATGTCCTTACAGACTTGAGGTTGGAGCTAACAATTAGTTTCTTAGGAAAGAACAAAGGCCAGATGGCAGTGCTTATCTGTCAGGAGCAAGGTGGGCACAGTGATTGCAGTAACAAATAAGGTCAGAGTGGCAGCCAGGCCTGACCTTCAGGTTTATGGGTAAGACTGGTGAACATGACATCCTTATGGTGGGATGATCAACTGTGTTGGTTATTCGGTACTGAGGGGGGTTGCTGGGACAGGTGACTCTCAGTGCTAAAACCAAGAAAGTCCTGCTAAGATTGGGTGGAGTAGCTCACCCTACCCTAGGGGCAGCTAACAAGGGTATTGTTCAATATACGAAATCAAAAGAAATCAAAGATGGTTGATCAAGGAGCTAAAAACATCTGTCCCAGTTTAATCAAAGCAAAAAACAAAACAAACAAAAAAAACCCAAAAAACAAAAACAAAACACTGAAACTCATGATTCCTTTTCTAGTTTCTGGATCTGAGCCAATTTTAGGCTCAGAACCCACTGACTAAAGGAGACACTACGTCTCCATAAGGAAGGAGCCTGAATCACCATGGCAACTGGGTTCAGTGATGACTACCCCAGTACTTTTGGGGATTATATACCAAAGAATGGGAAATACCTAGAGCTGACATTGATAAACAGAGACCTGAAGTCTCCATGGCCACCGTTAGAGAAGATGCATATACAGTTAGGTTATAAATACATTCCTGGAACAGATCTGACTCACATGAGTCCATAGCATCCACACAGCTATCCCAGGACATTTCCCCAGTCCCTGAATGTCA
The DNA here is from genome assembly GCA_028627145.1 of Eidolon dupreanum. NCBI lineage: Eukaryota > Metazoa > Chordata > Mammalia > Chiroptera > Pteropodidae > Eidolon > Eidolon dupreanum. Next base: position 47,337,121 of record CM053506.1, on the reverse strand, counting down.
AATATAATGGAGATACCTCATGGTTGGCAGACCCTCTGCATTGGTTCCTTGGACTGTGGCGTTTAAGGTATTTTGTGGAAAAAGCCAAGTGAAAGCCTCTTTAAAGTCCTAAAGTTCTAAAGACTGGAAGGATAGTGGTCCCATCATTTTACTATTAATTCACCAGCTGGAACCCATACAAATGAGATAGATGAAAAAAAAATGAGATGGATGAGAGTGGACTACCACAATTTGACCGAGTAGTAGCCTCGATTGTAGCTGCTGGAATTTTGCTAGAGCAGATAAAGACAGCTCTGAGTACATGATGCATGCTCTATGATCTCTTATCAGAAGGAGAGCCAAGCAGTTAACATTGTCATTGGGGTGGAAAGTCACATACATTTAAGATCTTTCATCAGGGTTAGTTAATACTCTTGTCTTCTATCATAATAAAGTCCCAAAGTCTAGAACTGTCTAGACAATTTGTAGAACATTGTATTGGTTTGTGGAATTGATGAAATTATTTCAGTAAGACTGGAGGAGTGAGAAGTGGCAAGTATGTCGGAGGCTTTGGTAAGACACATGTGCTCCAGGAAATGGAAGGTGAACCTGCAAAGATTAGAGAACCACTTTGTCAGTGAAGTTTTCAGGGGCCGGGTGTTCCGAGGCATGCCAACACATACCTTCTAAAGTAAAGGACAAATTATCACATCTCAAACCTTCTACCACTTAGAAGAAAGCACACCACCTAGTGTGTCCCTTTGGCTCCTGGGGTCTGTATATTCTATGCTTAGGTAAACTGCTCCAACCCACTTATTGAAAGACATGGAAGGCTCCTAACTTTGTGAGAAAGAGCTCCACAGCTCTACAGGTCCAGTTTGCTGTGTGACTAGCCCCACTGTGCGAGCCACATGACTGGGCAAACTCTATGGTATTTTAGGTATCTGTGATGGGAGAAGAAGCTATGTGAAGTTTATGGTAAGCTCCAAAAGGAAAATTACTATGTAACCCTCTAAGGTTCTGGAAAAAGACCATTCTATCTGCAGTGAAGAATTATACACTACTCAAAAAAAAAAAAAAAAAAAAAAAAAAAGCTCTTATCATGCTACTGGGCACTGGTACAGACGGAGCCCCTGACTGTGAGACATCAGGTGACCATAAAGCATGAGGTGGGTTCATACAGAGCCACCAAGTTTTAAGACTGGTGTAACTTCGAAATAGTACATCTAGGATTAGGCATGACAAAACCAGATGACACTAGTAAGCTGCCCACTAGTAACCCCATGTCGTCCACCACTGTTGCTCAGCTTCCACCTGTGCCCCATAGGTGAGGTCTCTTAACATTAGATGATTAAAAAGAAAAAAGCCCAAGCCTTGTTTATAGATATGTTGACTTGGTATATAGGTACAAGCTGAAAATAAACTCCTGCTGTGCTACAGAACCAATTGCAGACAGCTCTGAAAACAAGCAGAGAGAGGAAGTTTGCCAGTAGGCAGAGCCCTACACAGTGCACCTGGTCATTGATTTTACATAGAAAAAGAAATGTTTTGAGGCAGAACATATCTGGATTTGTGGGAAACAATGAAAAACTGAACTTTTGGTCACAGTCCTGGAAAGAGAAAGATAGGAAGTGATAAGAAGGTCCAGAGAAGAGGCATGTGGATTAAACTATGGTAGTGATCATGGAGTATGAATATTTTTGTATCACATGTTACAACCCATTAGAGAGCATCCACCATTGAAGGGGCACCAAACAGACAGAATGACTCAGATAGTTGATGTTATGATGTCAGTCATCTTCTGTCATTGGCCATCCTCATGGACTATGAACAGGGAAGTCATAGGGCAAGGATGGAAGCTACACATGGTCCTAACAACATGAGTCCCTAAAGCCAAACTAGATAATGCCATTGTCCAATGTCTACCCTGGTAGTTACAGAGACTAATACTGATGCACCAATATGGCACCATTCTTCAAGGAGATCAACTGACCATTTGATGGTAAGTTCCTTACATTGAACTTCTTTCACTCTGAAAAAGGAATTGATTCCTTTTGATTGGAATTGACAGAAATTCTGGGTATAGGTTTAGCTTCCCCGCCCCCCTACAGGGCCTCAGCCTGCACCACGTCTGATGGCTTATGGAGTTAGTGATCCATTAAAATAGGATCCCATATAACATTGAATCACATGATTCAAGAGAATCACTTTGCAGCAAAGGATAGTGGACATAAGACCATAGGACCACTGGGTCTATGATATACTTCCCCTCACCCAGACATTGCCACTTGATAGAGTGATGAAATAGCCTTTGGGACCAGTTTGGAGGTGATATCTATGAGCATGAAACATCATCATCCAGGATGCGGTATTTACTCTAAATCTATGACCATTTTATGGTGTTATGTCCCCAGCAGATAAAATGAATGGGTGGGGGGATGAGAAGTAGAAGTAGGAATATCTCTGTTTACTATCATTTTCAGGAACCTTCTTGGGGAACCTGTGCTTCCTGTCTCTGCACCACTAGGTGCTGCGGGTCTAGAAATCCTGGTTTCCAGAGAAAGCATTTTTCCATCAGGGGATTCAAGAAGAATTGCATTAAACTTTAGGCTAAGCGGTCTCTTTAGGCTGCTTATTTAGGTTAAGAGACTAGTAGACAAGGGAAAAAGTCACTACCCTGGCAGAGTTAAGGGACCTTGATTGTTGAAAAAAGTAAAGATGCTGCTAAGCAAAAAAGGGTAGGGAAGAATATGTTTGGTACAACGGTGATACCCTGGGGAGTCTCTTGGTTTTTTTCCGCTCAGTTTCAATGGTAAATTGAGAAGCACAGTAACCTGTGAAATAAGTACCTGTGACACAGAGGGGCCTGAGAAGAGTATGGCAACTGGGAATCCAGACCCTTCAAGGACGAGGGTCTGGGTTGTGACACCAGATGAACTACAGAGGCCAGCATAGTTGCTAAGTGCTAGTGAAGGAAATCCAGAATAGGCAGTAGAGGAAGGGATTACAAGTATCAGTTGCAGCAGTGGTGGCTGCAGTTTGTCTCCCTAACCTTCCTCTTATAAGTTTCTCCAGGAAAAGAATGCTAGAGACAGAATAAGCTGCTCCAAGAACTTATTATATAAAACAGGTGTATCCGTGCAATGCAAGGAAGGGACTGTAGTGGACTCTGAGTTGCACTGCCCAGAGCTTCTTCCAGGGCTGAGCACTCATTTCCACAGTTGCCAGGAGTGTTGTTTACTGATGGTTCCCAGCCAGGACCTTGTGCCCCAACCCAGGAACTGCCCTTGGCCAAAGGGTGCTACCATGTCCAAGGTCATGTTTCCTCTCTGAAAGTGGCCCACAACCAATACTTGGTTGATGTGGGGGTATTAGGTGGGGTACTAAGGTCTATCCTCAATTCAGGACAACTCTGAAGGGACATCCCAGCATCAGAGCTCCCCATAAGCTTGTTGAAGCCCTCATTGCAACTGCAATACAATTCTACTTCTCCCTCTGCCGAAACTTGCTTCTTTTAAACCTCCATAGACATGAGTCCTGATAATCTTCCTATTTAGAAATCTCCATCTGTGTTCTGATGAACCTATTCTACAAATGAATGTTTTTGAGATTTTTGTTGTCTGTTTTCCAGTTATGTTCTAGGATATCAGTATCCTTCTTGACAAATGGTTTCTAAGACAGAAATAGAGCTCTGATTTTTCAGGGTAGAATAGAAAACTTTCACCTCCCTTGCTGTAGACACTATATATTTATTAATGTGACAACAACTCTTAATTAATGTTAGCAACAACTCTTTTGCAGACTTGCCACACTGCTGATTTTTCTAAATTCACTCTTGGTTAAAACGCCACATCTTTTTAAAGACTTGCTGCTGTTAAGTCCCTTAGCAAGCCTGTGCCATCAGCTTTTGAGGGATGAAGCACAGGACTTAGATTCTTCTGTTTAGTTCCATATGGTTACCTAACACTTATCATTTCTACCTGTTGAAAGATTTTTAGATCAGACTTTCATATGACTCATTTATCTTCCCTTTCAAATTCATGTCAGACTCAAATTTGATAAGCTAGCCTTCCATATCTTTATTCAGGCCATTAATGAAAATGCTCACCAGGCTGCTTTAAGCCTTCCCAGGAGATGACTTTCTCTTTCCTGGAGTGGCACAGAGAGCTCAGTCATGTCAGAAGACAACACACCTATCTTTTCTCTGTTGAAGGTCTTTTTAGGAATATGTTATTACCATTGCCAACACTGATTGGTCTTTACCTCTGTGCCACCCTTCTAAGCACTCTAACTCATTCTCTCACTTAATTCTCACATTAGCCTTATAGAATGGCTAAGTAACTGGCCCGAGGTCACAGATCTACTGGGTGACAGAGCCTGGATTCATTTCTGTTTACATTAACCCCAGAGCAAGATGTTTATAGTGCCTCCTCCAGAAGGCAATTCCCAAAGCTGGGTGCTTCCTGCTGCAGGGAGTGTGAAGAGCTGTGTGGAGGGACAAATAAATGAAGTGAGGCCAAGGGAAGTGAGAGAAAAGTCTCCAGGGGTTGGCCTTCCTTCCGCAGAGAAGGAAGCCTCTCCAGGATGAAACAGTGAAGAGAGGAGAGATGCTCCCTTTGTTCTCTGTTCTTTGGATGATAATAACACTTGTTAAGTGTCACTAACTCCTTTGTCTCCCTTACATTTCTAGGAAGTATCTGTGGCACCAAGAGGTTAAATGACTTGCCATAAGTCACAAAAGTAGTTGAAAAATGAAGCCTAGATGGGAAACCACCACTGTCTTCTCAAGAGAATGCTGACCTCTTTGCCTCAGTATACAGACAAGCCAACTGAAGCCCAGAAGAGGGACAATAACATTATAACTCACATTATAAATTGGTGGCAGTGTCCTCACAACAATACTATAAATTCTGCAGATGGCCTTGTCACTTTCCGCCCTCACTCTGTTAGAATAAAAAGCTCCATGAGGGCAAGAATTACTGTTTTATTAACTGTTTTACTGGTGCGTCCTTAACTCCAATAACAGTGCCTAGAACAGAATGGGTGCTCAGTATGTTATTTATTCACCAAAAGTGGGTTTATGACTTCTATGGTACTGGTCAGGTAATCGACAGACCTGAAACAATGGGTAACTTGTACTCATGTGAGGAGGATCAGCGATATCAAACACTTTGCCCAAGGACTCGCCGCTATGCAATTAACACCTATGAATTGTTTGGTCCTTTACGGGATGTTTGTCCTTCCTGGTACCATCAACTTTCAGCTGTTCTTTGCCAAAATAGCAACCCGAGCATGGCTCAGGCAGGAATGTATGGGGGAAACCTGCAGTGTTCCCCGAGCAGGTCTTGGTGGCCATCCTGTCTGTTCTGTCACCCACAGCACCTGGCTTATGGCCACGTACCAGGCAACTGAGTCTAAGGGATGTGGCAACTCATGTCAGAAATAGCTGGCGTTTTCCCTGGGAAGTTTGCGCTATTGTTGAGATTTCTTCCTTTTTTTCCCTCTATTTTTTCCCCACAGAGAAATAGGAACACACGATTTTCCTAACACAACTCTAAGAATCTGTCTCAACAAGCCCCTCCATGAGTTAGCAGTAAATATTGCAGGAAACCCATCAAAGTTTTAATTACACATTGCTATCCAGCCTGCAGGGAGTAACAGGAAGGAGCTGGCTGCTTTGGAGACCTCCCTGGAGAGCAGTGCAGAGCGGGGACACCCTTGTGCCCTTGAAGGGCCTGGAATCTAAGCCACTTCTAAATTTCAGGACAGATTCTTAGTATTTAGAATAACAAAATACTTATTTGGAATTATTACCCAGTAACAACAATTCACTAGACAAGAAGCCATTTTGAATGATCAAATAGGTTTCCTTTTCTATGCCTCTGGGTTCAGAGGTGTTGGTCACAATCAGTACCATGTGTTTAGTTAAGAGGCCATCAGTCCTTGGCTTCATGACACAATGGCAGCCATGTTCCTTCTCATGACATTCTGACAGCCCCCACATTGGGAGCTGTGCTCATCAACCCAGGGCTTTTTATTCATTTAAAGGCCTGGTAATTTGAGTGGATCACAAACATCCTCCTTAGGATAGAAATCGGCCATGTCAGCAAAAATATCTTCTGGCTCTGCCTGGCATGTCCTTTCATTTTGCAGCCTCTGCACAGGGCTATTTCTTCTCGGAGTCCTATTTAGATGGCCCTTCTATCTCACAAATGGCCTCTCTTGCTAACTCTTAATGATTTTTTTTTAAAGGTACATATATTTGACTTGCAGAGTATTAGAGCTGGGAGGCCAGCTAGAGACCACCTACTCCTCTAGTTTCTTGAGGAAACTGAGGTGCAGATAGGTTTAGGGCCCTGTTCAAGATCACATAGCTGGTAAGTGTTGGAGCTGAGAATCAGGGCCAGGTAGGTAGGCTTCCAGGTCCTGCTCTCAACCACTGCCTTATGCTGCGTCTCCAATACAGGCCCGGAGAGGTAAATTGCTCATCATTCAGTAGGTGGGAAGCCATATTAGAACCCCATATTAGTTTTCTAGAGCTGCCATGACAAAGTAGCACAAAACAGGTGACTTAAACAAAAGAAATTTATTCTCTAATAGTTCTGGAGGCCAGAAGTCCAAGGAAGGTTGTGGGCAGGGTTGGTTCCTTCTAGGGGCTGTGAGGGAGACTGTGTTCCATGCCTCTTTGCTTCGTTCTCGTGATTTGGTGGCAATCTTTGGCCTTCTTTGGCTTGTAGACGTCCCCCCAATCTCTGCCTTCATCTTCACATGGAGTTCTCTATGTTCCTTTGTCTGTATCTAAATTTCATCCTTTTAAAAAGAACACCAATCATATTAGATCAGGGCCCATCCTACTCCACAGTGGCCTTATCTTAACTAATTACATAGGCAGTGAACTTATTTCCAAATAAGGTCACATTCTCAGGTAATAGTGGTTAGGATTTCAACATATAAACTTTGGGGGACACCATTCAGTCCACAACAAACCTTGATCTTATAACACTTAGGTTATCCTCTTGTTATCCAGAAAAAAATTTGATTTAACAAATTATCATCAAATTGAATAAAATGTGTTCTTAGTAGCCTAGAAGGAACTATTCTGGCTTTAAATAAGTAATAATGCAATGTCATGACTCCAAACTACGTCCACATAAATTGGTTGTGTCTTGGACCCACTCTCACTTTAACCTGGCCTCTCACCCTCAATCTTCTGCTTCCCCCACTCTCACTGAAGCAGCCAATTGTCTGCAATGGTTTGAATGGGATGGATGGCAAAGAGATAGGAGAGGAAGGGTTTAGACACATGGCCCTACATCTGACATATTATTTATTTAGAGTGCTTATTTGCATTGTCCATTTCCATACTAGGTTTCAGCTCCATGAGAGCAGAACTGGAAATATTTGGCTTCTATTAGTAGTGACTAGTGGTAGAGCTGGGGCCGGAACACATGGTCTTAATCACACAAGTAAAGATGCCTGCTTTATGTATTTCAGACTTGTTTCCTAAACTGAACTGCAAACCCTTTGAGGGCAGAGATGTCCTGCCTCCTCTGCCCATTTCAGAATGCATCCTGATTGGAAGCCATTGGGCACTGGAGTGGGTCTCATCATAACCCATAGCTTCAGCCTCTTTTTCCACAACTAAAGCTCAGAGAAGCCCTACGGCAGCCTCTGTTCTGTGTAATTGCTTTGGAAACACACAATGCTTCACCCTGGCCTCTCACCCTCAATCCTCTGCTCCCCACCATTTCTCCCGGTGTAATTAAAGAGAAAATATTCTGCATTCATTTACTTTATACTTTATCAAATAACGGAGAGATGAATTAAGAGGTCCATATTTCTATTTCAAGGTTCATGTGCTTTCACAAACTGTGCAAGTTGTGCTCTTAAAACTTGCTGCATCAGCAGGAATTCTCTGCTCAGAACACGACCATCTACCCCCCTTTCTCTTTTATTCCCCAGTGCAATTTCTAAATAGATGTGATGGTTAGGAATTCTGCATAGACAATTGTGAAACAATACTCAGAGCCACCATGATTCTTCAGTCTCTCTTTTTCTCTCACATATTGCTCAAGAAGTCTTCTGAAGGGAGGGACACCAGGCTTTTGGCTCAACTGGTTTAAGTGCAGCAAACATTTATTCAGTGTCTACTGCATATAGAGGATTGTAGTTGGCACCATCAGAGAAACGAAAATATTCATATTTTAGATTTCTATAGTTCTTTCTAGTTAACAAAACATGTCTACATTCATAACTACATTGAATTCTTGCATAAATCCTCTGACATGGGTGTTATTATAATTAGCTTTGCCACACTCCAGTGAGGAAACTGAAGCTGAAAGAGCTTAAATAATAGATTGGTTCTTTACTCTCAGTGGGTCAAAGAGGCCTTTGGAAGACTGATAAAGCCTATGGATCCCATCTCAGAATAATTTTTTTGAATGTACGAGACAAAATACATAGGCTCATAAGTGCAACCAATGATATAGAAATGCAGTTTACAAAATACTAAAAAAGTTTGATATAGTAATTTATGTGCTTCTTTATAAAAGCATTAAATAATAAGGTTCTAATAATTATTGTAATTTTAAAATAATGTCTTGGATATATCTAAGATCAGCAAACTATGATCTAGATTACAACTTGTTTTTGTAAATAAAGCTTTATTGGAACATGGCCACACTCATTTATTTTCCTATTGTCTATGATTGCTTTAGAGCTACAGAAGCAGAGCTGAGTAGTTGTAACACAAGGCCCACAAGGCCTAAAATATTTATTATCTGGACCTTTACAGACAGTTTTAGGACCTTTACTTAAAAAAGTTTGCTGACCCTTACTGTATTTAATAATTTGAAATATCCACAACAAATTTAAGGGAATTGGAAAATACTTGCGATTTCTACTGGTAACAAAAATCTCATAAATTACAAATACTACAGTGGTTTGTTGCCTCCATTTGTAATTGAAGGATGTCATTTTCCCATCAAGTTCATGAACTTCTGTTCATCTAGAATTCTATTCATGATACTGGTGAGGGTAGAATTCAAATCCAAGTTGGTCTGGTTCAGACAAGCACTTGTCCCACAAACCTCTGACATCTGGTACTTGAGAATCTCACAGTCTAGTGGAACACATGTGCACACAAACACACATCCCTCCTTGCAGGCACTCCCTGCCTAGTGTTATCAAGAGAAAGAGTAACATGGAACCCTGGAGGAGGCAGCAATGCTCAGAAGCCCTTGTCAACCAGGGCCACCACATGTGATTGTATGAGTTGGACATTCACTGTGAGGGTGAAGTGGACTCTAGCTCAGCTACCAAGCTTGGTTATGTTTGGGGGGGTAGAGGGTGGGGGAGGGGATGGATACCTTTCTGAAGTTCTCACAAAAGAGCTCTTTGGACTAGGGACAGCCTGGGCATGTTTTCCCTGAGTGAAGTGGATGAGCCTGTGTTTGGGCATAGACTCCATGGGTGCTTATTGATATGTGATCAGTTCTTTTAGTAACAAACACTTACAGTTTCATTGATGGATTGACTCTTGGGTAGATAGTAATAAAGAAGGAAGTCCATCATTATATTGGGGTATTTTTAAAAATCTTATCCTTCCTCCTTCTTCCCTAACATTCAATATCTACTATATGCCAGACTCTTAGCTAGGCACTTCAGTGACATATATGAGCCAGAAGAAGTTTAGTCTTAGCTCTGTAATTTCCTAGTTATGTTACCCTGAGTAGGTTTTACTCTCTTCTCTCTATTAGCATATCTATAAAATGAGAATTGTAAATACACCTCACAGATAGATCTGAGGTGAGTCCAAAGAGATAATAGATGAATAAAATGATGGGGTAATTGTTGTTTTAGAAATTGAAAGGAAGGAGAGAGCTCTGTAGTTCAGATCAGTTGTGCTGATTTATAGAAGTGGCCTTAAAGGATGGGCAGGATTTGAAAATGGCAGAAGTGGAAGACACCAAAATGGCACTGTGAATGAGGGGTGGGAGGCTGAGAAGGAGCTGTATAATCTGGCAGTTTCCCTGAGGAGCAATGACACTCAGCATACTCCCTGCTGATTTTAGAGCCAGCTGGGAGGCATTGTTGTGAGAATGTGTTTATTATTATCATCTTTATCAACATTATTATCATTATTAATAATATGATATTTGGAGCATTTATGCACATTAATTTTAAACAAGCATGTGCAGTGGCAAGATTTGATGCTGCTACCAATAAACAACCATAACGTGGTTTTTTAATTTACATAAAATCATTTATGCTAATTTAATTAGTCCTTTATTTACAATTGTGGCTCACTCACCACTGGGCTGTGAGATGTGCTCAGCTGCAACATACTGCAGAGCCAGAAGCCAGGTCCATGCATGCATTCTGCAGGGAGGCTCCTCTTATAGGGAAGAGTCACCTGCTCTTTTGTGGTGTAGGACACATTTAGATTCAATAAGCTCTTATTTACAACTTACTCTCTGTAAGGGACTGTGCTGGGTACTGTCCTTTCGCTAATTAATTTAGTCCCAACAACCACCTTGTGAAGGACATCAGAAGATTCATATCTGACCCAATGTCACACAGCTACCGTGTTGCAAGGCAGATATCAAATCCAGGTGTATCCATTTCTAGTTCTCAGCCCTTTAGACAGCTCTTAAATAAGAAGAGCTAACATGGCTTGGTACATGGTATATACTCAATAGACACTCGTTGAATGAATGAATGAATGAATGAATGAATAGCACTGTCCCAGTTAAAAGTGTGTTCGGGTACATTTTCTCCCTGAAAACTTGCAGCAGTTCTGAGAGATGGGTCTGGCCACCTTTCTCAGAGGAAGCTGAGAAGGTGGGGTAACGGAGAGGGCATTACCTTCTGAACTCAGCGTTCTGCATCTTTCTCCTGATTGTGTCACTGATTTACACTCTGCCCTTGGTCCAACCTTGACCCTGGTCAAAATGCTTCCCTCACCTCAGTTCCTCCATTTTCCCATTTGCAAGACAGAAAGAATTCCTTGTCCTTCTAAACTGATAGGCAGAAATAAAAAAAAATGAGAGTGTAGAGAGATATGTGCAAGGTGCCTGGGAATTATAAGGTAGTATTTGTCAGACTTGCCTTGGGAAACCTTGAAAAATTGAATGGAAACCGCTGGGCTCATTCATCTCCTTTTAACAGCCCCATGTCATCCAGCCTGGTCTTTTCCATTCCTGCTCTGTCCAATCCTGACAACATAATTTAGTTCCAGGGAACTTGAATAGAACACAATGGACTGATATTTCCACGCACTCGGGCCTTGATTAATACTGTCAGGACAGCTGCTGGTGAGGATGAGGAGCTAGACAGGAAGATGCTCTGCAGGGCCCCATCCTCTCCCCTGCTTGAGGACTCTCTATGTGTCCCACTTACCCTTCCTTCCTCCTGCCCAGGCTCTGATCTGAGTCCCTTTCCTGGTGTATTTGTTCTTTCCACTTCTCAGACATCCATTCTGTAAACATACTGAGTATTTTCCATGGCCAGGCAGTGGGGATTCGGAGTGAAGTAAGGACCTTCAAGAATTTGGTTACAGGAAAATGAAGACCAACAGATATGCAAGCAAAAATTGTTCATGGGATGGAGTAAGGGCTACAGCAGAGATGGAGGAAGCATGGGGGTAGACGGAAGAAGGAAAGGTAGAGAAGGCTTTACAAAGGAGACAATGCCAAACAAGGAGTTTTAGGATTAGTGATGTTTCCCCAGGTGGCGGAGTACAGAGAAAGGGAGGGAAGGAAAGTGACCACAGTGACCACAGCACAAGCAAACCCATGAGGGCCTGAGATACCTAACTGTGTGGGGATGACAAGTGGTCTGGGAGGCCCTGCTGTGAAGGGAGGTGATGAGGTGGGAGCATGGCCCAGAGCAGAGGCAGGAATGGAGGAGACTGGAGGGAGGTCCCTTAGGAAGTTAGAACTTGACAGGTTTGTATCAGTTCTGGTTTCACTGGCCTGCCTTTCTTTGGGAATTTACCCAAATAGGCATAGAGAGATGAAGAATATGACATTGAAGGATTGGGGAATAGAGTTGGAAAGCAGATAAGGGGAAATTCTATCCACATTCCAACTCAGTGAAAGTAGAGGTAAATCTCGAATACTGGCAGGTTGGGAAACAGATGGTGGGGAGAAGGTGCAGGGAAGATATTTTCCTTTCTTCTGTGTGAATAGGGGCAGAGATGGCACCATTCTGGCAGTCTTCTGAAACAGTGCTTGCTTTTCTTTTTTGTGGACTTTCTTCATAACAGGCACTTACTCAGAGCTCCCTAGCAACTGCTAAATACATGTAGGCCTCCTTCGCAGTATTCCATAAGAGAGTGCATCCTTGTATCTGCCCAACAACACCTGCATTGATGGCTTTTTTTCCATGGATATCAAGATTTATTGTTCCTCAAAATCAAATATTGACCTTGGCTTTTTGTCCATCAATATATGACCTTGCAAGTCAATGAACCTGGAAATGTTAGTGAATGGTTACTTATTATTTCCTCTGCTCTGAAATGGAAATCTCAGACCCCAATGAATGAATTAGTCCACAGTGATGTGATGATCTGTTTATAAGCTCCTGCACTTGACATTTGTGATTGAAGAGTTTGTGGACAAGCTGCATGGTTTCCAGGAATCATGCTTTCTCTCTCTGTCTTTCTCTGTTTCTCTCTCTCTCTCTCTCTCTCTCTCTCTATCTCTCTCTCTCTCTCTCTCTCCCCCTCTCTCTCTCCCTTGACATCAGAAGTCACTAATGGCAGACTTGCAATCCTGTGGCACCTACCTCTCTCTCTTCTTAATTGAGAAACATTTAGTCTGTTGGCTTCTCAACCCAAAGGGCTGGGGTTGGTTCTAGGCTACTGAGAAGCGTACTGTCCCTCTCTCCATCTATCTAATGCCAAGAGAATATGGATGCCTTTATTGAATTAATTGAAGGACTGTGCTCTGGCAATGGATTGCAACAATAACCTCTGAGAGTTTGGGAGGAGGCAGAGTGAGAGTTAAGCCCCTAGTATTTCTGGTTTTGAATTATGAGTCTTCCATTACTAGCTGTGTACCTTTGGGTAGATTCTTTCTGTTCATTCTCTCTGTGCCTCAGTTTCCTTATATGTAACAGAGGTTTTTATAGAATTAGTGAAACAGCCTCTGTAAGGTACTTATTGAATACCTGACAGAGTCAGTGCTTGGGGTAAACATTGCTACTGCTCAGCCATCTCTGCTTCTTCCTCTTTCAGCCACATGGAAGACAGCATTTCCCAGCCCATTCCCCCTAAAATTTGAGTCAACCAAGTACCAAGTTCAGGCCAAAGAAATTTGAGCAGAAATGACAGGTGTCACTTATGAATTGGGGCTGTGAAAATCCAGTACATCATTTTCTAGTCTCTCTTCCCTGCAGCAGCAACTGAGAAGGTCACATGTTGCAGATGAGGCCTCTTTAGATGATGGAGGACCTGTCATCTGTACAGCTGAGTCATTGCATGAAGATCACCCACCATGGAGAGTTGCCAGGATTTGCAATGAATGTTATATTGAGCAGAAATGAATCTTAAGCCACTGAGATTTTGGAGCTGCTTATTGCTGCAGCAGAGCTCAGATTCTTCTGACTAATATGACACTCGACAAATATTAGTGACTGTTATTGGTGGGCCTGTTACTGTTACAGATAAGTATAATTCCCTGGCAATTCTGCCTACCCCAGCAGCAGACACTTGGCAAGGACCATCAGGGGCTGTTGTTCAGCCCAGCTTGGCTATGGGTTTTGCCCTAACCCTCTTCCTCTGTCTGATGACTCAGCTCCTGCCTTCTTCTTTTGCCTTTGTTCCTATAGCTTCACTCACGCCTTGGGTTTCTACCTAGATTTTTTTTACATTATTAAATGGCCATTTTATTGATGTCCAAGTCAATTTACCTGATACAGCTGGGGGTGGGGGGAGAGGGAAGAAAACATGGCTCTGGGTGCCAAGTTCAAATGCCAGCTTGGTCTTTGCCTTTTCCTGTGCTCCTGCTCAAACTGGGAAGGACCCTCCCTGTGGCCCATAGCACCTAGTTATCTTGGGCAGTGACTCTGGAAGCTCCTCCCTGGGCCAGGTGCTCCTCAAGGGCAGGAACCTGTCCGGATCCTCCACACCTAGCTCATAGCATGATGTGTGCTCCATAAATGTAGACTGACTTAAGAATGATGTTAAAGAATAAAGCTCATCATGATCATCTGTGCTGTGGCTGAGACTGTTTTCTAGCAACTGCTGCTGGAAAGTCCAGTGTTTATCTGGAGGCAACTGTCAGGAAGTGCATAGCCCAATACCCATCCAGGGCAGCTCCAAGACACCTCTGTGAAAGCCCAGCTCTGAGGAATACATATGGAAAACCACTGTGCTGCTCTAAGCTCCTCATCTTGCAAATGGGATTGGTGAGGCCTGAAGCTATCATGGGGATTATCAAGACGGGATTCCAGGACTATGATCCTCCAACCTTCTCTTTGGTTGCACCTCCTTTTTCACAGCTTCATGTCTTTCAAGTTGGCTTTGTCTTTCAAATGTGTTTGATGCTCTTCTACCCAGAAAAGATGACTCTTGAGTGGACTCCAAAGACAGTGTCACAGGTGGGGAGTGGGGGCCTTAGCCTAGGAGCATGAGAGGTACCATTGCCCAGGCTTGGATCCTGGCTCTACCATTTATAAGCTCTGTGACAAGTTACTTAACCTCTTTGAGCTTGCCTCAGCTTTCTCTTTTGTTAAGTGGGGCTAACGATAGAACCCCCACGAAGACCTACTCATGGGAAGCTCTTAGTGCGGTGACTGGCACACAGTCAAGCCTCGGCAGTGCTGCCCGTCTGCCTGCGTGACCTCTACAAACCCTCTGAGCTCATATGGATTCTGTGCAGAGCAACTGTCAAATCAATCATCTTTATTTACTTCCAGAAAGAGCTGTCACAGGGAGAGGAAAGGGTCTCTGAAATGCAGAAACCAAATTAGGAAGTACTTGTGGTCTTCTTTTCACTTGGGAAGTACTGTTCCACAGCCAGTAGAATGATTACCTCTTCAGAGAAGACCTCCCTGACCCCCACAGTTATATGACCATGTTTCTGGCTCTCCATGCCATGCTGCTCTGCCCCAAGTAGGACCAATCACCACTGCAACCAAATAAATAATTGTGAGTTGTCTTTTATCTGTTCAATATGTGTCTTTTTTCCCATGAGGGCAAAGGACTGAGCTTGTTTTGTCTCACTGCCCTGAGCATAGTGCCTGGCACATAGTAAGTTTTCAATAGAAAATTATTGCTTAGATTCCTACCAAATGCTGGGTTCAGAACTGGAGAAGAGGCGTGGTCCTAGCCTATACATGCGTGATTTCCAGGCTGCCTTGCTGCTAAAGGCACTCTTAAAGCCATCCTGGAGCAAAAATAATTTTGAGTGCAAAATGAGACTCAGAGAGGCTTAGTATCTTGCTCATAGTCACCAAGCTGGCTAACTGCAAATCAAAGCCTGAACCTAGTTCTGAGTAACTCTAAAAACCACTCTCTTTCCCTTTCACCACCACACTTCCAGTAGATTCCAAACTTCAGTGAGGAGTAAAATTCCCCCAGGCATTTGCAAAAATGCAGATTTCTGGGCTTCAATCTTCATGCTTCTTTTCTAGCAGGTCTAGAGGCAAGGTGGCCCCCTAGGGCTTATAGGGCCTTAAGCCAGTATTTTTTTTTTTTTTTTTTTTTTTTTTGCAGGTAAGGTAAAACAAATCAAGTGAGCACCATCCTGCTGGCCCAATCTCATGCGATCCTGGAAGGAAATATTTTGCTGGCCAGTGGGAGCAATTCACTCATAAGGCTACCTGCCTGCTACAGGAGTCTGACCCTAGGACCCTGGAATGACCCCACATGTATGAATCCTTGGAGATCATCAGGGAATCTGGTCAACCCCCAGAGGCAGTGGGATGGATGTGCAGTCTCTGAGGAAGAGAAACAAATGAGGGTGGAGATTCACACAATACCAGGTACAGGCATGGGGTATCCCACCTGAGTGTCACTGTAAACCTGGCCAGCCCTGGGTACAAGGAAGGCCCTCCAAGGCAAGGAGCTTCTGAGGTGTGGGCTCATGGCAGGGAGTACTATCTAGAGGATACCTGGGAATCTGAATTTACACCTGTACCCCAGAGGATTCCAATGCACTTGTCCACAGGTCACACTTTAAGAAACACTGCTCTAGGAGACTAAGGTCCGCTCCAGGTAAGAATTGCTTCTAAGAGGTGGAGGGGTGCCCTGTGTTGCTGGTGAGCTCTGGTGTAGGCTCACAGGCCTGCCCCCGGGGTCTCTGCCCAGCTTGGTGGCTGTCACCCTCTAGGTCTCCCGAACAGGCGGACGATGAGAGGGTTGTGGGCGTTGGATGGCAACTCTGCCTCCCAAGAGGACTTCTGATCAGACAGGCCCTTGGCAGTCTCCTAATTTGTCTCCTCCTCACAGTGCCAGTATCAGCTTTCTGATGCAGAGGGACCCCGGTAATGAGTTTCTATTAAAAGAGCTGAATCCCCGCTCTCGGAACTCGATGTTCAGAATAAACAATGGGGCAGAATCCTATTAAAAAAGGCTTCCAACACGGACAAATTAAGCCCCTGGGAATGCCTTACAGAGAATACATTTTTCCAGTGTCGAACCAAGATCAATAGAGAAAAACAAATAATTTCAAGTGGGAGTCGTCATAATGATACGCAGGTAGAGGCAGGGGTTGGGCACGTTATTTTGGCCTGAGGACACCCCAGTGGAGATAATGAGGGAGAGGAGGAGTACAGCTTCTAATGGGCGTGAGGGGTGTCTGGGTCTCCCAGGCGGCTGAGCAAGGAGGATGTCGCATCTCATTTGTCTCTGTCGAAACTCCTTCTTTCTCTGGGGGATGGTTAGGTCCACAGTGCTTGGAGCAGCTCACTGAGGGCTATGGCAAGCCTGGAGAGGGGCGGGAGACCTGGCTTTGTTCACCAGAGGCTAAATCTTATCTGCACAGGCAGGGTAAGGAGGCTGTGTCTGCCCCACCCCAGCAGAGTGAGCATCACCAGACATCTGCACAAATGCCTGAATTGTCATCACTCAGGCTTTACCCCCTCCTCTGCTCTCTCTACTTGTGACTATTCTGTGAATATCTCTCCCGCAATATCCAATTTTGTTCACGGGAGCCCTGCAAAATCTTACCTATCTTTTCAGCCTGATCTCAAGCCCCTCCTTTTTCATGAAACCTTTCCTGAATTCTTCTCTCCTCATCTAGATTCCTAGTGATCCGAGTAACACCCTTAAATGTTTCATGCATTCCAGGTGGGCTCCTTGCCTAGCATATCTTACCCCTGCCCCCCGCCTTCCCTCTTGGAGTATGTTCCAGTGCTGTTGACTATATTCTGTTCACTATCATTAGGTCAGTGCCTCCTCCTCCAGAGAGCCCTGTATTTATTTAGTCCATCTCACTCATACTCACTGAGCAGTGCTCCATCGTGGATTCCATGCTGGGCTCTGGGAAACCCAGAATTGACCAAGACATGAGTTGGGATCTCTTGAAAGCAGATACTCATCCAACCTTCCTTTGCATTCTGGCTGCCTTCATTAATGAATGGGGAAACTGAGACCCTGGGGAAGAGGATGATGTGGTCAGGGGCAAATACAGTGAACAATGAAGAGACCTGGAACCTAGTTCTACTGCCTTTCTGCCAATAAAGTTGCACTGAGGTCGGACTCCGTGCAAAACAATTTTCTGTCTGCTCTCTCTATATTAATACACTTAAGTTGCAGAATAGTATCCCAGGGTAGGTACTGTATTTTCTCCCATTTTACAAGTAAGAAGACTGAGGTTAAGTAACTGGTCCAAAGCCTTGAGCTTCAATTGATGAGGTCTGCTGTTCCCAGCTGGCTCTCTTGCCTCTGCATTACTGAGGGAAGATTGCAGAGAGTGGGAGGTAATGTAGGTAGACCTAAGCAGGGCATAAGGCTTTGTGGAGGCCCTGGAAGCTTGGGCTGCAGAGAGCAACATGAAAGAGAGGAGACTTTGACCTGCTGGTACTCCTGGCTGGCTCAGGGCACATGCCTGTTTTCTGGTATGTGGAACCAGTTGGGCTGCTCCTCTGTGCAGATCTCAAAGGAGATTGCAATTGTACATTGGTTCACTCAACAAAAGCCCTGAGAAGTCCTGCAGCAACTTTACTTTTCCCAGTGTCTACCAGGCTTACTTGACAATGGATCCTTTTCTTGTCACCTCAGAATGCTTTTTAGCATCTCATACCACTCCTATTGGAAATTCACCTCTAGGCAACATAACTACAAGGCTAGGACCAGCTGGACAGAGTGAAGAGTTGGTGACAAAGGCTTGAAGTGTATAGTGGCAGAATCAAAGATGTGGATTTTCCTGAATGCTGAGGGAGAGAGAGAATTTCCAGGGTGAGAAAGAGGTCAGCAGTATAAATGCCTCAGATGTTAAGGAGGGTGAGATCTGAGACAGCCTGTAAATTTGGTAAGGAGGAGTCCGAGATATAAATCTATGTACGTGCCCATCTTTGTTGCTGGCAAGAGTATGAATAAGTGGGGAGTTTTGGTGGGGTGGGAGGGTTGGATTATCTGTTAAAATCCAGAATGCACATACTTTATGATGCAGCAATTCCACTCTTCTCTCTACCCAAGAGGAATGATCATACTGGTTGGGCTCATGGAGACTTGATTGAGGATGTTTACTGTAGTCTTGTTAGGTAGAGTCAGAAATGGAAACAACCTAAATATCAATAGGAGAAATGACTAATGGCCTAATGGTGTATCTATACTGTAGGTAAGAAAAAATGGGGGAGAAGCTTATGTACTGACACAGGAGAGTATTGAATTTAAAAAACAAAGTGTTGAATGTATATACAATATGATGCTCCTTAAGAAAAAAAATACACATGATTTTTAACATGCACTCATACACATAGGCATGCATATATGTGCACGTGGGCACCCAACACACATGTACATATAGGCACACACATGCATATACAATGCACCCAAATGCACATATGTACACATGCACACACATGTATGCACTCACACAGAACACTATAGCATTGGTTATTAAGAGAACAATCTCTAAACCTAGAATTTCTCTGAAATCTGGTTCTGCCACTTACTAGATTTGTAACAACCTTGAGCAAATAGCTAACCTTTCGGTACCTCAGTTTGCTCATCTGTAAAATATAGATAATTATATTTCGACCTCAAGAAATTATTGAGTAAAGTAAGTGATTAACTGGGTTATTATAAGCAAAGTACTTGTGAGAGTAGCTGGCCCATGGTAAGGACTAAATAAACTAGTTGTTGCTATGATTATATTTCATGTATTCTAGAACATCTTTCTTTTCACATCTTAAACCTACAATCAAGATATGGTTCATAACTGATAGATCTTAACATTGGGTCATGGTTTTATTGGCAACTTTTTTTCCCTATTGGTAGCACATAAAATAATGGCACACTCACAACTGGAGACATTTCAGGCACAATAAGATAGAATCTTATATCCAGGAAATATTTACTAGGGCTACATGCGTTTGTCTAGAAGCATGACCAGTAAGCTCTGGGACAAACACACATCCAGCTCAGGTTCCTTCTGGAAAGAATGCTGGAGAGGGAGTTGTCAGGAGGCCTGGGGCCTTATCAGGACTGCCTTGGAGTTTTACAAGCAGCATGGATTTGCGTTTACATGTGGTTTCACTTAGCGTTGCTTGGCTGAAGCCAGCAGACACTAACACTGGCTAACTTAAGCAAAAAGGAATTTATTGGCAGGATGTCGGGAACTCACAGAAGTGACAGGAGCCCAGAGAAGCAGACTCAGAGAGGATGGGGGCCCAGGTCTCTCCCCAGGGCCTGGATTAAGAACCACAGCCACCACCTGGTGTGAGAAGCATCTGCTGCCACGACTGAGGTGAATGACCTCCAACCTTCTCCTCTGCCTCTGGGTCCAGTGGCTTTTGTCATTCTTTTTGGTTGTCCATCATCTGATGACCTCTCTTTCCTAGGCTTGAGATGTTTGCTATCTTAAAAGTCTTGCGGAGAAGATGCAGAGTCAGTCTCCAACAGTGGACCAAGAGCTATGACTCAGTGTCCCTTATGGCTAGGTCAACTGCTAAGCCCCTCTCATATAGTGAGCCAGGAGCAAGCAAGGCCTTGAAACAGGGCCAAGTATATCTGTGCTGGTGGCAGGAGAATGGGGCAGCAACTGCAGCAGCAAAGTTTCGCTTCCAGAGGCACTGTCGGTTGGAGTGGCAATGCCTGTGCCCAGTGTCCGAGGTGAGCTGTGGCACCTTGTGCTTGGTAATGCAGCTCTGTCTTCATGAGGACAGTCTGGCTGTGGTTAGCTGTGGCCTGGCCTCTTTGCCTATTTTTGTGTCTGGTTCCCAGCCTTTCCAGTGAACCTGTGGGCTATCTCACTTCCTTTTGAATAAACCCCACTTCCTGCTTCAATCTGACCAAACTGGATTCTGTTGTCAGCAACCAATAAGCCTGGCTGACACCCTGCATCACTCATTCCAGATGCAAAGTCCCAGAAGAGAAGTCAGGACACGTGCCTGCTCCCTGGGGTGGACCAGGAGATATAGGGAACTGGCTTTTATAACGGGAGGCAGAAGCCTAGAATTCTCCTCCACCAAGACCACACACAATGGAAAAGAGGCAAATTTCAGAAAGAAATGAGGCTACAGTTTGTGACGGAGGGGGGAAGGGCAGCAGTGAAACAGGATAAGTATGTACTACTGTTGTTTAATTAAAATAATACATGTCTCACATGGAGGAAACCAAGCCATTCATTCATTCATTCATTGATTCATTCATTCAAAAAACTGCAAGCCAACTATGTGCAGATATAGTTACACACTGGAAAAATAATGATGACAGCCTTTCAGGAACCAGGGTCTGGTGCTGGTACCAGATAATTAAACAGACAAGGACAGACAGCAGGCCCAGTGCCACAACAAGAGATGACCCAGGTGCTGTGGCCTAGGAAGGAGACAGTCAGGGAAGTCTCCATAGAGAAGGTGACAAATTGGGTGGGATTGCCGGGCTGGCAAGGACAAGGGTGCAAAGAAAAGGGGCAGAAAAACAGCCTGTGCACAGACTTAGGATCATGAAGGGGGCACTTGCCCTGTGCCCTGGGAAAGGGAAGAGCTTCAGAGGGCTGAGGATGGAACATGAGGAGCATGTGTCCACAGGAGGGCAGAAATGGTAGAAGATGAGCCTGAGGGTCAGGTTGGAGCCAGAAGGCAAGGGCCTTGAATGTCAAGTGAAGGTGTCAGCAAAAGTGTTTTAAAAGGGAGAGATGTGTTGTTAGACCTATCTTTGAGAAAGATTATTTAGGTAGATGAATGAAGAGGAATTTTTGAGGGGGTGCGCTGGAGAGGAGGGGACAGTGCAAGAAGAGAGGAGAAAGACAGGCATAGCTCAATCTCTGGGATTTGGTTTTGAAGAAGTGAGAACCTAGAGTAGTAGTCAACCCAGACGCCACTCTTGTCTCTGTCCCCAACTCACTGTGTGACTGAACATGTCACTTCCTCTCCAGGCCACAGTGATTTCCAACAATGCTCGGTAGAATCCCCAGGGCTTTCCCAGAGCACTCCCACCTGGGAAAGTTTTACATATTGGGGTTGCACCTAGGATTTGTCCTACCTACAAATGGTTTTGCTATGAAAAGTCCAAGTGTAAAACCACCAAACCAGTTTCTCAAGTTCCTGTGGAGTTCTGACATCTTAGGGTAACCAAGTCATCCTGGTTTGTCCTGAATGTTCCCTGTGGTAACTTGGAAAGTCCCATGTTGAAACTCCTCAGTTCTAGACAAACCGGATGGCTATTAACTTATATGTGGGGATCCATTAATCTAAGGATGGCTGTCACCTTATATCTGGGGATCCATGAATATAACACCCTGGTTCTGCCTAAAGAAACAGGACCTGGGCAGGGAAAAATTATAGGGGGTGGGGTTGAGCATCATGGCCAAATGTCTTAGATGGGGTAGGAATGAGGTGGGCTGAGCCTTCTGTGGTCACAGAGGTGCAGTCACCTGTGGGAAATGGGCCTGGAGCTGGGCCATGACAGTTGGAGAGGATGTGAAGAGAGGAAGTTGAGCTTCACGATGGGAGAGGAGACTGGGGAAGTTTGTACATTGCTGGGGCTACCAGTCCTGATGTGGGGTTTGCTTTTGACTGTGTATCATAGAAAATGCAAAGAATTCCTGCTTGATTATATAGTGATTTATTTTCCCCAATAAATGTTTTGTCCAGAGGGTGAAAGGCCAATCATGGTGTGATTGGCTACATGAAGCCCTCCAGGCCCAAGGTTCTTCCTCCTGTCCACCATGTTTTGTGTGGGGGGTCATGTCCATGTTCCTGGAAGTCAAGGAAGTAGCAAGGGAGAAGGGTCAGTGCCTACAGGAGGAAAGCAAACTTCTCAGACATCTCTCTCGATATCTGCTGCTCTCATTGGCCAGATCTGTCATAGGGTCTCCTGGTTGAAAGGGAGCCTGGGAAATGTGTAGTTTCAGCTGATTTGAACATATTCAGGGATTCCACTTGCAAGAAAATAGAGGGATTGGATAGCATTAGGCAGCAAGCTGAGTCCACCTCACCAGATCTTACAGGATTCTACATGACACCACAGAATCCTATCTCTCTACCACATGACCCCTGCCCCAGGGCCCCTCCTGGCCACCACTGCTTGTCATGGCATGATTGGCACCCCCAGGGTACAGTTGCTGGGTCCCTTCCTCGTTTCTTCTCCCGACAAAGCCAGATGGTGGGCAGTATGGCCCAATCTCCTGGCAAGGTCCAGGGGACTCTAACCCCTCCCTTCGGAAGGCTGAGGCCCCCTCCTAAGGGGCTTCCTGTGGCCCAGAGCCTGGCCTCACTCCAAATGTGATTTGCCCTTTCTCCTTCAGTGCACAGCTCAGGGTGAGCAGGCCATCTGGTTCTATTTCACTCCATGTTGCTCATCAGGATGTTTTTGCAGCAGTTATATGATGTTCAGAAAGAATTCTGAAGCTTTCAAAGGAAGTAAATAAAATATTTTGCCACCTGAAGAGTTGTAAAATTGCATTTTTCTAGGAGATGGTGGTCACCCATGGGCAGGCAGTCCAACAATTCCTCCTGAAGCAAGTGGCTGGTGCTCCAGATTTGCCCTCATCTTGGGTGCTCCTCTGCCATCCCTAGGCTCAGTTGGATCTCCTGGAATTCATGCTAAGCCTCTCCTGGTCCTCTCAGGAGGCCCAAATTTGGGGCAAAAGTCGACCAGCAGGGACACCCCAGCTTGTTTCTTGCTCTCCAGCCAAAAAAGCTTTTAGGGAGAGCTCCGCCACACACATGGCCCCTGGGCCTCTCTGAGAACCCATGAGCTCCTGCATTCTCTGCTGTGGTGGCAGCCCACAAGGGTGGGGACAGTACCATTCTCACGATCCTGGGAAAACTTATTTTCTATTTGCTGGGCCCTAGTAGTCATAAAGAAAGGAGATTCAGCTTCTCTTCTCCTTTCTGAGCCATTCGAGTAAATTACAGAGACCACATGATGTTCAGATATCCAGAAAGGAAAGGAAAACTAGATCTACCTCACCAGGCATTACCTGCAGGGTGAGAGTCCACCTCCATACCAGTATCACCATCTCCTTGAAAGCCACACTGCCTCCTGCCTCAACACAGAAGTGACATCTATTTTTCTTTCAGTATCTCATGGCACTGAAAGTTTTGCTGAAAAATCAAATAGCTCTTTCCTGGCAAGAGCTAGATCCTTAGGCTCTTTTGTCTGTAAGGGCTCCTGCCCTCCACCTGCACTTCACTGCATGTAAAGTACCTGCTGAATGAATGAACTAGTGCATGAAGGATGGTGCCAAGGGCAGGTGGAGGTTGTATCCTCACCCTTTCCTTCCTAATCATGTCCACTCTCTGGTCAAGCTCCTAAAACAGTCTGTGGCTGGTCGGTGGGGTGTGGGCCCCCACACCGGAACTTCATCTGTTCTCCTAGCTCATAGGTGGGACTCGGGGCGGGGGCTGGTCCTCCCCAGCCATCACATTGCAAACCCTGTGATTCCCACAGAATCTTTCCCAGAGCATCACTTGTGACAGCTTACAACTTCAACTATTAAACATTGATCACTTGAAATTTAACATCCCATCTTCCCTTTGATATCCTCAACTGCTTTCTGCATAAGACAACAAGAGCTTTCTGCAGCTCAGCGTGAAGGAAGACTTCAAACGTGCCTTCCCCACTCACCCATTCCCAGCAGCTCTGCTATTCAGCCAGCAAAGCTGCCACATGTAAGGTGGAGATCCTCACCCTCAGACTAGTGGGGAAACCTCCCAAATTTGGGTCCCAGGTTAAGATGCTGGGGTGATTCTGAGGCATGGCCTGGACACAGGGGCACCCTGGCTCTCTCTAGAAGCAGCTGTGGGTAATGGAAAGTGATTTGGATGAAGAATCAAGTGGAACTGGGTTTGAATGCCTGGCGTGCCCCTTGCCAGCTCTGCAACCTTAGGGAAAGTGCTGTGTCATCACCAGTAAAATGGAGATGATAGCATTTCCCTTTCAGTTAAGCCCTTGGAGAGGATTAATTGAGAGGCTGGAAGTGAGGGTGTCTGATCCACAGAAGGTAATCAGAAAATGGCTGTGCTGCCTCCCTTCTGAAGATAAGTTTGGTTCAACCAATAATGCAAGCACATTTGTAGAAAGAATGTTTCAGTGGCTTCATAAAACGTGATTTTGAGCTCTTCAGAAGGTAGCCTCTTGCATAGACACTGCTAACAGGCTGATTACAAATTATTACCATCCTTTCACTCAATCTGGCTCCCAGAGGGGCTGCATTTTCTTAAAATACTATTAACTACAAAAGCGACTATTTGTTACACACTTACATTAACCAGGGCCTGAGCAAAGCAATTTAACTCTGTCACCTCATGTAATCCCCACATCCACCTGAAAGGGAGATTTTCTCACTGGGTCTTGTTTGCAGATGTGAATCTTGAGGGTGACAGAAGAAAAACGTCAGAGGAAATTGCAAAGCTGGGACTTAAAACTAGGTCAGTTGGACACTAAAGTCCAAGTTCTGGCCTCTGTCTTCTATTACACTGATCTCTTCTAAAGGTGCTCTGTACTCTGCATACCTGAAATCAACTGACATCAATAAACTGCGTTCAGATTTTATCAGAGAGTGTGTGGATGTTTCTCTCTGGATGGATGACAGCACACTCATGTGCATACATGTGAGATTTATGTACTCCCACATGGCTAGAGAACATGCAACTCGACCCCCTGCAGAATCCCAGTCTGCTTCTGGAACCCACCTGTAGGAGAGGGGTCTCAGGGCCTTGTCAGTTTGCGTTAGAAGACCTCCTGGCATGGTAGGGTGCAGCTCAGCACAAGGCAATTCTATTCCACTTCACACACCATTTCTGAGACCCCTTCAGTGCAAAGAGCAATTTCAAGCCAGAAATAACAAGTTCATGGCACAGATCCCCTCACACTCCCAGCCCTTGAGAAAGGATCATGGCCCTCCTTTCCTCTGAACCCTGAGGTGGCCTCAGTCCTCCTTTTTTTGTGTGTTTAGTATGAAACCTACTGCTGTCTCTGTGCAGGGGAATTTTCACAGATGAAAACAAAGCCAACAGCAATGGGGTAGTCTCAGAGTAATGGGAGACTTGCAGCCCCTTTTCCATCCATAACATCCTCCATCATATCCTAAAGCTTGGCCCATCGGCCCGAGTGCTGCCTCCCAGGCTATACAGGGTTGGTCTGCCTTTTTGTCAGAGATTTGAGGCCAAGTGGCTTCAGGTTAATTTTTTAAAAATTCCTCACATTGCATGGTTCTGCATTCTCTAACTTTACAGGGGAGAATGGGAGAAGAACAGGCTGGGAGAGAAGCTAGTTGGATATTACAACCTTTCAGGAGAGCTGCCTGGGACCAGAACCAGTCATGATACTGGGCTGGAGAAGGCGAGGCCAGGGCATCCAGAGAGAACAGTGATTCCTCTCCCTGCCTTCCCCCCACCACACAACCCTTTGGGTGCTCAGGGAATTTTCCTTGTGCCCCCCAGAGGGAGAGCAGAGTGAGAGAGCAGGGCCTGTCCCATTCAGCGTCCACAGGATCCATCACAGCCAAGGATGGACAGCCAAGACCTCGTCCAACAGCCCACCCTGTGCCATGGATAAAATGCTGATTTACCCTGAACTTGTAGGGTTGGGTTTTAGGGCTTGATAATAACATTTTACATTATAATTTCTGCACAATCAGGAAAGGCAAGGTAATTAGAAGAGCTGGATTTTGAGCCTGGATGAGAACATACATCGTTTCCCCCTTGACTTGGAACAATATAATTATTATTTTCAAAACTCATTGCTTTGTTTGGAGAATGAGATTCACATTGTATAACTCAATGTGAAGAGCTGAATGAAATGGCATTTGGGAAACTGTTGAGCATGGGTATGCAGTGGGTGTCCCAATAAATGTTAATGGAAAAAGAGAGCAGCTTCCAGATGTGGGGAAGACAGAATATTTAGATATCAGACTGATATCAACTTGTGAATGATTTGTTGGTATGAGACTCTGGCTGGGTTGGAGGACTAGAGAAGAAGAGTATGTTCTGCAACCCTGAGAGCCTTCCATGCCCATTCTGAATTCTCCAGCCCTGACCTCCATGTCTAGCTGTGAATGCTAATATCTCTAGGACAGCTGTACAAAAGGTCAGTGCAGAGAAGATAGAATCATGGCCAGCCTCATTCCCACAGCCCCGAGACATGGATCACCATTAAATAACCCACCCTGCCACTGCTGGTCTCTTAACAGAGCCCCAGCAAAGCCATTGGAGATCTGCTCAAGGACCTGCTATTCAGCTCCAAATCTGACCCCAGGAGACGTAACAAATTAACCCGGTATCCTCCATTAACACCCCTTCATTTGTCATAAGCAGCTGCTACTTTGGGGAAGTGGGAACTGGAAACAGGATCCTGAAGGTGTTGCGTGATACTGTTTCTGAGCCTGGGCTCCCCTGGAATTCCCCTGGAATGTGTGAAGGAGGGAGGGTCCAGTGCTGACTGCTCCTGGCACTGTGCTAGGTGCTTTACACCATCTCACTTAGTGCCCACAGCCAGACTGAATTAGATAGCATTGTTTCCGTTTAGCAACTAAGGGATTTCAAAGAAGAAATAACTGGCCTGGGTCACGTTTTCAGTAACTACCAGATTGGGACTGAAACTCATGCCTGGCTCCAGAGTCTGTCTTGTTCACCCTTATCTGGTGTTTGCTACGTGCAGACATTAAGCAAAGCACTTAACTCTCGTCGATCTTACGATTAGATGTTATTCTCATCTGCATTTTTGAGATGAGGAAATGGAATCTCAGATTACTTAAGAGACTTGTTCAAGGTCACACATGCAGTTCATTGTGTAGCTGGATTTTGAGCCCAGGTTTGTCCGTTTTCAGAGTCCTGAATGCTAATCTTAGGTTTCTTGCTTAAAATTATTTCATTTATCCAGCATGCTTTACTGGGCAGCTATTATGGGTCAGGCTCTGCTTTAGAGGGGTTACAGTGATGGCTGTGCCAGCTCCCTGCCATTAGGACTCTTGTCCATCCTCTACCGTTGGCTGTCCTCTGACAAGAGTCACCTTGGGCCACCCTGGCTGTCATCTTTTCTCTTCTCTGAGTTTGTGTGGTGTCTAGAGCCCTCCTGAGGCACATGAAGAGACAAGACGGTCCTGTGGGCTATACCCATGGCAGGAACTGGAATCCATGGGTTTCTGTTTCTGTGTCAGTGTGTTCTCCTCATGCCCCATGATCCCTCTGCCTCTCCACTGGCGTTTCTCATTCTTCAGTGAATTGGTGTTAGACAGGACAGGCTAGATTCTGCTGTGACAAGAAGCAACCTCTCAGTAGCTGATTGCAACAGGCATTTCTTTCCCATGATATATACGAAAAGGTGGTCAGCAAGGGAGTTCTGCTCTTGTTACTCAGGGATGCAGACTGAAGCCAGCCCATTCTGGTACCTGCTTCTACCACCACTGAAGCAAAAAAGATGATGTTTTAAACCACACTCTGACTCTCAAAGACCTGTCTGGGAGTGACGCCTGTCACCTCTGGTCATATCTCATTGACCAAAGCATGTCGTCTGGCCTGCTTATGTTCCAGGTGGGCTAAGACACAATTTTATCATCAGCCTGGAAGGAGAGGAGGACTGGAATATTTGTGAATGCTCCCAAGATCACATGACAGGTGACTATAATAAATATAACAAAACCAAGCAAGGCGAGTCAATTCTTGCTGCGGGAGATTCTGAGCCTGAGAACTTCTGTCTCTTTGTTTGAAAGGAAAATTAATAAGTCTTAGAAGTGTGTTAAAGACATATTAGCTGCCAGATGAAACTTCCTATTTTATTTGATCACATTTAATAAATGTTTATTGAGAGCTCTCTATGTGCCAGGTACTCCTAAGCACATAAGACACACCAGTGAATAAAGTGGGCAGAAATCCCTGCCCTCAAAGAGTTTGTTGGAAAGGGGACAGGTATTGAGCAGTAGATAGCAAATGTAAGTAAATCATATACAGATAATGTGTAGTTATAGAAGAATTGAGAAAGAACTGAAAAGACTGACTTTCTCCACATGTGATTCAGTGTTACTAAAGCACCAACCGTGCCCTCGAGCTCCCCACATGTATGTCTCCACCACAAGAACCTCTCCACTAGCCCTTGTTGCTTTAGTCTTTGCCCTTATTTTATTTCATTATTTTGGGGGGCAGGATTTATATAACAGGTACTTATTTTTCACAGTCTGGAGGTTGTAAGTCTGAGGTCAAGGTAATAGCAAGGATGGTTTTTAGTGAGGGCTCTCTTCCTGGCTTGCAGACAGCTTCCTTTCAGTTTGTTCTCACATGATCTTTCCTCTGTGTGTGGAAACAGGGAGGCAAGGAGAAAGAGAGGGTGAGAGAGAGAGAGAGAGAGATCGTACATGTTCTAATGTCTCTCTTTCTTCTTATGAGGACACCAGGCCCCACGCTTATGATGTAATTTCACCTAATTATCTTTCCAAAGGCCTTGTCTTTATAGTCACATTAGGACTTAGGGCTTCAATATACGAATGGGGGAAACACAAATCAGTTCATAACACCCCTCCATTTAATTCACCAGTCATATATCCTTATTTTAAATGAGAACGTGGCTGGGGATCTCCACATTCTGCAGAAGCCACAGGGCTCAAGTTCTCTCACTGCCCCCATCGTCTCCTTCTTTCCATCTTCATTAGCTTGTTTCTTCCCTGACTCTTTCACAAGGTCATGTGGGGGCCCAGGGCTCTCTTCCTGCCAGGAGACTTGCCCCTCATATTATCAGGACATTAAGTTGCATCTGCATCCTATAGTATATGTAATTTTTAAATAATGTAAGGCTGGACTTGGAAATACTTTCCTGACATAGGACATTAGTAGGTGTGGACATTATTGGGACTTCCTGTCAGGTATGGTACTAGGTGATTCACATGTATATGTATTATCTTTTAACTCTTATGATATGCCCATGCCATAGGACTTGTCTACATTTTTGTCTTGCAAAGGAAGCAGTTGAGGCTCATGCAGCCTAAGCGGATTGCCCAGGTCACACAGTGCCAGAGCATAGAGGAGGTCAAAGATAGCTCATGCCTGTCAGAACCTCTGCTCTTTGTCTTCCTATAGAACCACCTCCTTGTTTGGGGGCCATTGCATTAAACCTTTTATTTATTTTGAATTCGCAATATTTTTTTCTTACCTTGGAGTATGTGTGTTTCTACAGCTTTAAGATTTTCATGGACTTTATGGGGCCAAATGTAAAAAACAGTCTTGCTTACTTGTTAAATAGGTATTGATCACATGGAAATCTACTACCCTAATTTTGGCTCCTGGAAGGGGTTAAGAAGGTGTTACCTTATGGAGGACAATTTAGGGGAATGGGTCTCTAAAACACTTGTGTTTTTGAACTTATTGATTCCACCTCTAGAGCAGATAGAATTTTGCATAAGTTCAAAGACATGAGTGCTGGGATGTCCTCTGTGGCATTGTTTATATTATATTATTAATAACATTAAAGGACTGGCAACTAGCACATAATCAATAGTAGAGGACTGTTTCAATAAATGATGGTGTGTGTGTACAATGGAATGCTATACCAGCTATCTGATGGGTGACTATGTATGGCTTCTGAGTGGAAAATAGTAGTAGCAGAGCATTTCATGGGGTGTGCGCCCATTTATGTAAAGGCATCTGTATACATATTACAAGTGAAATACATGGCTATAGAATATTTTTGTTCAACTATTATTATACAGCAGATACTCTATCCAATATTCTATAAATTAACTTATTTAATCTATATGACTATGGTACATGTTGCAGAACCTTTCTCATTTTACAAATGATAAAGCTGAGAAGTAACTAACCCAAGGTCACTTAGCTGGCAAATGATGAAGGGAGCATTTTCATCTGAGAAGTCTGGATCCAGAGCCTGAGCTCTTGACCTCCATGAAAGTGTGTTCTTGAGATGGACCTGACCCTTCTTTCATCTTCTGATCATAGAGGGGACCTTCCTGTCCTCGAGCCAGAGTCCTTCACCAGAACTTACGTACTCTCTTCTGGCTTCATACCTCCCTCCCTGCTTGTCCCTTTATCTCTGCTTATAAATAAGCCAAGTTCTCCTATAATCTAGAGTGCTTTTATGTGGCAGAGACAATACTATGTGTACATGGAGTCATTTCTTTCTTCACGGCACACCTAACTAAAGCATATTTACAGATCTCATGCCTCTAGGAGCAGTTATAGGCTTAATTCTCACTGATGGAAAGTGAACAGAAGTGAAGTGCCACCTCTGGTCAGAAACAGTTAAGAACTAGTGAGCCTTATCCACACAGTTCCTCCTATTTGTACAGCTGGAGGCTAAGGTCTCTGAGAAGGAGTGCAAAATGGAAGCAGCTTGAGTCCCTGAGTCACCACTTGTAGAAGGACCATGCAGAACAGCTGCCAGAGCTGTCCTCAGACTATGAAGGGAGTGAGGTGCACCTCTGTTGAGTTAAGCTGCTGAGATTTGGGGGTTCCTCTAGTGCAGTATTTAGCATTAGTTATCCTCTCCTTGAAGCCAAAGTCTCATCTCTGTCTGCTAAATTCTTAAGACAATACAGATCCCAGAAATTTAGACTTATCTTGGGGATTACCACACCTCTCCTGGGCCTCCATCCATAGTGACCTCCAGTGGGTACAGTCAATGCTTGCTTTTCTGCTCGAGGTCTCTCTGACTCTTCTCAACCTCTAAGACTCTGTATCCTTAGCTTTTTGAACATTGTCCTCTCCACATCCTACTTTTTCCTTCCTCACCACACATTCTCAGTAGAAAATCCCCTCAAGGGACATGGACTCAGAGTCAGACAGCCCTGATCTGTATCCTGCATGGGTCATACTATCTCTTAAGTAAGCCTCAGTCTGTCTTTCTTCACTGGGGCACCAAGAGCTAGTGTCAGTGCTGTTTCAAGGAGGAATGAGATAACTCAAACAGAAAGTTCAGGGTTTGGCAAATGCTGTTCTCTTCTCTTTCTTTTTATTTCATATTTATTTTCCTTATTATCTGTCTGCCTTATACATTTATACAACAAATATAAGCAGTACTTATTCTCTTCTCCTCTGGGAATTCTTAACTATTCTCATGATTTTATTTACTTCTGTGTAAATATTTAACAAATGGAGACATTTAGCTTAATATTTTTTTCTTAGCACCCAAACTTTGCCTCAGATTTCTCGATATATATACAATTGATTAATCAATATACTTTATACTAGTTTATTGAGAACCTACTATGGACAAGGCCCTGTACTTAGTGCTAGAGACAAAGTAATGAAGAAATACTGACATGCTCTCTACCTAGTGGGGCTTATTTTCCAGTGAGGAAGACAGATATTAATCAAATAATCTTGCCAATAAATGGAAACTTGGGATTTTTACAAATGTTTTAAAGGGGAGATATGTGTCTTTGAAATCGCAAAATTGATTATTTCTTTTAGTCAGTGAGGGTATTTCTTTTTTTCCTTTTTAAATTAAAATTATTGGGGTGAAGGGTTTCTTATAAAGGAAAAACTTAAGCTAAGTTCTGATGGACTATTAGAAATGATTTAGGTAAAATGGAAGGGGAGGGAGATAATGACATGGGCAAGCCTCTCATGTCACTAGGGAATATGGCAAGAATGTGGTGGCAAGCAAAGGAAAAACTGAAGGAAGCATGGTCGTAATCAGAGTGGAGAGGGAATGTGGAAAAGACTGCTTTTTGTCCTGTAAGATCTAGTCTCCTCTTTATTTCTGACTAGAGACCCTTTTATTTTAAATGGGCACAAGGCAACCTGAAATAAAGACTACATTTCCCAGCCTCTCTTGCAGCTAGGCATGTTTATGTGCCTAAATTCTGGCCAATGGGATGTACTATATGCATCTTTTGGAAAAGGTTCTTAAAGGGAAGGGTACAGGCTTCTCTATTACTCTTTCCTACTGGGTGAAACTCAAATATCAAGTCTAGCGCCAGAACTGCCATTGTGGACCATATGTAGAATCATTTTAGGGATGGCAGAATGACAAAAGATAAGAAGTCTGTGATCTCTGATGACCATGGTCCTGCATTTCCTGCCCTTGACAATTTATCTCTGTGTTCGAGACAGAGAGAAATATACTTCTCTCATATTTAAACTATAGCTATTTGTGGGTATCTTTCACTCACAACTGAGCATAAACCTGACTCACATAGAAAGGCAGAAGCCAGACCGTGCAGGGCTTTGTAGACCATGTTAGGGCCCTTTGTCTTCACCCTAAGAGGGGTAACAGCAACTGAAGGGGGTGGGAAGCCACACCCAGTTGATAGGAAGTTTGTTTCTTTATGTAGTCATCTGCTCAATTCTTTTTGGATGTACTTATTGAGCATCTATGACACAGCAAGCAGTGGCCTAAGTCCCTGAAAAATCAAAAATAAATATGACCCATTCTGTCTTTGAGTTACAAGCAGTCTAATGAGAATTATAGACATGAAAACATTGATTACAGTTCAATCAATAACACTTATTAAGCACCAAAGTGGTATTCAGTGACGGCATCAGCACGGTTAACTGGAAAGACTGAGATGACCAGTCAGAGTTGGCACTGATATAAACAATGGTACAAACACCCTGTTCTGTCTCAGCAGAGCATGTCCAGCTAGGCATCTGATGTATCAGATACAGTGTCAGACTGTGGGCACTATGATGACCAAGGAAATGATGGCAAACTCTCAAGAAGCTTACAAACTTCTACTCCCTAAGAGAGAAAAGGGCCATGAAAACACTAGAAATGAATCTCTATGGGTCCTGTGATAGGTGTAAGACCAACAGTTAGGTGAGGCATTGGGTGTGGTCAGTTCTAACTGAGAGCTCAAGAAAGGCTGTCTAGAGGAGGTAACTTTAACTCTATTGGGAAGAATAAATAGAAGTTTCAATGGAGTAAGCTTTGAAGTATTAGGTATATGAGCAAAATGCTATGGGAGTATTGAAGATGAAAGCTTCACAAAGAATGTGACTACTCAGGAAAGTTTTGAAGAAAAAGTAAGAGTTCTCCCCTTGGACAAGATGGAGCAGAGTTTTAATGCAACAAGGATGACTTCTGAAAGACTGCAGGGCATGAGAAAACCTAGGGATGTGTGTGGGACT
Source organism: Eidolon dupreanum (assembly GCA_028627145.1). Taxonomy (NCBI): domain Eukaryota; kingdom Metazoa; phylum Chordata; class Mammalia; order Chiroptera; family Pteropodidae; genus Eidolon; species Eidolon dupreanum. The sequence goes on along the minus strand of CM053506.1, from coordinate 47,303,446 downwards.
TCCAAGAAGTGTGAGGTGGAGAGTCAAAGGGCTGAGGTGAGGATGAGGCTCAGAGAGAAAGAGGGACATGTTGTGAGGACTCCAGCAGTCAGATCTAGGGCTGTTGATTGTGTTTTGTTTGTAGAAAAGAGCCAGGGAGAATTTTACATGGAAGAGAAACATGGTCAGCTTTATGCTTAAAAAGAAAAATTAATTGGAACAAATTTCCAGAGTGTCCCTCTATGGAAGTTGGGTAACAAATGACAGTGTATCATGGAACTTCAAATATCCATTAAAAACAATGAGGTGGATCTATATGTGCTCATATAGCACCATTTTTAAGATAAATAGTTGAGGTTAAAATAATCAAGGTGCTGTATGCTGTTTGTATATGGTTCAATTTGTTTGAAAGATGTGTGTGAATATGTATGCATGAAGGCATCCATCTATTTATCTATGCTTATACATATCTAAAATAATTTCTATAAAGATATAAAAATTTTGAACAGTGTTGCTTCTATGAAGGAGAATCAGGAATAGGAGTTGTGAGGGAGTTACTTTTCATTGTAAACCTTTTGTACCGATGGAATATTTTTTGCCATGTGCATGCGTTATTTTTTCACTATGTTAAATAAATATGTATTAAAATTTTTATTCTGCCTGAAATATGAGTGATGGATTGAAGAGAGGAAAGACTCAGGCTAGAGAAAGCCCTCCCCCACCTCCATTTTCTTGATTAATGGCAACACCATCCATCCAGTTACTCAGTCTCAAACCTTGAAGTCATCTTCAACTCTCCCTATGTCTCATCAGTTATCAGTTCTGCCTGTTCTACCCCAGAAATCTCTCTCCCTTCAGCCCCAGAATAGACAGAGAGATCGATGGGACAGAATGGCAAGCCCAGAGACAGACTGGAGTATGTATAAATATTTAGTATGTGATAATGGTGACATTTCAAATCCTTGTGGAAAGGATGGATTATTCAATAGATGATGTTGGGAAAAAATTAACTCCAACCCTTAGCTCAGTCATAAACTTAAAATAAATTCTGGTGAATTAAAGATCTGTATATAAAAATAAAATCACAAAGGCACTAGAAGAAAATGTAGGTCAATCTATAACATATGGGAATGGAGAGGGTTTTTCTAAGGAAGATGTTGAAAAAGCTATTAAGAGACAAATCTTATAGGTCAGACTATATCAAATTAGTGTCTTTATAGGCTAAAGACATATTTTTTAATTCAGAAGCAAATGTATAACTTGAAAAAGTACTTCCAAAATTGTGACAGTGTTAATAGGTTTAATTTATAAAGAAAGCTTATAAAACAATGAGAAAAATATAAGCATTCAATAGGCAAATGGAAATAAGTAATTAACAGAAGAGAAAAATAAATAGTAAATACATTTGACGTTGCTGTTATAAAAAAGACATTAAAACAGCAATAAAATGGCACATTTCATCAAATATTTTTAATTACAGACACTTCCCTATACTGGTCAGGGTTCTGGGAAATAGTCTTGCACATTAAAGGAAGGAGTGTAATTCAGGTCAAACTCTATGGCTTAATCTACCAATATGTATCAAAATCCTCAAAAATGTACATATCGTTCATTGACTCACTGATTTCACTAGAAATAAACATATGTCTTATGTATCCTGAAGAAAATATTAAAGAAAAGACAATGATGTTTGCTACAGTGCTATAGATCATGGGTTCCTGACCCGCAGGCCACGGACCGGTACTGGTCTGTGGCCTGTTAGGAAATGGTCCACACAGCAGGAGGTGAGCAAGGGAAGCTTCATCTGTATTTGCAACCACTTACCAGTGCTAGCATCACTGCCTAGCTCCACTTCAGATGATCAGGCATTAGATTTTTATAGGAGCACTGGTCCCTGGTGCCAAAAGATTAAGGACTGATGCTGTAGATAACTTTGAGAACTTGGAAAACAAAACCCTGAAATTCCCTTAACCCCCAAATTGTTAAAGAAAGATTTATTAAGTAAATTATAGTATACCTAAACAACATAATATTATGTGACCAGTAATACTATCTTGGTTTAAAATTACCTCTGTACTCTAAAAAGTGTTTAAAATACAACAAAGTTAAAGAATTATATTTAGGAGACAGCATGTACAGTGTAATCTATGCTATGTTTATACAAACATCATGCACAGATGAAAAGATAAGATGAAAGTCTAACATTTTCAATAGTAACTGTTTCTGAGTGGATAAATTATAGATGATTCTTATTTTCTTAAAAATCTCTCTATATTTTAAAAATTTGCATAGTAAATATCAATTACTAGAAAAACAGTGAAAAAATAAAAAGATGCATCTGTTCTTTGTCCCCGAACTTACAAGAATTATTTACAAAGGAGTAGAGATTTGAGAATGGATGATGGTACAAAAGTGTTCAACATAGCATTACAAATAAAAATGAAAATGGGAAACAATCTGAGTGTCCAAAACCATGTAATATTTAAGTAAATGATGGCTGGATACAATGGAAAGCTATGTGATCATAAAAACCGAGTTATAGAAGGATATTTGTTAAAATGAAAAAAAATTCACAAGCATAGCAGGCTATTAAACCATATCCAAAATGACATACCTCTGTTTGAAAGATGAAGAAAATATTAGGAAAGTCTACACTAAAATATTAATATGGTTATTTCTGGGTGGCTGAGTTGCAGATAAGCTCTTTCGTTTGACATTCGTATATGTTTCTAACTGTTTTGTATTCCACATGTATTACGTATTTTACTTTTTAAGTTAGGGGAACTATAAAAACATCATAAATAACATTAAAATTCAAAAGACAAAACTAGGAAAATATTACAACTTAGGATTTTCAGTGTGTTGTAATACAGTTAATCTACGAAGAGCTCTTAAGAGTCAAGAGAAAAAATATGAACATATCAATGAAAAGATTTGCATGGGAAATATAAAGACAATTAAAAGTATATAATCATTTAGTTAGCATATGAAAAAATGTTGAATATTGCTAGTAATAAAGAGAATGTAACTAAGACAGAGATGGGAATTTTTGTTCCTCAAATTGGAATTCATTTCTCAAACACTAATAATACCTAGAGTGGCTATTGGGCAGGGAAATAACCTCTCTCACACAATGATGCTGGCAATCTAAATTGTTCAGCTTCCTGGAGAGTAGTTTGGCAGATACATCAAGAATTTTGAAAATGTTAATTCTTTGTGACCCAAGAGGTCAATTTCTAGGAATATATCCCAAGGAAGCTACCATGGCTGTGCAAAAATTTATGGGCAAGAATTGTCTTTGCAGTATTACTTAGAACAATGAAAATTTGGAAACAACCAAAAAAGGTTTGGCTTGGTTGCCAATAACAGCACAGGCCTATAATTTTATATGTACAGTTTCAAAATCCACAAAGCCCTTAGAGCTGACAGAGTTTTTGTAAGTTTACTGCAAGTTCATTGGTGGCAATAATTTAACTTGAACTTAAAGGAATATGCATAATAGCCATTATTTATCTCATTTAGTCTGATAATTCAAATGTTTTATTACCCAAATATTGTATTCAGTTCTAGGCAGCTGTTGAGGTCTTCTTGTAGGAGCTTCATAATGTACTGTTTTTTCCCAGTCTTACCTTTCTCAAATTCAAATAATTCTGATTTTCGAAACATCTAGCCTCAAAAGTTTTAGATAATATTCACATAATGTAATCCTATAATGTCACTTAAATTCATGCTCAAAGGGAACATTGTTGGATATTTTGATTTACCACATGGTTTCCTTATTGTTAAAAACAAACAAAAAAAACGTAGAATATAAAACTATGCATATTATGTTTTGTTTTAAAAAAATTATGCATCTATATATTTTAATAAAGAGACCTAAAGAAAAATATCAACATTTAAACAGTGGTTATCTCTAGATGGTGAAATGATGAGTAATTTTAATTTTTTCTATATTCCTCAAATTGTCTATAATGAGTCTATATTATCTCTAACCAATAAATGTATTTTAAAAACCTAAACTAAAGCTAGATGATTTTCATTACCTAGAAACTTAAGTATAAAATCCTTAGAATAAAACGTCAAGGATACATAACCAGGATTCAAACTTAGTTCTTCTAAAACTGACTCCTATCTTCTTTCTCTTCTAATGTGCTGCATCTAAACAAATGTATGAAACAAGGTCCAGCAGAATTTTAATAAATGCTACATGCAAACAAATTTCTGTAGATGAGTACATATTGAAAAATACAATATACAGGACTGTACTGCAGGACTTCTCAGGGCCTTTTATATTGGAAAATGCAATATGTGTTTCTAAGAAAAAGATATGATATGCTGAGTTCCTCCAGTATATTTGGCCATAAATCTTTTCTATTTAATTTTATTTGTATTTAAGTTTATGTTATCTTATGGAAAATCTTCTAGACCATCTTGAGAATGAGCTTCCCATAAAGCACTTTGGAAATGTTAACCTACTGCAAAACTTCATCCTTTAACTGAGGTAAAATACATAGAAACCATCTCTAGAGTAGTAACAATTTCCTGTGGGAAAGCTGACTCTTTCCAGTTATTAGCCTTCCCCTTTTAAGAGTAATCTTCATAAACATGTGAAAAGCCTCGTTTCTGGGATGGAGATTTTTGTTCCTTAAAGGCAGCCATTTTGACTTGATGTGACTCTGTGGAAAACGATGGCCTATTACATAAATACTGATGGAAAATCTGTGAAGGTAGAAAATAGAAACCCCCAGATATAATTCTCTGAATCCTCTTTCAGGTAATCAGGCACTTCAGAACTTTTCACCCTGCAAAGGGAATTGAGAAAGTTTAGAGTTTAGTGAAATGAACCCTGGCCAGGGAGGCAGCAGCAAAGCTGGAAGAGGACTTATTTATGTAAACCTTCATTGTAACCTCTGCCAGGTTATTTCTTCTCTCTGTGTCTCAGTCACTTCATATGTACAAAAAAGGGGTTGCTTAGGACAGAAGAGCAACCTTGTTTCATCTTACTTGCCAACTTTCATCAATTGGTAAAGGCTTCCTAGAGTCTTGAGTCTGCATCCCTGCTTAGTGAGAAAGAATGCTGGGATTGATTACTAATGTCTGCCCTGGGCATAGATAGGGGGCATGGCATCGCTCCTGCCCTTCCTTTGCCATTTCAAAGTTTAAGCATATCTAAGAACTCCTGAAGACCTGGGATGCTTTAGAATAGACGCGTGGGAGCCAGCTCCCAAATCTAGCTCTTGTTTCATAAACTCTGGTGATCTTTTGCCTCATCTCTCTCCCTCTCTCCCTCTCTCCCTCCTTCCCTCCCTCTCTCTCTTCCTCTTCTCTAATTCCTTTTCACCCATAGAGATTCCAAACTCTTGGCTCATGGTCTCTGTAATAGCAAAGTAATGGTTTTCTATGGCAATCTTCTTATACTCCCTTTCTTTCACTTTCTTGCCAAAGATGAATCTGTTTTTACTAAAAGAGAAAAAAGGAAAAAAAAATACATATGTAAAAATCACACATCCTCACCATGTGCAAAAATCATGTGTTTGGCAGCAGGAACATCTTTCTGAGGCCAAATGGCATTTTTCTTTTCTTGCAAAACGAGCAAGGAAAAAAAAAGTCTTACTTTCCAAGCAACTGGCACTGAATTATTGGCCCTTGTCAGTTGCTGCCACTAAGGGGCCTCTTATCCTGGAAACCCGTGATGCTGGGAGAACAAGTCCCGGGGGAATCTGGTTGCCACTGCCTTTCCTGGTTTTCATAGGGGCCGAAACATGCAAAACCATGGTTGGCAAAACTGTCATCATGGGTATTAGAGGGAGGGTAGTATGGAGGGCAGATAGATCAGAGTGTCTGTAACAGCTCCATCACTGTGTGATTTGGGGCAGAATCCTTAACTTCTCTGAGCCTCAGACTGCTCCAAAAAAAAATGGTACCATAATCCCTGTACCCCTGGATTCACTTGGTCACTGTGTGCTATGATACCCCAGAGAACAAAAGAGGTGAAAGTCCCTGCCCTTGGAGAGCTGATATTTTAATAGGGAGAGGCAGCCTGGAAGGGAGTGGTAGAGAAGATGGACAATGGACTAGTTAAGACACACGTTAATATCAGGTGGTGCTAAATATCCAAAGAAAATTCAATCTGGATGGTGGAATATGAAATGACAGGATTGGAGTGCCATTTCTGATAAAATTTCCAGAGAAGAAGCCACTAAGATGCCATTTGGGCAGACCAGGAGTTGGTGACATTGTGTGCCACATGCCCACTTGGGGGATTAGGGTTCCAGGCAGGGGGAACAGCAAAAGCAAAGTCCTCAGGCGGAAATATGCCCGATGTATGAGAACAGCAAGGAAGCCATGTGTCTGAGATAGAATGGATGAGGCAGAGGGGAGCAGGAGGTGAGAACAGACAAGTGTAAATGGTGGGGCAGGCTGGGGGTACAGAGCAGGTTGGACTTTGTTAGGACTTTGGCTTTTCCTCTGAATGAGTTAGGGGTTATGGGAGCTTATTACACCAAAAAGAGACGTGATCTCATTTGTGTTTTAACAGGGACACTTGACCCCTGAATGTGTGAGAGGCAAAGGTGGATGCATGCAGACCCCTTCGGAGGCTTCTGCCATGTTCCAGGGAGTGATGATAATGCCTGAACCGGAAGGGAGTAGAGGAGGTGGTAGAGAGTTAGAGGGATATGAGATTCTTTTGAAAGCCCCTAACCAGGTTGTTGTGGGAAACTGGAACAATGGGAGAAAAGCCCCACCCAGAACCTAGAATATAATAGATGCTCAGTTAAGGTTAGGTCACTATTCCTAGTCATTTGAACAGTTGTGCTTGCCTTTAAGGAGGAGTGCTAATGAGGGACTAGGTTGCTCACCCAAGGGCACCCTCATTCACCCAAGCATATCACTAAATGTTGCTCTCTGGCCAAGCTTGGTGGGATTGGAAAGGAGATAACAGCATGACTTACTATACAGCTGTTGGTATTTTCAGAAAGCAGGACGGGTACCTTCCTTGACCAGAGGGGAGGTAGAGAGAAAGAAATAAAGAGGTGAACATCTTGCCAAGGATCACCTTGGAGGAATATGGTTGGTGAAAAGAATTCTGTAGCTAATGTTAGAGTTGCTTTAGGGAGAACATATTAGGGTTGGAACTGAGCGGTGAAAGTAGGTTCTTGAGAAAAAGTTTATAGAGGGTGAAGTCCTGAATGTGTCCCAATGACAGAGTTAGGCCGTAGGCGGAGCTGTGGGCACCAAGTGGCCAGCACTGGCTATTGCCCAAGGGCTCTCTACATGGTAAGCAATGGTGTGCCCCCACGGTTGAACTTGGCTGGTGCTGAAGATATTCCTGAGGAGGAGCTATGGGGCAGAGGACATGAGGGGGCTCTGGCCCAGGAATGGTAGGTCCACAAGGGGCAGAGGGACCTCAAGATGTGTGATCGAGGCCCTGTTATGAAGGTGTCTGAGCCATGACCCAGAAAATGAGACAGAAGTTTGGTTGAACAGTGAAGGCAGAACTGGAGCAGCAGCATTCCCAAGGTGAGCTGGTGAACAGAAAACTTTTTCAAACATTTTAATAGGTAGGTAGTTATTTTAATGTTTTGGAAAAATACTAGTTTCTCTTTTAGGATACTGACATGCAATCTTCTTTTAAAATGCATTTATGAAAGCTTGAAAATAAGTTGACTTAATGGAAATAAATCAATCAATAATAGGCCAGGTGGTAAAAGGCTGGAGCCAGCTAAGGGGTCCCTGAAGGACAACTGAAGTTTGGGAACTGTGGACTTAAGAGCTGCTTTGTTCCCTAGGTGGTAATGATGGAAAGTTATTTGTGCTGGTCTCAGGAGGGACTCTTAGGGTTGGCAAGGCCTTAGATAGAGTCTGCTGAAAACTCTCTGGATGTAGCAATCCACATGTCAAAGGACATTTTTCTCCTTTTAGATGTCTCCATCTCTCATAAGAGTGGGAATGAAAGGAACAAGACGAGGGAGGGAAAGTCCTGTTTACATAAGAATTCAAAGGCTACCCTTTAGGCTGTCCACTTTTGAGTTGCTCTCATGGCTTCCTTTTTCCCTAGCCTAGGAAGAGGCGGCCTGATAGCACGTGATTTGCTCACCTCCCACCTCTGCCAAGCTACTGGTCTCCACAGGATGTCTTCCTGTCTGTACAATTTGTAACACACAGACCTTTAGAAAGCAGAGTTAAATAAGGGCTCAGTTCTCTATCATGGACAGGATTATAGTAGCAAGCCTGTGCCACCTCTGCTCTCCTGACTCTGTCTTCTTTTCTGCTGCGTTGTCTCTATCCTTCAGAGCTGACCAGACCACAAGTGGAGGACTTGGGCAGACAGAGGTGTAGGCCCCTGTTGGAGCTATTCAAGAGCTACAGGAATGCCGACCCTGGGACTTGTAGGGGCCTATGCAACCTCTGTAGGGTGGGAAGTAGTGATGAATTATTGATACACTCACTGATCGGGAGCATGGTGAGAGTTTGTCCCACGTTTTGGACAAGAGTACCTGCCAATGGAGCCTGGCAGTCTAGGTTGGAATTCTGTTCTAACAATGATCAGCTATGTGAACATAAGGAGCAACAACCCTAATGGGTGGCTCAGTGTCTTTATCTACAAACGGGTCATGCCAGCACTACCCTCACAGGGCTGTTAAAAGGATCAGAGGACATCTGCATGTACAGGGTCTGTGCCTGGCACATGGTCAGATCTCAGTAAATGAGAGCTATTATTATTGTCATTGTCATGTCATTGGAGCTAATTTCTATAAAAAGTCTTCACCATTGAACAGAAATGTGTGATGTCTGCTGCTTGTCGGATGACCTCCAAGGGCTCTTATGTCACTCTCACCATGCTCCAGTGCAGGCCCAAGCAGTGGCACCCAAGGAACATTCAGGATGTGGGCTTCCTGTGTTGTTTCTGTCGTGGGGACTGTCCTCAGAGGCCCGAGCTTTGGTGGCTCAGCCCTGCCCAGTGCTCTGCTGGCCCTCCTGAGATGACAGTGCCGGGATGCTCCACATCTCAGCAGTCTTCAGTCTGGTTCCCCAGGGACACCAAATCCAAGCTCTGAGATTTTCTGTGTACATAGACATGAGGGGGGTAACCCATTTTCGCTTTCTCCACAGTCTTGTGAAGTAAAGACCAATGTCTATTTCGTAACTAAGGACACAGAGGCCCAAGAGTGTCAGTGGCTAGTCTAAGTTGACCTGGCCTCTGTGTGTCAAGGCTAGGTTTTGATCCTGGTGAAAAATCCCTTAGCTCCACTCTCTCGTTCCTGGACCATACTGTCCAGGTAGTACCAGAGTGATATAACAGAGATTCAGAGCCCAGTGGGGGTAGGGATGTTTGAGGTGGGGAGAAGGATCTGGCTTTTCCTTCAGCACAGTTCCTGGAGGGTCCTGGTTTCTTTAAACCTGGGAGATAGCCCAAATCTGGGACGAGAGAAGAATTCCCAACCAGTCCCTCAACTTTCCCTTTGAGCCACTGAATGCACAGGGTGGGCAGGGGTGGCTCAATAGATGTCACCATGTACATCCTCAGTTGGCTTCTCCAAATCCTAGTAGAACCGCTCCTCCTCGAGGCACATCTGACAACACAAGCCTTAAGCTTTCTGACATCCTCAGTGTGGGGCCAGGAGAGAGTTTCACCCTGTCCTTAGAGTTTGGGACATTCTTGCTAGAACATAGATTCTTAGGGGCAGGGACTACCTGGGGAAGGAGAAACAGAGGAAACATAGACTTCAGAGTCAGGCTGACCACATAGGTACCCTGACTGTGCCATTTTGAAAATGTGTGATCTTTCTCCATAATTTTGAGCCTCTGTTTCTTCATCTCTAAAATGGGCATGGCAATGCCTGCCTCACAGAGCTGCAGTGAGTAATGGAGAGGATCAGGCATGAAAATCCAGCCCCAGAGCCTGGGGTAGTTAGTGCTCAATGGAATTACAGCCCCTGTGTCTTACAATCCCTCCCCCATACCAAGCTGGGGCAACAGGCTGGGCAGAGCCAGATATGAGCCAATGCTGTTTGGTGGATGAATCATTTCTCCTCTCCTCAAGAACATGTTGTTTGCTCTGTTGCATGGGGGCATCTGTGCATGTCTCCCACCAGCTGTGTGACCTCAGCAGGCGGGGGACCATTTCCATCTCTGGGCTAATGTTCTTCTAAGCAAGGATGGGTGCTCTCTCAGGCTTCCCAGTTTGGACAATCTATGGTGCTAGGGAACAGAGGATGGCCAGGGCAGCTGTCTGGCTGAAGACAGAAGGCTCTGACCCTTTCTCAAGCCCTCCTTGGCCCCGGTGACCAGCCAGGTGGTGAATTAGCACTCTGGCAACAAGGTAACCAAGGTCAGAAGGTCAAAAGTTAATTATTTCCTCAAAACACAAACAAATATCCCATTTCTACATGCATGGGGATAATAAAATCACACAACCAGGGCAAGGCTCAAGGCTACCTTTTCTGATCTGGATTGACCCCAATTAGCCAGGTAACCCTGGGCAATTGAGTTCTCCACTCTGGCCTCAGCTTGCTCATCTGTAGCATGTGTTTGGGATTCAGAAATAGTTACACAGGACTGTAGCCACTGTTTTCTGATGGATTTAAAGGCTAGAAAAAATGATCTGGAACTAGGCATGTTCCACTTCTTCCCCTTCTGGCACAGTCTTCTCACTCACTTTCCCAAGAACCCATGCCCCTTGGGCTTTCCAGCCCTGTGCTTCACAGAACCTGATTGTTCTGCCCAGCATGGCCTGCCCTTCAGCTCTTCAAATGCAATGGACCCCATCCTCTCACCCTGCCACATCCCTCTCTTCAGGAAGGGAAGGCTTCAGTGCCTCCTCTCGTTCCTTTGCTTCCTTTGTCCTCTTCCTAAATAGGAAGGTCTACCCAGTGCCAGATATAGGTGATCCAAGGGCAGAGAGTTGGGGTGGGCCAGAGAGCCTATGACTTCCATCCAAATTGTATGCTTCCCTAGGATAGAACCCATATCCCCTGTGTGGGCAGAGAAGGGATGCACAGACTCCTTGCCAGGATGCACACTGCAGGGGCACCATGCAAAGGTCTCTGGAAAAGACATCTGTCTGGTGGGTTTGCAAACACATGGAAACCTGAGTCCAGAAATAACTAGATACACAGTTTTTAGGATATGAAGATATACCCATATCCAAAGAAGAAACGAATGAAGCACTTCTAATAGAGAAGGAGTCTCTAGCTTGGCTCTGCCATGGACCCCTGGGTAAGTCGTCCACCTTTTTAGACTTCACTGCCCTCACTTTTCCCTGGGGTGGAATAAAATGATGTCAGTCCTAAGGCTACATCCAGCTCTTATGTACTAGTGCTGTGGGGCTCGGCATACTCCCAGAAGCCACTATGCCTTCTGGGGACAGGCTCTGCTTCTAGAGAACACACATCTGTTCTGGGCTTACACCCCATCTGACCGCTTTCATCCACTTCGGCTTCCCTGAGGTTTGCCTGGTACAAAGCCCAAGCCAACTCGTGCCATGAGCCCAGCAGCTCTAGCTTCCAGACAGTGAATCATGCGCTCAGTCCTACCAGCAGGTCTCCTTGTTATCCTATCCCTAGGGTGAGAAGCAGAGGAAACAAAAGAAAGAAAAGTTGGAGGTTACAAAGCAAGAGAAAAAAAAGCTAATGAGGAAAGTGGTTGCCAAAACATTGTTTGCTTTCTTCTTCATTTTGGGGCAGGGATGAGAAGAGGTGGGTAGCATGCTGGTTATAAAGTGCCACTGCAGCTACCTTGGGCCTGGCCTGCTGTCTGTCCAGGGCTCTGCCTCTTTAAGAGAACCCTGGGCCAAGATTTATTGGCTGCTGGGGCTCTGCTGCGTGTGTGGCTTTGGTGTTTACAGGGAAGGCTGGGGAAGGCTGGGGAAGGCTGAGGTCTCTTTTCCCAGGCTGCACAGCAGTGGCAAGCTGGAGTTTGGGCAAAGAATGACTGCCATTCACGGTGGAGTTTGCAGTAGGACTTGGTGTGCAGCCCAGGGGAGTAGGCAGACTTGTACTTAAAATGGAAAGGGATAGAAATCTCATCCCACTGGGTTCAGACTGGGAGGGTCAGGGTAGGAAGGCTTGTTCCCTCTGAGTGTCTGGGCACTCTTGCAAGGGCCTGGCAGGCAGGCAAGAGCCATTGACTGAATGTCTACCCTGGGTATACAGGATTTGGAGACAGCCCAGAGCACAGCATGCAGGATATGCCCCCAGGAGCTGAGACCAGAGTGAAACCCCTGAACCAAAGCTGGCCACAAATTAAATAATGCAGATGAGGGAGGGGCTGCCTCCTATGTGCTGGGGATGCTCCATAGCAAAGAATCTGTCCTTAGCATGAGTACTTTGGCAACCTGAGTCTTCATTTGCTCATCTGGGGAGTGGGAAGAACAACATCAGGCTCATAAAGTTTTGTGGGGATAAAATAATGTAATATGTGCAAAAAGCCTAGCATGTCACTACTCAATAGTGGCTATTATTTTTTATCATCACCTCTACTGCTAGTTATTCTAGAAGGCAAATTAACACTGCTTTTCTAGTAATGTATTTCTGTATACTGAGCACCGTGAAGGCCTGGTTTCAAATCTCAGCCTTGCTCCAGCTGACAATGGGACACCAGATGTAGCACTCAAGGTGAGGGACACCACTGGCTGGCCCTGCCCTACCTGCCTCATCTCCATCGTGATCAGAGCCCAGCTCACCTTGCAGGAACAAGAGCTGATGTTCACTGATCACTTACTACAAGTAGGGAACTGAGCCAAGCGTGTTACTCACTTCATCACTTTTATTTATTACTGCGAACCTTTGATTGTGGAAATGTTCAAAGGTGTGAAGCTGGCTCTCCGGATCTGTGGCTTTCGCATCTGTGAATTAAACCAAGCCCAGATTGATAATGTTTGGGAAAAAAATCTTAGAAAGTTCTAAAAAACAATACCTGAATTTTTCATGCACCGAGTACCACGCTGAATCCACAGGAACAAAGCGATAAGTAGACATACCCTGTTGTAGCCTATGTGCAAATACCACGCCATTTTATATAAAGGACTTAAGCATCTACGGGTTTTGGTGCCTGCGATGGTCCTTGGAACCAATCTCCTGTAGACACCAAGGGAAAACCATACAGAATCATATGGAATGGTAATGAGTCCCCTTGGATCCATCGCCCAGGTTCAATAATGAGTGATATTTGTCGTTCTTTTTTTCTTATTCCTTTGACTTTCTTCTTTTCTGCCTCTTCTTCTTCTGTTTCTATTTTCACCTCCCCAGTCTACCACTTTCTGTTGGAACATCTAAAGCAAACTCTAGACTTTGTGTCATTCACCTGTAAATACTTTAGGACAGATGGCTTCCAGATACAAAATTTTAAAAAAGAAACTATCATAAACAATAATTTTTAACATTATCTCATTTTAATCTGTGCATTGTCTCACTTAATCCTCAAAATAACCTTTAAGAATTAAAATATGATTGTTCTCACTTTTCAGATGAAAGTAGAGAGAATGAGACATTAAGTGACTTGTACATAGTCACTCAGCTTGGCCCTATCCCCTGGGTTCAGTCTGCTGGTAGGTACTAGAGGCAGGATCGGGACTCAGATGGTCAAATTTCAGAGCCTGAGCCCTTATTTCCTAGGTCATCCCTGAGCCTCAGAGGCCATGGTCACTCCATTGGGAATCTCACATGTAAGTCAGCCCCTCTCCAAGCCCATTTTCCTTATAACATTTCATTGACCTCAGCTTTCTCATGCCTAAAATGGCAGCCATGCATCACTGGCCTCCAAAGCTTGTTCATTTCTTTATGTTTTTGATAAATATTATTCTGTGGCTATGTTGTCTTAATGCTGTTGGTGGTGCTTGCGATCCAGCAACAAACCAAGGAGAGTCTTCACTGTCGTGAAGTTGACAGGCTATACCTTGGCTACTCAAAGAGTGGTCCCCAGGGCATGGATAGAAATATGGCCACCCAGCTCACACTCCTCACTCCCGTGCACACTGCTTTGGAAACTGTATTTTAACGAGATCCATGAGAGTCACTCTCGTGCCCACTGCAGTTTGAGAAGCACTGCCTTGGGCCATAGTTCTCACCCCTGGCTGCACATTAGTATCCTCTGTGGATACTTTAAAAAATGCCAGGCCCAGGACCCCTCCAGAACAATTAAATTAGAACCACTGATATTTATAAATCCCTATGCAGATAAGATTGAAAACTGCTGGCCCAGTGTGATTGTTTTAAGGATAATGAACTGTGGTAAAATCTCTAGCCAGTACCTAGGACACAGTAGGTGCCAAATTAATGTTCTGTTTTTTCCCCTTGCCATCTCAACCTTGTTGCCGGACACCCCCCATCCCTATCCTGCCAAAAGCTCACGTTCTTGGGTGACTTATCACTTTTACAAATCTAAAAACATTCTTTGGCTTCATGAGCTTCCAAACAGAGTGTTTCCCTTTTTGGGAACCCCCAGAACTATAATCTTGGGGCCTTCTCACAGGAAGTTAGCTTGAAGGATAGATATGAGCTTTTCCCTCTCATGACCCAGTTTGTAGAGCTGGGCTGAGAGCTGTAAAAACAAACAAACAAACAAACAAACAAACAAACAAACAAAGTGAAAGCTCAGCTACGTGTGCAAAGAGCTTTTTTCACCAAGGCCAGATTCTAGTCCAGATGCTATCTCATCCCATTCTCCCACCAGGTGATGTGGTGCGGGGCAGGTGCCACCAGCCACAGCTTACCGGGCAGAAGCTGTGGTCTGAGTCACTGGGCATGCAGGAGAGGATGCTGACCACGAACTCTGCGACAAAACAATGTCCCAGGCTCAAATTGGTCCCACTGGGTGGCCTCAGAGACAGAAATGTTTTCTTGCTGGTGGCAGCATTGACAGAATTCCAGGATGGTGAGGTGGGCCCATGTGAGGTTCCCATTCTCCTCCTGTTCTGCGGGCCACCAGGGCACTGTGAATGGGACTGTTTAAAAGCCTGTAAATGAGCCATAGTCCCTGGAGAAGGCTGCAGAGAGGTCATACGCTTCTCCTTGAGAGCTGGCAGGGGTCAGGTCTGCTGGAGAGGTGAGGACAGAGGTAAGAGTTATGAGCTGTCTCCTGGAAAGCCAATGCTTCATGTTGAGTCTATCTAGCCATTAATTCAATAGGAGGTACCACTCCCCACAGTTTATAAATGGGGAAACTAAGGCCTGGAAAAGGGAAGGCACTTCCCAAGCCATGCAGGCTGTTCTGGAGATAGCGAGGCCTGTGTTCTCTTTGAGATACAGATGGACAGGTTTAGAGAGTCAGGACCCGAACACTATACTGGGGCCTATCCCCCTAACTCCAGACCTTGGCCATTCTAAGATAGGATAAAATGAGGCCAGCAGGGAAAGTATGGGAAGGAGACTCAGACAAAACTGGGCTCTAATCCTACCTCTGTGTCTTGTTGGGGACTTTGAGCAAGTCATTTCATCTCCCCATGTCTCAGATTTTCTCATTGATCACATGATGGTATGACCTCTGACCTCCTAGTGTGGCATTAAGGAGACATTGAATAAGAAAATGAATTAGGAAGAGCTGCCAGAAGAGCTGCCTGAATGACATGTCCACTTTACAGGGAAGGTAAGAAGTATGTGCACATGCTGTCATTCTCTACTTCTGAGTCCATGGCAGAAATCACTAACTGATCACAGCACTTCCTTCCTCAGGTGTGGACCTGCTCAGAGCGCCTTTCAGAACACAGTGCTCCAGGAAGCCATTTTCAGTCTAACAGAG
>CM053506.1:47263023-47287229 GCA_028627145.1 Eidolon dupreanum | reverse complement strand
GGACAGAGGCTGCAGCAGGCCAGAGCAGGGCATGGTCAGTGCTGGCCTGGGCCAGAGAGACTGGAAAGAGGAAATCACCAGTATGGACTCCAGAACTGGAGGAACAAACAGCATTCTCTCCCAAGGCCCAATAGGTGATATCTCAAGGCCTCATCACAGAGTCATGGGGACCACAATTTAATTTAAATACTCATCCATTTTCTCTATAAGCACAGCAGTTTTCATCCCTTTTATGGATTTCTGAGGAGTGATAAAATGCAGCTATTTTGGCTCCTGAGTCAATGAAATAATGTAATGAAAGGTGGCCTGAGTCTACTCCAGGGAAATCAGTTGCTTATTTCTTTATTTTTACTCCAAGACTTCTATCTAGGTCTCATAACGAACTTGAGCTTTGAAACCTACCCCCCATTTCCCTGGCTCTCACCTCAAATCACTTTTGGGTGACTTCTTTGTAGACACGCAAAAGCCTTCTGGTGGTGTGACCTTGGTCAGTTTTTGTGCTTCACTTTCTTCTTCTAGAAACAACAACAACAATATGGGTTTCTTAGAGTCTTCGCCATACAGGACCCTTGGCAAAATTAAATGAGGCATTGCAGGCCATGGCCTAGCAGAACACCTGGCACATAGTAGGCACACAACAATGCCTTTTGCCCACTTGTTGGCCTGCCTTTCAGATCTCCTGGAGCTTTAAGAATTCATATAAAGCAAGCTATCTGCTGCTGTTCCTGCTGGACCTCAGATATTGTCACTGCCTTCACCATGAAAACAGCCCCTGCCTTCACAGACATAGGATTGCTCAGGTTCACACTTTCATTTGGGCCTCACAGTAACCTTGAGACAGGTAGGGTTCAGACAATCCTTGTGTCTCTGTTACTTGTCATCATCAACTGCTTATGCCAATGAGCTATTTTTGACTTTATAGCATTGTAACTGCGTGAAGTAGGTTGAATTGTTGTCTCCACAAGAGATATGCCCAAGTCCTAATCCCCAGTACCTGTGAATATGAAATATTCCCTTATTTGGGATTAGGGCTTTTGCAGATGTAATTAAGTTAAGGATCGCCAGATGAGATCATCCTGGATTTTGGGTGGGCCCTAAATCCAATGACTAGTATCCTTATAAGGAGATAGAGATCTGAGACACATAGAGATCACCCTGTGAAGATGGTGGCAGAGATTGGAGTGATGCGTCTGAAAGCCAAGGAATGCCAAGGGTTGCCAGCAACCACCAGAAGCTGGAAGAAGCAGAAACGATTCTCCCCGGAACCTCTGGAAGGAGTGTGACCCTGCTGACACCTTGATTTCAGACTCCGGCTTTCAGAACTCTAAGAGAATAAATATCTGTTCTAAGCCACATATATTGTGGTCATTTGTTATAACTATCCTAGAAAACTAACATACCATGTAAATAACAAGAAATTTAAAATAGAGGCTATCCATGTGTTCGAGATGTTTTCTTAGTGATGGGGGATGAAGTCCCTTGATGGAGCAGGAGACCCTGAGGGGCACTTCATTGTGCAGTGGGGGTTCTGGCAGGCAGAGAGGCCGGCAGGTTGGGCATTTAACAGTGCTGCCAGGGAGGCAGCCTGCACTTGGGCTTTGAAGCATGCTGAGAACTGGTGCAGGTTCAGGGTGCCTTGGCCTGTTTCAGAGTTTGGAAGTGGGCATTAAAGTGCTATGTGTGGGGTGGCGGTTCATTAAAAGAGAGAGAAGACAGAGTGGCTCTTCAGGGAATTTTGGGAAATCAAGTCACCTATCTTATTTATCGAACTTAGAAGGCCTTGGGAGCTATCTACTTGTCTAGGGACAGGTATTGTGAAGATTACTGTGTTCCAGGCAGTGAGCCCAGTGTGGTGGGAAACTAGAGTTGAATTATACAGTATCCTGTCCAGTCTACAAGGAAGGAGGAGTCATAGAGATGAATGATTCCAGCCTGAAGGGTGACGATCACAAAGGCATGCAGGCAAAATACAAGGAGATCAGGTGAAGGAGACTTCCCTTTGGGCTGGGCTGTCCAGGGAGACTTTTTGGCATACATTGTGGGTTTGGTTCCATGAGGTTCAAAAGGGGGGGTCCTGGGTGATCTTCAAACAGGAGAATGGTGAGATGCTCCAGGAAGTGTGATGTGGCCATGGGTGTGTGTATAACTAGCAGTGGGGGACCAGGGGAGAGCAGTGAGCTGGGATGGGGAGGTGAGGGTATGGAAGGAGGAGGAGGAGATTTAGCGTGAGTATATATTCTGAAATGCTTTGTGACCAAATTCAGGGGAGGACAGAGGACAGAAAGGTGGGTCATGACTCAGGCTGCAGAGGCCAGAAATCCCATGTGTATAGCTTGAGGGCACTGTTTCTTTGTGGTGGAGCTAAAGATAAGGTCTGGCCTGCAAGGACTCTTCCCCAGCCAGCCAGATGAACAAATGGCCACATAAATATGTACACACAGGCGCACAGACATACACAGACACATGGACACATAGACCAAACACACAGGGATGCTCACAAAAGTATCCACAGAGACACACCCAGGAGCACACATACACACACAGACACAGTCACACAAATACATTGACATACGCACACACATGCACACACACAGACACACAGAGGAGCCTGTTTCCCTGGCTCTCTCCTTCTCACCCCCACCTGCCTCTTACTCTTGTTCCTTCCCCGCATAGCCTACTCTCTACTAACAGGGAGAGCGTGTGAGACCTGGTCCTTGCCCAAGGGCCATGAGGGAGAAACAAAAGCAGAAGTTCAGAGTTCCAGAAAGAGTCATACCTCCCTGCAAAGGCAAAGGTCAGTAATGGGTGGGTACACAGGCAGGCACACAGATGCCCATAGAGACTGGCCCACTGACACACCAAGAAACTGAGAGGTACAGTGACTTCAGTCACACCATGACATAGACAGAGATACTCAGGTACACACAGACCCACAGACACAGACACTGACCCACACAGAGACATATACACGGGAACAATAGATACACAGAGACACATCTACACAAAGACACACATACACACCCTGACAGAAAGAAATAAACACACAGACAATCAGACACACACACAAAGACACGCAGACGCATGGTCAAATCGACACAGGCAGAGTCATGGAGACAAAGAGGCTTTGAGCAAGGCCAGCCCTCCCCCAGAACCCAGACATCCCAGCTTTGCAGTCCCCCTAGGAACCCTCTGAAACGCCAGGAGAAATTCCTGGGATATTAGCTAAATTTCAGACACAAACATTCCGGTCTCCCTCTCCAGATGTAACGCTTGTGAAAGCCTGTGCAGCCTTCCCTTGGCTCGCCTCTCAGGCCCCCACCCCCAGCTCTTAGGAATGCTGCCTGTTGGCTCAAGGAAGGGAGGTTATCCAGGAGAGGTGCAGGGGGGATCTGAACACTGAGGGGATCCTGACGGATGCAGATGTCGGTCAGATAGGGGGGTTCCCTATAGCAGGATGGGGGTGCTCCCCATAGCCAGGGTTAAGCAGGCTCCTGGATGCGTGGAGAGAGCTCTAGATTGAAGTTAGAGCTTGGCTCCACATCAGGAGCCCTGTCTCATCACAGGGGCCCTTGTAAGGGGCCTTGCTCACTTCCTCACAGACACACTGGCCACCTCTCAGCTATACAGACATGTCAGGTTCTTCCCACCTGAGGGCCTTTGCATACACTGGTCCCCCTAGCTGGGGCTCTTCTCTGATTTTGCCACCACCTCAGTATGTCACCTTCTCAGAGAGGTGTCCCCCCACCAACCTAGGCCTCTTCTTATTTCCTATTACAATACCCGATTTTTCACCTTCATAGCCCTATCTCGATTTGTAGTTACTTCTTTATTTGTGAGGTTACTAGTCTAATGTCTTTCTCCCCTAAGCCAGATCAGAAGCTCTGTAAGGACAGTCATATCTGTCAGAGTCAGAGCTTAGTACATAGCAGGTGCTTAGCAAATGTAGGTCCTGTCTCCTGGGCCATACATGCTCCTTTAAAACCCTCAACCTCAGTTTCTGTATCTATAAAATGGGCTGAAACTGCATTTCTCTTGCAAAGTTCTTATGACAAAAAAAAAGAGACAAATGCAAAAGAGCTTTGGCAAACGTCCTTTCATCTCAGGTGAGGGCTGCATGGTCTTCTTTCTTAAACCTCCGACAAGGATTTGGGAGCAACCCAGATTTAGACACAGATAGGGCTCTGTAAACACGTGCCTTGAAGTGCTTGGTTGCCTACGAGGTATGCTTTCAGAAGTGCTATGAAGTATTCTAACTCCTTACTGATGTCTGAAATTCCACTGTTCTTATCACAAATCTGTGTCACCTCCCGGCTCATTAATCAGTCACTTGCCATCAAAGGAAAGAGGTGGTCAGACAGACCTTTCTCTGAGACACAAACAGCCTGGAAATCTGGGTGTTTCACATCCAAATCAGCCTCAAGTCCTACTACTTGGGACATCAGGGACACTACGGGGTGCTAGCTCTGTGGGATATCCCAGAACAAGCCAAATTTTGTACTTCCCACCTACAAAGCCACTCCATCTCCTTCTTCTGGCTATAAAGGAGCTTTGACTTTCTGCAGGGGACATTACCTGCCAAGTAGCTTTGCCTCTTACGGTTGGTCAGCCAAGTAATTTAACATCTTTAAACCTCAGATTCCTTATATCTCTCTGCTCCATGTTTTTTTCTTTGAAAATAAAGTGGTTCAGCACATGCTCGGGTCCTTGATGGCGCTCCTGACACACAGCAGCAACTCAGGAATTGGTGACTGTGATGCTGCTGCTGCTGCTGCTGATGAAGTAACAGGGCCTCCCCAGATGATGACAGAATGTGAGTTTGTGTCCCTTAGCAGAGGCTGCTGGGTCTGAGATATGAGCCTGCTTGCCTCCAGCCAGGACGATACCTGTTTTGCAAGAGGCAGCTTGTTATATCAGAGATATATGTCCTGTCGTAAAGAGTTTAATATTTTAGCTCCTAATTAAGTTACCAGAGACAGACAGCTGTTTATCCTCATCATTCTTCCATTGCTGTCTTTGGCAGGACCCACTGGGCTGCTCCAGGTGTTTCCTTGCTTTTCCTTGCTTTCTCTTCTGAAAACTTGGGATAGCCATACAGGCACCTCAAGACTGTTCACTGTGGTCAGAAGAGAGTGGTGCCAGTAGGCAGGGGACTGTGCTTGGCACTGCGGGGGCTTCGAGGAGACCTTCACCTCTTGCTATCTGCCTTCGGCCTCCCTGTTTATTAAGTGCCATGCCAGGCATTGACTCACCTGTTGCTTAGCCATCTTATAAGGCAGGAACTGTTATTATTGATCTCATGATATAGAGGAAGGAACTGAAGCTAGGAGAGACTGTGAATTTCACTCATTTATTCAGCAATTCTTTTTGGTAGGAATAGCATTGTGGAAACAACTAGCGACATTGAAATGAATAAGAGCCGGCCCCTACCTTCGGAGACCTCACAGCCTTTCCCAGATGGAAAGTGACAATGACATAGCCACACTTGAGGTATCATTACCTCTCTAGGTAGTGCTCACTTATGGCAGAGTGTTATTTCTAAAATATAAACCAACCTCAGGTTCAGAACTCTTGGATCAGTTGTCCTCTATACAAAGGCCCAGATTCTAAATTTTCTGTTCAAATTCTTATCTGAACCAGGCTCCCCTCAATCATTCTTTACCACACTGAGCTCTGTGGAACCTCATGCTTACCATTTACCCCAGACACATGTGACTTCCCTGCTCATTGCCCACCCAGTGGTCTTTTTTTCCCTACTTCCAAACACCTGTCTCCCTTGCTACTAGAACCCTGCTTTGTTGGGGTGGTAAGCAAAGACTCTGGTATCAAAGCCCCTCTGAAGCCCCAGTATAAACAGATCACGGTAATCTTAATCATGGTAATAAGTGTAAATCAATTGTAGTAATCCTAATACCCTTCACCAGGTAGTCCCCAGTCTTCCTTACAACTGGGGGTGACCAGTCCATGATTGCTATGCACTAAATGTTTACGTCTCCCTCAAATTAGCATGTTGAATCTTAACCCCCAAGGCGATGGCATTGGAGGTGAGGGCTTTGGGAGGTGATTAGGTCATGAGAGATGAGCTCTCAAGAATGAAATTAGTGCCCTTATAAAAGAGATCCCACAGAGAGCTCTCTCTCCCTCTGTCTGTCAGTGTTAGGATACAACAAGAAGTCAGCCGTCTGCATCCAGAAGAGGGCTCTTAAGATGGCTGTCACTGAACTCAACCATGCTGTCACACTGATTTCAGACTTCCAGCCTCCAGAAATGTGAGAAATAAACTTCTGTAGTTATATGCCACACAGACTACAGTACTTTGTTATAGCAGCTCGAATGAACTAAGATAGGATATTTTCTGGAGTATTTCAGGACAGAAAGTGAAAGAGAATTCCCTTGAGTCTACTTTCTTCCTCTTCCTGTCTTAAATGTGTTTGTGGGCAGATGAAACGTTTGGCGCTGAGCAGTCATCTTTTGCTCATGTGGTAACAGACAGAGCAAAAAGCCAGTACTCTAAGAAAGGCTGAGAAATGTCTGGGCACTATTGGTTCCCTGGATGCCCAGGGACCATGGAGTCCCTCGGTAGAAATGACACAGCCTTCTTGTGGACACCACTGCCCTTTGTTTCTCACTTGCTTGTCCTGGATGCATTCTAACAGAAGCCTGAGCTAGCTTCTTTCATCCCCCAGCCTGGAATGTCCTTTCCCCTGGTTTTGCTTTGAAAACTACTTCTCATTTTTTAAGACCCACCTCAAGAGTCCCTTTCTGAGAAGTTTTCTTTGACTCCTCCCTCACCCCAGCCTTACCACAGGGTTGAGCACTTTCTCATCTAAGCACCCACAGCACTTTGTTCATACCCCTTTGTAACCAAAGCACATCAATTTGTCATTATTTGTTTTCTTTGTCTGTACACATGTGGTTAGGTCCCAGCCCAAGGAGGTACTTTATTAAGTTTTGAGTGACAAAGGCCTGAGATATGTCCTTATGTCATTGAATCCTCCCAGTGACTTTGGGAACCATGATTGACCCTCACCTCCATTTGCAGGTAAGGAAACTGAGGGCAGAGAAGGAAAGAGAAAGTCCTAGAATGAGATCTGTCCAGGCTGGAGGGAGCCTTTGGCCACACAGTCCAGGGGTCTGCTTCTGTCCTGCCTGGACTCAGGCCCTTGCAACTCATCTTACTGCTGTGGCAGATGCGGCCTGCAATGGGGCATTCGCAGGGCAGTAAGTGACACAGCCAGGTGCTCAGCCCAAGGCAATGAACAGACTTTGCTTGTCCTGGCGTAGCCACCAGGTTAGGGTACAAGGGCTATTCCCTTTAGGCAGCTGGGGCTGGGGCCCATCAAAAAATACGACTCAAGCAGGGCCTGCCGGGGGATGAAGTCATGTGGAAAAACACTCAAGTCAGAACAAAACTGTCTTTCTGTAAATGACTTCATCACGTTGCCAGAAGGCTCAGATCACTCCACCTCTCACCTTTTGTAGCCCGCCCACGGGAACGGGGAAGACCAGTTCCTCGGGTCCTGTTACATCACTTAGGCAAAAGTAAATGTTACAGAGACCCACACGCGAGGTGCTGGGGAGCCGAGGCCTCCATCTGCCTCCACAGCTGGGGCTTCCTCCGACCCCCCAGGTGGGGAATGCCTTGAGGGCAAGGCTGAGTCTTTTCGATCTTTGCATTCTTAGTGTCCAGCTCAGAGACCAGCAAAATAAAAAATGAAATAAGATAAAATAAAATCTACTCAGTGAATGCATGTGTTTATGCATTCTACAAATACTTACTGAGCAACTCTTTTTTTCCTTCTGCCAGGCATGGTGCTGGCAGTGAGGTTATACATGCAGAAAGAGGAAATAAAAGAAGGAAGGAAGAAAGAAAGGAGGGAAAAAGTAAATTTCTCAGCAGAGTGATAGAGCACAACAGAGCAGGATAGGTCCTAAGAGAGGTGTAAAAAAAAGCTAAATTCTATTTCTTATTTCAGCCATATATTCCTATTCAACAGAGTTTTCTAGAGCACAGCCTCCGTTCTTGGCAACATGGTGGACACCTGGGGATCTGGGGAAGCTATTTTAGTGCTCTGGCATCGGTAGTCTTGTGTGGAAGGTGGACGATGTCAGCGACGTGAGTCACATGCCATAATGGAGGTATGGACAAGGTGGAGTTGGTTATGCAGGAGGAAGTGCTGGGTAGGCTGGGCAAAGAAGTAAGCCTTGAAGGAAGAAGACATCAAGCTGTCTAGGAGGGTGTAGAAAGGCTTTTGAGGCTGCAAAATACTTGGGAAAAGGCAGACACTTCCCTGTGTTGAGAGCACAGGTACATAAGACAAGTGGCAATAAATGGTGTTGATGAGAGGTGAGAGCCAGACTATAGGAGTGTGGGTTTCACTCTGTAGGGAATAAGGAGCCATTGAAAGATTGAAGAGGTAGAGTGTCCAGTTTGGGTGTGCCTTTCAGAAAAGCTGCTCTGGACTGGATGGCAGAATGACTGTCAGAGAGAACCACCAGGAGGTCTCTGGATTGGTTCAGGAGCATGAAAGGAGACTGCCTGGAGTAGAGAGGTGGCAATGAGATTGGGAAGAAGAGGAAGGAGAGATAGTAAGCTCACTGCTGATGAGAATTGGAGACCATCGGGATGAGAGTGGAAGTAGAGTCGATTAGTTTATTAGTTAAAAGTTTGATTCTAATGCTGTGGTAGAGAAACTGAAAACAATAGTGGTCCAAAGAATATAAAAATCCAAGTAGGCAGTCCCAGGCTGGTATGGTGGCTCCATAGTTGTCAGTGACCCAGACCACTTCGGTCTTGTTGCTCTACTATCTTCAATACCTAGCCTTGATCACGTGGTCCAGAATGGCTGCTCCAACTTTTACTGTCATGTCTGCATTCTACCTAGAGGGATAAAGTGAAAGAGGAAAGTGGTGTGCCCATTCTTTTCAAAGATATGACTTAGAATTCTGCTAACATTGCATCACCTGAACTGAGAGGCAAGACCATACAGGGCTATAAGGGATGCTAGAAATTGTAGGCAGCCATGTGCCCAGCTAAAAATTCTTCCATGGTGAAAAGAGAGAATGTGTCTATGAGGGACAACTAGTGATGTACAAACCCACTGGCTTCCCTGAGTTTGATATTTCTTATTTGTAAATACATTCTGTGAATAGTCATACTTATTTTTAATCAAATAAATGTTAAATATGATCAAATCATTGTAAAAAAAAATGCTGTGTTTTCTTGGGCATCGGTTCCCCTTATTTGCCTCAGTTTTCCCTGTCACTGAAGGAGATATTGGAAGATGTTTTTTACATGGACTCTACGAGGCTAACCGAGTGAGCTTTAGGGTTCTGAGAATCCATATACTTACATGCTGAATTTGGGGAATGATTTTTCTTGAGAGAATCTATAGCTTTCAAAAGGTTTATAAGGGGATTTGTGACCTTAAAAGTTGAAAAACAGAATAAATTGCTTGGGACCCTCCATACTCGTATTGTAAGATTTTTTTTTTTTTTTTTGGTATCCACCTTGTAGCATATACTTGGAAAGGAATTGAATAAAAAGAAAAAGGCAATTGAGGGGCTCTGGGCGGTTGGAGAGCATGGCTCTAGGCTTATCCTGACAGCGCCCACATGGGCGTGGGTGTGGGCGCCATTCCTGGGCCTTCCTCTCTAGACCTTGCCCTAGCCAAGCTGGGATTTGGCTGGGTGCATGCCTGGCACACCCTGCCTGATGTCTCCCATGCAGTCCCCAAAGCTCCCAGCCAGGAGCCAGTTAGGGTTTCAGAGGCACAAGTGAGCCGCTGTGTTTGGCCTGCCAGGTGAAAAGAACAGAGCCTGCATTAATGAGACGCTCCTCTCCTGGTATCAGCTTTCCCTTTGCAAACGATGTCTCAGACCGGGAGCAAACCTGTCTCTTTCTCTGGAGCCAGGAATTTGATATTGTCGTGAATGGAGGTTTTCATCTTCCAACTAATCGTCTGCCCTCCACGGCGCCTGCTGCCAGTGCCAGGCTTGGCACATGAGCCCCCAGCTGTGGGAGAAGTAGGTGGACTAGAAGAACCGTGCTCAACAGCTCCCCCTTCACCAAGCCTTGGTGGAGGAAGAGGAGGCATCATGTCCCAGGAGAAGGAGCAAGGAGACGGGTAGACTTTTGGCTGGGCACAAAAGGGTCCTGATGTACGGATGGAGTATACTAACTAAGAATTTCTCGACAGCCCACTGGTGAGCCAGACTCATAGAGCAGAATCATCATCCACCGTAAGGATGGTACAGAATAAAGCTAGAGAGAAGGATTTTATCAAAGGGGAATAGGAGAAGAGGAAAGCACTGTGGCATCAAAAAACGGACTGGTGATGAGCATCTCGGAACACAGAGGAGAGTCAAGGGAGAGGTGCGAGCAAGGTAGTAGATAACCACCCCTGGACATCGTCTAGGAGAATGGTCAGGAAGAAAGAAATGCCGGGAGAAGATCAAGAATGGGTTGTGGTGGAAACTCCACCTTGAGGTTCGGCAGATGAAAAAGGGACCTTCATCCCAGGAGAGGTAGGCCAGCAGGAGACATCAGGGCTGGTTAGCAGGGTGTGGTCCTGCTGTGGCCAGGGAGCTGGAAGTGGGCCTAACACCTTGACAGAGCTGGCCTGTCACATTCTTACATTTGCAGGCCTCCAGCCTCTTTCTCTGCCCTGAGCCCTCACTCAGCACAGGCCAGGGACTATGCTCTGGCAGACTTTGACTGCAGGTGTTGGACCAAAGAGGGTGGCCAAGGAAAAACAAAGGGGAAAAAGAAAGACCCAGCTATGATTTCAAAGAACAGCATACATAGGCCTGTGTCCTGGCTGAGAAGCTCCTGCTTGTGTATTCTCTGGTTGAGGTCCCATGGGCCTGTGAGTTAGGTTAAGTCCTATTTATAAACACTACTGGACTGAGGACAGCTCAACAGCACCACCATTTACTAAGTGTCCATGCAGTGCTGGGTCCTGGGATGGTTATGGTGATGATAGACCAATAAAAAAGAAAAAAAGGCCACCATTTTTCCTGCTCTGAGAAAGCTCATGGTCTACTCGGGTTGGAATCAATATCTACCAAGAACTTCCTGAAAGTCAGGTTCTCTGCAGCTAAGGATCTGACATACATCTTTCGAATTCCATCCTCATGGCATTCTTCAGAAGGAGGAAGATTCCCCCATTGGAGAAAACAGACATTCAGAGATGCTACAGGCCATGCTCAGGGCCACAGAGCTGTGAATTTTGAATCCTGGTTCTCTCTGACTCCAATGCCTGCCCACTTCTACTGGGGCAGACCCATTCTCTTCCTTCAGAGAGAGGTGGTGAGGGAAATTGGCTTGAAGCCTGAGGGTGGACCTGGTCACAGGCCCTTGCAGTACATATTTGCTAAGGCACTTGTCACTCTAATTCCCTGTTAGATAAATGAAGAGATAAAAAGAGTCTCCACTCAATGGCCACACACAGCAGACAATGTTCCAGGCTCTGTGAGTCAGTCCCTGTCCTCAAGGAGCTCACAGACCAGTAGGAAATAATTGACTAATGTGTTAAGGCCCGCTTCATAGGCACCAAGCCAAACAAATCTCTGTCCCTTCTGAGCAGGGTGACCTGTGGTGAGAACCAGAATGTCTTGGAATCTTAGTTTCTATCTGTAAAATGCAGACAGTAATGCCCTATTTGTTGCACTGCTGTAGAGCTTATATAAAATAATGTGAGCTGAACACAAAGCCTGACGCACAAATAGGGGCTCAGAAATCATTATAATTATGATTCTTATTACCATTCAAGATAGAGTTTAACAACAGCTACGAGAAGTTTAGTTGAAGAACTTGAGAGGCTCCACTAAAGCGCTTAGTGGGATTTATAGGTGGTGAGAGGGCAGGTGGGTGTGGAAAATGCAGGAAGGCTTCCTGTTTTGTTTTTGTTGTTCTGTTTATCTTTATAATCATCTTGTTTGAAGCCCTTTCTATCTTATGCTGACTTTCCAGGACAGGCAACCAGTACCCAGTCACTCTCTGTGGAATGACTGACTTAGTGAATGATACATCTGGCTACAGAGCTTCAGAAGCCTCAGGTACATCCAGTTGTTCTCCGCATCCCAGCAGCAATGCTCACAGAGCTTCCGTAAACTCACAGCCCATGGTGGCCAAGCAGCCGGCCCTACACAAGCCCAGCTCCCAGCCCCCAGATCAGTAATCCCTGCCCCTGAGCCTCACTATGAAGAGGGCAGCCTAGAGAGCTTCTACTTCCATCTGAGTCATGGGGAGGAGGGATAGAGCATCTGAGGGGAGTCCAGAGGCCTGAGTTAGCCCTTGCTACTTAGAGCTGTGGGCCAGGCTACTCACCTCTCTGGAATATGGCAGAACTCATATGCCCCTAGCTTTCCCAGAATCTACAGCAAAGGATGCTAGTTTTGCCCATGAGGCAGGCAAACTTCGATCAATGAAGTCAGAGTTGGTGGGTAAACACCTCAGTTCCTCAGTGGGAGAGCCCTGAAGTGTGTCATCTCCAGGGGTTCCCCAGAAAGAAATAATCTTTTCATTTCTATGTCCTTTATTTGTTTTTCTTTATTCACTGTCTTGTTTCCCATGTCCACACAGTGCTTCTGGACTGGGGTCATCTCCCAGATAAACTATTTGCACCTAAATCCTTGTCTCAGGGTCTGCTTCTGGGGAGCCCAGCTATAGTACAGCACGTGACTGGGTCACTCTTAGGCTGGGTGCCAGGAGGGCCCGGCAGCTGGGGTATGTTTCCTCCATAGCCTCTTGGCTGCAGCATTTCTGTTCCTGGCTCTTTTTCAACTTGGCTGCCTCACTTACATTCTCAGGGCGTGGGGAGAAGTCAGGACCTTCCACTTGCCATCTGGGTTATACAGTGACCCCCTGCTCCCAGGACATAGCATCTTCCTTGATGGGAGGACTAGGCAGTTGGGGAAAAGAAGCTTTGGTCTGGCTTCAGGAGGAATAGCATGGAGCTCCCTCAAGTCTCCTGTAAGACAGGCGTGCTGGCTTTATATTTAGACAGAATGCTGTCAGGGGACATGAAAAAAAAGGGCTGATTTATCAGTTACTAATGACACTAACAAGTGGCATCTGTGAACCCTCCCGGGACTTTGCTGCTGGGTGGGGGAAATATGGGAGGTGGTGATTTGCTTTCCGGGGCTCTAACATCAGAGCTCCCACCTCTGCCTCCCTGGAGTGTGTCATGCTCTGGCTTTTCACAGGAAAACTGCCTAACGCCATGGCAAAAGCAAGGTAATAAAATATTCATCTGCTGAGGCCGGAGCATGGAAGCTATCGTGTCCTCCAGGAGAAGTGGAGTCCTAAATTAAAGACACACACAGAACCAGACAAAAGCACATGCCCAATCAGCAGACATTCCCAGGCATATGTAAGAACAACACAGCCTCACAAAAACGCAAAAGCGTATGCCTAAACACACACACGCACAGCTATACAGCATACAAGCCTGCACAAAGGACACATGCATGACACAACATGTGCATTGCATGTCCCCATGAACCCCTGCTATGTATGCGCACCACACACATATTTCTTCCCCTAACACTGTAATGGAAAGTGACTTCTTAGCTGGTATATTTGGGGCAGAAGAGCCCATCACCCAACCCTGACTTTTGAACAATAGTCGTCTATCTGGCTGTCCTGAGGAAGCTCAACTCTGTCAGGCAGAAAGCAAATGCTGTGCTGGGGGAAGTGTGACTCAGAGGTGAGTTACACAACTCCATTCTGCCTGTCTGCTCTGCCAAGAGGGGGAGGATGAGGAAAGCTTGCAAATGTGAAAGACAAAAGGGCTGCTGCACTTCTGGAAGCTTCCACATTATCATGTCACTTGTCCAGGCTGGTAGACTCTCCCTTAGGGCAGTGTGAAGAGCTGCTGCACTGTCACGAACACAAACCGATTACTGGGAGTGCCTTTCCTTGGAGTAGGGGGCTGTGGAGTGTCATCTTCCCACAGACCTGCTCCTGCCCGTCTGGAGTGCTGCCCAGGGCTCCATCACACCTGTAAAGAAAGCAGGTAGGCCCCGAGCTTGTGAGGTCAGCATATAGATTGGCCTGTGTCTGCGAAGGTGATCCTGCCTTCAGATTGTTATAGACGCTCTGACTGAGCAGCTCATAATTAGAGGATGGATACCAGACCTAAGATTCTTGAACCCGCCCCAGTTCACAGACTTCCTGAGAGAATGACAATATCCCAGTTCCTGAGATGCTGTGTTTTTTCGTATATCCACTCTGCAAACATCCACTGATTATCTATCAAGACCTAGGGCCTGGCGTTAGAGTTGGCTGCCCTAAGGAACTCAGTCTGTGAGGGAAGCAGACAAGGGCCAAGAGACTTTCGATTTGCTCTTTGACAAGGTGACTCTAGCTGATTCTGGAAGGTTAAGAAGTTGGCCAGAGAAAAAAATATGTGTGAGTGAGTGGGGAGATTGGCAGGGCAGGAGGCAGAGGGTGGAGAGGAGGGAGAATTAAACTCTGGGCAGAAAAGCAGCATTCACAAAAAGCATGGTTTCCTACAAAGGTGATTTAGACCGGGGCTGGCAAAAAACAGCTGACAAGCCAAATACAGCTCACCTCCTGCTTTTGTAAATAAAGTTTTATTGGCACATAACCATGGCCATTTATTTATGTGCAATCTTTGGCTTCTTTAGAGCTATAACAGTAGAACTGCATAGTCACAGCATGGCCTCCGAAGCCTAAACTATTTATTCTCTGACCCTTTACAGGAAACGTCTGCCAATCCCTCTTTTAGATCTATCAATTAATTCTGAAACCCAGGGTAGAATTTTCAAACCAACCACAAAATATCTAGCACCCACTACATAATTCTAGAATCCAGTATGGTTTTCTAGAGTTCCCTGGAAGGGTGACATTTGTGTAGGGATTTAGAAGTTTACAGTGAGCTTTTGCATCAATTATCCCATTTAATCCTTCGACAAGCCCATATGAGGTTAACGGTAATTTTATCCCAATTTTTGCAGATGAAAAAACTAAGACAAAGGGAAATTAAGGGAGTTATTGAAGACCACATGGCTAGGAGACAGCCGAGTTTTGGGCAGCCTGATTCTAACATTCCTTGCTCTTTCCACCACATTAACCTACAGATGTTTCTTTGTCACACATTCCACTACTGAGCTGCCCTCCCTGACAGTCCGTTTCCCTGCTGCCACTGAGGAGGCCTTTTGTTCATTGTGCTGCCTTACTGGGAGAGCGGTTTGGGAGGAGAATTGAATTTCCTTTCCGCATCTGTTTGCTGGTGTCTGGTGCACCCTGGGATGCTAACGAACAGTGACAGATGAGCTTCAATTGGCTGGAGCGTGTGAAGAACCACTGGACCAGGTAATTCTAATCCACCTCCTCAGAACTCCATCCAGGAGGAAGCCCGGGGTGGCAGTGATGGCCCTGCCCTTGGGGCCTGGGGGTGCCGAGAGGGCCTGTGAGGGACCTGGCTGTGTCCTTCCCAGAGGGGTGGGCACCCTGAGTGACTCCTTTCGAACACAAGGATTGCAGCACCCTTGCTCATTTATTTTCAAGGGAGCTGCTTTAATGGAATTTTATTTCATTTATTAGATACAAGGACCCAAGATGCGGCTGTGTTGTATCAGATGAATTCTGAAGGCCCATCCATCCCCCTGCCCTCCCTGCCCCCCACCCACTCACACACATTTCCTGCAGCTCCATGTTGCTGCTGACTGGAGCTCTGCATGCTGTGGGTAACACATTTAGCTCGATAAAATATAATATACGACGGGATCATATTTAACAAGGAAAACAGGGCTGGAATGGACAGAGGAACAGTGTGGCTGGGTTGCCATGGAAACCCTCTGGTTCGGAATTTCCTGACTCCTAGGAGATTACATTTTCAACCTTAATGCTGTATTAACATAAGCTTTGGCACTTAATGTCTCTGTTTTTCACCTCCCCTCTTTCCC
Organism: Eidolon dupreanum; assembly: GCA_028627145.1. Taxonomy (NCBI): domain Eukaryota; kingdom Metazoa; phylum Chordata; class Mammalia; order Chiroptera; family Pteropodidae; genus Eidolon; species Eidolon dupreanum. Next base: position 47,271,296 of record CM053506.1, on the reverse strand, counting down.
TTGCTTACAGCTCCCCCTGCCCCCCCAAAAAGCATCAGAGATGAGCCAGGGAGGAGGAGGAGAGAGGCTTCACCTCTTGAAAGCCTGAGCAGGATCCAGCTGAAACCAGGCACCGCACCCAGATGAGGTGCTCTGCAGTTTTCAGAGTGCATCACATCCATTATCTTCATGACCCACAGACAAGCCCAAGAAGCAGCCTAATGTGAGGTCGCCAAGCCCCGTGCATGCTGCCCCTCAAATGCCTTTTGTGTCTATTACTTCTCTTCCATCACACTGCCACTGCCCTCTCCATCCCTCTCAAGGACGTTGCACTAGCTTCTCACTTGTCTCCTCACTCCCAGCCTATGTCCATCCTCTCATCCCCTCTTGCTGCCTGAGTGATCTTTCTGTGCTGCAGATTTGTTCATCCTACATTTGACTCCACAGCCTCCAATGACCCCACCAGGTACAGACTAAAATCTCACCTCCTGTGCATTCAAGAATTGCTACCTCTGTCTACAAGTTCCTTTTCACTAGTTTCCACCATATTTACCCTCCTCCAGCCTTTCAGCCAGTCGAGGCAATAATATACTTTCCTAATACACTTCCAGGGACTATACCTCTGCTCATGCCATGAACTCTTCCTGGACCCCTAGCTTCTCCTATTTTGTTGACACACTCTTCCGCTTCCTTTAAGACCCAGCTCAGTATCATCTATTTCACGAGTCTCTGCCTAACTGGCCGCCAGTGTTCTCATGGTGTTAGTACTGAACACTATTGCAGTCCTTACCACATGATGACCTCCTTGGCCCTTCACGCATCTGTCTCCTCTCCCACATTGGGAGCTAGTCAAGTCCAGGGATCGTGCTTCCTTATCACCATATCCCCACCACCCAGAATTGTTCTGACACCTAGTAGGTGCTCAATTGACACTGGTGAGATTGAGTTTACAGATGAAGACACTGGAGCTTAGAGAAGTCAAGGAGATGGGTTGAATGCAACTCATCTGATAAGAAGTCCAGTCGGGGTCTCTCTTCTATCACTACCCCTACCAGCCTCTATGCTTATTCTGGAGTCTCAGTACTATCCACAACCCACAAATCATCTCGCTGTTTCCAGCACTATATACATTTTTTTTCTGCCAAATCCTTCCTTTCTTCTCCATATCTTTCCACCAGTTGCCTAACAGCCTTGGATGAACAGGGCTGCTGGAAATCCTAGGTCTGAAAGAGTAAGGCTCAGAAAACACCAGAGACCCTTGAACCCATGGAAAAGCCCATGACTCTTCCTTCCCATGAGACCTATCACTCTAAAAAATGAGGTTCTCAGGGTTGCCAAGAATAGCCACCTAATCCAACAAGCTCACATTTTGGAGTTTTACAGCAAGGATCTAGGGAGCCATGGTGAAGACTAAAATATTTACTCCCTCAACCAGTGACTGGGTGCCAACTCCCCAGCTCCACCCTGCCCAATTGTGTCCACCTGGAACCTCAGAATGGGATACTGTAAGGAATAAAGATCTTTGCAGATATAATTAGTGTAAAGATCTTGAAGTGAGCTCATCCTGGATTTGGGTGGGCCCTAAATCCAACGGCAAGTGTCCTTACAAGGGACGGAAAGGAGAAGACACACAGAGACACAGAAGAGAAAGCCATGTGAAGATCCCTGTGAAGACAAAGGCAGGGATTGGAGTTATGTGTCCACAAGGTGAGGAACACCAAGGATTGCTAGCAACCAATCCTAGCAAGTGTTGCTAGGAGAAAGGGATGGAATGAGACCTCTCTTAGTGTTTTCAGAAGGATCCAACCCTGTTGACACTCCAATTTCAGACTTCTGGCCTCTAGAACTATGAGAAAATAATTTCTGTTGTTTTAAGCCACCTGATTTGTTGTCACTTGCAGCACTAGGAAACGAATATAATCAGACAGAGTAAGAACAAAGGGGAGGCCCCAGCAGGGCCACAGGGAACAGATCACAATCATTTGTGGGCTGCCCACCCTGCATTTCACCCTGGTCCCTCCTGGCTCTTCTTGGTCTCTGCGCTGTCTTCTAGCTGCTTGCAGCCCATACATTCCCCTCTCCTCCGTGTGTCTCCATATCAGGCTGTTGCGTGGCTTCTGCTTACTTGTGGCTCTGCAGCCTGAACCGTCTTGTGTCCACTTTCTTTGTAGTCTTTTCATTTCCCTTACATATGCCAACCAGCCAGCTCTCCCCAACCCCTCTGCATTTAAACTGTCCGAGAGAGATGATCTAATGGTTTAATTAACCACCATTATCCTCAGTGGGCAAAGCTTTTACTCCAGGCCACCTCACGGACACCAGATATTGGCTCTACTCATCCTGGTCAAGATCACTCTGGTCTGGTTAGTGGTGGCCATAAGGCAGTCCATATATTCCAGCATGGGGAGGGAGGCTCTGAGAGGGCAGGACAGCTGACCAGAGACCATCCCACATTGGTGGCAACTTCACTGTTGAGGCTAAATTTCTTGAAGAATTCAATAATATGCAGTGAGAAGGAGAAAGGGAAGAAGCACTTTTCTCAAATATAAGAAGGAAAGTGTCATCCGTTGAAGATTTTGAAAAGTCAAAATTGCAATCCACTTGCCTCCCTCGCTGCAGGAAGGCTGCCTTTGACAAGCTGCTCAGAAGTGCCCATTGCTCTGGGTCAGCATGACAGCCATTAGTGACAGAAGGGGTGGGTGGAGAGAGGCTGGGCAGGGAAGCGAGCTGCCAGGGCCCTGGCCGAGCAGGGGTCAGCCTGTGCACCATGAGTATTTGCAGAAGGCCTGAGAGAATGGCTCTGGTGTATTGGGCTACTTTTACTATAATCCCACTCTGAATCCTGCCTGTGTGTGGCACTGTGCTAGACACTGTCCAGACATCTTCTCATGTGCTCTTCTCTAGGACTCAGGAGCTGGGTGTTAGTGTTGAACTTGTACACATCAGGGACCACAGATATAAATGCCCAAGGTTGCAAGACAAGTAAGTGATGGAGTCAGGATTTGAGCTCAGGTCAGAGGAGGCTAGAGACAGAGCAGAATGTGCTATGTGATACAGGAGTGGCTGTTGGGATGCAAGGAAGACAGCTATAAAGGATGTAATAGGACAATGGGTGACATTTGAATATGGAATCTAGATGGGAATATAGTTTAGTATAGTTAAATTTCCTGATTTTGATTACTATGCAATGGAAATGTAGACATTCTTATTCTTAAGAAATACATGCTGGAATGTTTAAGGAACAATGTTTCTAACTTACTCTCAAAGTAGCTCAAGAAAAAAGAGAGAGAGAGAGAGAAGTATGAAAAGAAAGTGAAAAAATTTAGCAATTAGAGAATATGGTGAAGGGTTTGCAGGGGATCCTTGACTATTTTTATCACTCTGTACATTTGAAACTACATTAGAATTAAAATTATAAAAAAGGATGGCCCCCAAACCCTGGTTCTTTCAATTTTCTTAGAGCAACTTTATTGAGGTATACTTTCCATACATAAACTGCACATATTTAAAATATATGCTTTGGTAAGTTTTGACATTTGTATACATCCATGCAGGCATCACCACTGTGAAGAAAGTGAACATATCATCACACCTAAAACATACTATCACCCCTCCCACCACACCCCAGCCCCAAGCAACTGCTTTCTGCTGCTGTAGACTAGTTCACATTTCCTAGATTTTTATATAAATGATATCATACAGGATGTTCTCTTTTTCCCCTGGTTTCTTTCAAAAAAGTGAAACATAAAAAGGTATAATTATTTTGAGATTCATCCATGTTATAGCAGGTATACTACATTCTTTTTTATGGCTGGGTAGTATTCCATTGAATGGATATACCACAGTTTGTTATCCATTTCCCTGCTGATGGACACTTGGGTCATTTTCAGTGTTTAGTGATTATAAATAAAGCTGCTATGAAGATGTGTGTACAAGTCATTCATTGTATGACATATGCTTTCATTTCAACAGGATGGCTAGATCATATGGCAGGTGTGAGTTAACTATTTTCCAAAGTAGCTATACCACTAGCAGTGTGTGAGGATTCCAGTTTCCCCACATGCTTGCCTTGATTTTGACTGACTGGGCATTGACAATATTTTTGATTGGGGCCATTTGCATTTTCTTAATGATTAGTGGTGTTGATATTATACCATTTCATCCCCTCTCCAACTTCTCAGGGGGCACTGCGTCCCTTGGGGAGAAGAGGCACATGCAGTAGCTTGGGAAGTTCAGTGATTTCTACCCTGCAGCCCAAAGTGGAGAATTAAGTCCCCAGCAGAGAGAATGGCAATGAATGGGCCCAGGTTGAAGAATGGAGCCCCAAAGTGAGAGCCAGAGCACTTATGGAACAAGGCACTGGCTCAGTAGCTCTGATCGTCAGACACCGCCTGTAGAATGGGACATCTATCAGGTCAGCAGTCAAACCTGGGGCTTCTCCACAGGTGACCAGTTAACAGCATACATCAAGTCCTAATTCTAGGACTTTATTCACCTACTCAACAACTATTGAGTGTCTCCCAAGTGCCTAGTACTGTGATCAGTATAAGTCTTTGATGGGCTTTGGTTGGTTCTTAGGTTGTAGGCAACTTTCAGAGTAAAGTCAAAACTCCTAAGGATGATGTTCAAGGCCTTTCTTGATCAAATTCCCAAATTTAGATATTCCTGCTATATCTTTCCAGCCTGTGCTCCAGAGCTAACAAAAGCCCCAGTGTCCCAGACTTGCCACCAACTTCCTGCCTTAATCTTCTGTCACATTTTTCCTTTTTTCTGCAGATGGAGACTTTCTCAGTCAGCCGAGGCACTGAGCTTCCCTCATAGCCTTCTTCATCCTCACAGGAAGAATTAATTGGGGGCAACACTGTCTGAACTTGTAACCCATATGCTGATTCTGAAGGCTGTGGTGGGCTGTGAGCTCCTGAAGGACAAGATGCTATTGCACATGCCATCTTAGCACATGAGAGGCTCCTAGTCACTTAGTCACCGTAGGCTGAGTTGAGCTGATGTCTGCACCACACCCTCCCTTTCTGCATTTGGAGACTCAGAGGACTTGCCCCCCACCACAACTACATGTGGTTTACAAATCACTCCAAATGCCGGAGGTGGCACCTGCTACGTTCTAGAACGTTAAGTACCTCTGCCACCTTGCCCACCATTACCTGGAACAGCCATTATCATTGTGAGAACACATGGCCCAGGAGTTTAAACACTATACCAATTAGTTTCTTGGGGTGCATCATCTTAAACAAGCCAAACTCAACAAGATGCGAGCTGGTTCTAAGAAGCCTTCTTTTCTTCCTTCTTTTTTTTTTTTCCTTGTTCCAGCAGCACTTACCCATCTGTACTTCCACTACAGAGCTATTCCCACTAGAAATGCCGTGAAACCTTTCAAATAAAATATTTAATGTGTGGATCCGGTAATTTTATGTTGTGAGTTACGAAACCTTTATTTAGGTCCCACCTTTTATTAAACCTCAGGGTTCTCTTTTGGTCTCTAATGACATTATGTTGCATCAGAATTAGACGGTTTTTACAGGGGACTGTATTATTTGTTGTGACGCGGTAATGCTAATGTTTAAATTTTGAGTCCTTTTACTGCTGATTAAACCTCTAAAGACTACAGCAGAATTTCCGCTTCACTGCTAGAAGAAAAGAAAACAGCGCAGTTTGTATTGAGGAGATCACTTGAAGAATGTGCAGGAAGGTTGCTGCATTTATGAATAAAGCGAGGCATTATCATTTTTAATAGGAATTAAACAGCTAGAGGGAGAAGTCGGGCAATGCTGTGATCAGTGCAAAGGAAAACAATCTAACAATTTTAATTAACTGTATTTTAATAGCTTTAGTTATAATTGAATAATTTAAATACCAAGGGAAACAGTTAAATCTCCTAAAAGCCTTTTTTTATTTACATTTTAAATACAGTTCACGGTGAAGAGATGACAGTATGTGTGCTGGGGGGAAATCGCCTGGATGACTCCAGCAGCTGGGCAAGCCTGGAAGAGACAGGATGGAACACGAGTGATCCCGGGCCAGGGGCTGGAATGTCCCACTGCCTCTGGCTGACATAGCCTCCCAAAAGGACCAGGAGACAGAAGTGAGCAGTGAGGGGTTCCCTGCCTGCCCAGGGTCTGCTGCACATTTGGTATAAGAGCTCCCCATGTTAGTGGAGTCTGAAGTAAGTCTTGATATTCATTCAATGTTCAAGCAGTATTTATTGCTAGTCTACAATAACAACCACCATGGCACTAATAAAATAGTAGAAATAACAGCTGACACTTATGGAGGACTTCCTGAATGTTCATGGCTAGAGATAATGGTGAGAGAGCGGTGGTCCCCACTTTCCTCCAGTTTTTTACCTGGAGGGAGAGACAGACAATAAACAAGTAAACAAAGTAAGTATAAATTATGACAAGAAGCCTATAGGAAGCAAACAAGATTCTAAAATAGAGAATAATGGTGTGGTAGGGATAATTTCAGATAAGATGGACAGTGATGGTCCTTCCCTCGAATTGATATTTATGTCAAAACTTTGAGAAGTGTGAGAGGCATTGAGAGGAGCTAGCAGGGGCTAGACCACAGGGAGGAGCGGAGAGTAATGTAAGGTGGGGCACAGAGGGTCATGGGCAGCCATTGGAAGGTTTTAAGCTGTGGAATGATGCAGTTTAATTAGTGATTTTAAAAGATCTTACTGCTGTTTTCCTAAGTCTTGTGCTGGGGTGTGAAATCCTCCCTTCCTTATCCCTGTGGGCCTTCCCAACTCCCATGTCAGAATTCCTAATAGCCCAGTTCCCATGCACACTCCACCTCAGAGCTGGCCTTTGTTCTTCATTCCTTGCTGATTGGGGCCCAATATGGAACTGAACAGATTCCTCCCAACTGCTGCCAATTCCCAGATCATAGAGCTGTTGCCTCCCAAACTTCATACATCACCACTATCTGAGACTCTTGCCATTGCATGTCCACCCCTTGGCTGGGGCCAGTGAAGCCCATATCGCTGTGTATTGTCCAATAGTTATACTCTGGGAGACCAGCCCACCACCCATTCAGCACCCTTTTGCCCTCTTCACCAGCCTGTGAAGAAGGCCCCTCATGCCTTGCAGCCAAGCTCTTCTGAGGCATGAGAGTCTCTGTCAGTTCTAACAAGGAATCTTGGGAGGTAAAGATGTCCACCATCTGCAAAGATGGGACACTGGGAGACTGCAAGATGCACTCTGTGAGGAGCCCCTAGGGTCACAGCAGACACTACTAATGAATAGTGTTTTGGATTGCCATATTTTTCCATTAAAGCTGGGCACTCCTGCAGCTCCAGGCCACCCTACCATGCCCAGTGTCCTCTCCTGCTGGGGGAAGGCTGGGCTGTTTCACTAATGGGGCCATCAGCCAGCTCAGAGAACAACAGGGGAAAGCTGCTGACTGAGCAATCCATTTCTTTTTCCTAGAACCTCACTGGCTTCTCAGAGGTCTCCATAAAGGAGGGACCAGCTCAGACGCCAAGTTAAAGCACCGGGCTGTGCTGATAGGTCTGGACCCTGAATTTACTCATGAAATGATGTAGGGAATATTCATCCCAGAGGGGTGAGCAGGCTCTGTGGGGCAATAAAAAGACCTGTAGACATAGAGTCAAGCAGAATTGATCATAACAGTAAGAACAAAAACACACAGGTACTGTTGTTGACTATACTTTGATGCTAATTCAATCCTGGAAGTAAGGTGCCCCTTGAGGTGAGTTCTACCATCCATGTCTGCTTCACAAAGAGGAAAAGAATGAGTAGCATGAGGTAGGAGAGTCTACTGAAGTCACCCAGCTAGTGTATGATGAGCAGAGGACCTACCAGTCTGTGCCCTATTCCTACCCACGTTACCGCCCACTCACTCCTATCCCAGCCCTGGCCTGACACTCGCTGGCCGGTATCCTCAAGCAGCACCACTGAGTTGTGTCACCTATGCTGTGCCTTCACTTGTTTGCCCTACAGTTATTCAGTGCTTCCTCTGAGCCTCTCATCCATCTCATCTACAGATTAAAAAAAACTGATGCTCCGAGACACGAGACCCTACATAAATATGCACAACTATTCATGTCCTGGAAACTTGAGCTAGTGGTCCCACAAAGCCCACTTTCTCACAATAATGTTCTTCAGTGATGCTTCTCAGTGACGACTGTTTGGGGTTGCTCTCTTCATTCATAGAAGGCTGCTGGCTGGTGTGTGCCCTTTTTAGAAGGAGGTATCTCCTACCTGAAACTTGTTTTTTCCCCTCCAGTCTTAGAATGTGTTCTCATATTTGGAACAAGT
>CM053506.1:47248332-47262923 GCA_028627145.1 Eidolon dupreanum | reverse complement strand
TCTCTCTCTCTCTCTCTCTCTCTCTCTCTCTCTCTCTCTCTCTCTCTCTCTCTCTCCTCTCTCTCTTACCCTCTCTCTCTCTCTGCAGGACATTTCTCAGGGCCCATGTTTTAGAGAATGTACTTTGAAAAAAAAATGCTGCTTTCAGAAATTTCCAGAGTTGCCACTGGTCTTGCTCAAAAGGGAAAGAGGAATTCCATCCATTCTGCAGCAGAATGAAGAGTTGGGGGTGGGGTCAGGCAGTGGTATGGGGAGTGCAGGAGACAACGGAGGGCAGCAGAGTGAGGGATGGGAGACAGGCACCCCTTTCCCCATACTGATGTTGGCAGTGCTGGGCTGTCTGGCAGGCCAGGGCAAGAAGCCTGAGGAGCCTTGATGGCTTCTATGAGTTTCTGCCTCTGACAAATGCCATGTTGCAGGCTGACAAAGCAAATGCGAGTGTACACCAGGCTGTCCTTACCTTGCCAGTTCAGACGCTCAGACACCAGGCACTGGCTTCCATCCTCCCTGACATCTGAATTACGACAAGCCAGGAGGCAGGGCTCTGGCGCTCTGGAGCCAGGAAATGATAAACAGATGTTGGAGGACAAAGGGGCAGGATGTGCTGGAAGGTTTGTGGCACCTCAGGCCTGCTTGCAACAGCCTTTCTCCCTGGGGGAAAGAGGGCGGCGAGGCCACAACAAAGAGAAGCTGGTGGCAGAGGGGTTAAGGCCATGGGCTTTGAAGTCCCACAGGCCTGGGCATGAGTCCTGGTTCTACCACTAGCTCATTGTGTGACCTTGGACAAGTTATTTAACCTTAGGTGTCCAGTATGGAAAATAATAGTTCTTTACTCAGAGTGTGGCTTTGGGTGGATTAAATAAGATGATGCATGAAAAGGACTTAACGCAGTGCCTGGCATATAACACTCAACAATGGTAGCTGTTTATGCTACTGCTGCTGCTGCTTAGGGAATGGGTCCTGTAAAATGAAATGTTTATTTGTCCAGCAGATATGAACTGTGCCCTGCTCGGTACCAGGTGTCAGGGCACAAATGCAGACCAACCCTGATCCTGGCCTTAAAGAACTGACAGGCAGGAAACGGGCTGTGCCAAGAAGCCAGAGCTGGCTGTAAAGTGACATCTAGTTACTGAGAACCCTCTGGGCTGTTCCTAAAATGAGAAAGCTGTGAAAGCAGAAGTTTACAGGGAACACTGAACCATGTCAAGGCCTGGCACTGTCATCAGCTAGTGATAGTGTGTATCCTCCTACAAGTTGCCTCTGCCAGACAGATTCTTGCTCAGCCTTCAAAGCCCAGCCCAAAAGCCCTTTCTCCAGGTAGTCTTTCCCACATGGTCAGAGTCCTCCTAACAGTTGATGCACACCTTGATTGAGGCATTTACCAACTTCTGATAGTGCCAATATTCATTGTTTACCTGACTTGCATGTCTTTTTGAACTAGAGGATTCATGAGGTAGGAAATACTTGGGGAGCAGTATAGAGTGGTGTTTAGGGTTGTGGTGTTCTGGAATCCATCATATGTAAGTTGAACTCCTTAGATGCCTCAGGTTTGGTGCCTTTGGGTGAATTCATTAATATCTCTAAACTTGAGTCCCTTTATCTATAAAGCTGAGAGCAATATACAGATCTGGAATTGTTATGAGGCTAAAAAAGGGATACTAGCCACAAAGGGCTTGGCAAAGAGTCTGGCACACAGGGATCCCTGGGGACACTCACTAACATGGTTGTATTTCCATCTCTGAGTCTATCTAGTCTTGCCTCAGTACTTGGCCCATGTTAGGTACTCTATAACTGGTTATCAGTTAAATAAAATCAATTCCCCATCCCAGGACTCAGGATCAAATCTGTCACATGAGGAAACTTCAGGTCAATTCTATGCACCCAAGGGAACTCTGAGGCAATCCAAACCTACCTTTTCAATTCACAGATGGGCAAACTGAAGCCCACACAGTTGTGTGGGGGCAGTGCATGCAAGCAAATGCATTTAAATCGTCCTTAGTGAATTGCAATGGTATTTTGGTTAGCTCTGTGGTGCATAGGTTCTCAATAGCTAGTTTCTTTCCCATCTGACCTGTTTTTGTGTAGAGGAAATATCAAGGTGTATGATGTCAATGCAGTTAAGTAATCCAGCCAGCTGTGTAAACATCTGGAAGTAGTGGAGACACAGTCCCAGAGCAAAATAGGGATCAGTGTGTCCAGACGTCTCAGTGAGGCTTCTAAACTGTAACCTGTGAGAAGCCAGTTACGAGAGGTGGTGCCCTGATCAGAAACCTGAGCATGCATTCTTTCCTCTTTAGGTACTGAGTCCAGGAGGGCCAGTGAGGAGGACAAGAAGGCCACTGTGCCCAGTCTGTGGGACTTTGGAAAGTGGATGTGAGGTTTAGGAAAATCCTGCTAATGACGTATTAGCAGTAACTGGAAACAACTTGTCAGATTCACAAGGACCTGCCTCTTCTCACTCTTTCCCCACAGCAGGGAGTGGTGGACAGTGGCCATGCCCTGACTCCAGATCCCCAGGAGAGAAAGGATGGATATGCAAGTCTGGAGTCTAGAGCTGCAGACTGGGAATCCCAGATCTGTTTTCTCTGTAGAAGTGACTATTCATGACCCAGAGCGTGCAGTGGAAAAAAGACTTTTTAAAAGCTTCCAGGCCAACATTTGAGCTTTGGATGAAGGAATCGAAGTCCAGAGAGGAAAGCTGTATGACCAAGGTCACACAGCTGGACAAAAGATTTAAGGCTAAGAGCCAAGCTTCCGGACTCCAAATCCCCACTGGTTTCCCTATAACCCAATTGCCCACTCTTGTTATTTAAAATTATTTTAATAGCACTTATTATCTCTTCTTTATATCTAATTACAAAAGCAACATTGTAAGAAATGTGAAAAACACTCAGAAGTACAAAATAAATTTGTGAACAAAATCTCTAGTTGGAGCTAACAACTGGTTTTTATTCTCTCTCTACATATCACACACATGCCCCCCTCCCCCGCCCCCTGCAATACGCACACACAAATGATATCCAGTTCCTTGACAGGTATCTGTGGCTACCTGGGACCAAATATCATAATTTGCATATAAAGAACACGAGATAAAGGAACATAGATTTTGTTCATCCCTTATGAACTATGGGGTCTCCTCTGAATCTTACTTTCCTCTTCTATAAAATGGATTATCACATGTACCTTAGAGTAAATCAAATTAGAGCAAGAATGTGCAATTGCTTTATAAAATATAAAGCATGTTTTTCAAATAATTAATAAATGATAATAACAATAGCTGATGCTTGGGGAAGGTGGTGGTGGTTTCTATACAGGCTACCTGGATCTCATTTTTTGGCTCCACTCTAGGGCAGCTTTCTTTTTCCTCCCCAAGTCCGATTCCAGCTCTTAGGCCAATTCTCTCCCACACCACCCCCATGATAGCTCCAGAGCCCTCCATGGATAGATGGACAGGCTAAGTGGGTAGTGGAGGTGGCCATGGGGGCAGGATAGCCCTGCAGGGAGAACAGGCATCTCCCCCTCCTCAGGTGTTCATTCCTGACTGGACCCCAAAGGCTGCCATGCACATGTCTCAGATTCACAGTCTCAAACATCCTGGGGCTATAGATTCTGTCTCAGTCAGTGTGCTGAAGTTTCTCCTACAGCATCTCAGGGATCTTGTCCTCCTCTATCCTGTTGCAGGCACATGAGTGCTAGAACTGGCCTTTATTGCCATCTGCCTCTCCTTGTCTGCCCAGGCAGGACAGAGATGGATGACAGCCAATCATTCCCTTAGAAAACAGCAGAGAGACCAAGATCAGAGGTCGATGCTGGCTCACACTGGGCAGGCACAGAGGTGGCCAAGCACCTGGATTCTATTAATGTTTATCCCTGGGCATCACCAGTCCAGGGTTCTAGGCTGGGAAGCTAAGGAAGTTGCCTGGGACCAGGAAGCCATGGTCTCATTGATCATCTTAGCAGAGTCTGGACTTCAGGGGGTGGAGGCAAATGAGTGTGGGCCCCCTTGGCAGAGGATCTTCTTCTCCAAAGTCCCCTTGTCTTAGTGACAGCCTTGTCTTTGTACACTAGACAAATAGATTCCAGTTTCACCTTTACCGCTCACACCTTGTAGAGTTCAGGCAGATGTCTCAACCTTTGCTGCACCCAATTTGCTCATCTACCAAATGGGCATAATAATAGAGCCCACTTTGCCTCCCCCTTGGGAACAAATGAAGGACTGTTCAAATCTCTGTTGAGTGTATGAGAATTTTGCTGTGGGGCAGATAAGAGACAACCTCTGACCAAAATGGCAGGGAACCCTGGGGTCAAGGAATAAGAATCCTACAGTGAGACCCCTCCAGTGGATCTTGGCTTTACTCACTCACAGAAACCCTGAATCAGGACCTTCAATGAGCCAGCTCCTACCCCTGGTCCCACTGCTCCATCCATTTGAAAGTATCACTGCCAAGACCTCGTGTTCTCTGTCTGCCCCTCTAGCTAAGGCACATGCACTGTCTCCTGGGGCTTCCTGGCACCATTGCACTGGCCTCATTGGCTTTTGGATTCCATCAACTTGGCAGTGGGTGAGTCATCATCCCCCTGTAACTTCTGCATGGTGTCTTCATTCCTTTGTAGAAAGTGCCTTCACTGGCCTGCATGGGCCATGGTTTGGGAGTCCTGCAGGCAGCAGGGAGCCTTAGGACTCACCCTCAGTGTAAGCGTCTGAACACTCTGGTGTGCCTAGAGTGGCCCAGGGAGGAATCCTCTGGTTGGGCCTTGTTATCTTCTCTGTTGAAAAACAGGTACTTCTGAACACTCAGCTCCGGGTGCCATGGAATCTCAGCCGGGTCCCCTTAATGCATCTTGTCAAGCAGACCCTGATCCAGCAGTGATAAGGAGGCCCTGCTGCTGGGGATAGCTGCCGGAACCAGTCCCAAAGAGCCTGTCTTCTCTTTGCAGGCGATCGCTGGAGTTCAGTGCCTTCCATTTATCAGGCAGATGTAATCTCCTCAAATAGCTGCCAAGTCCTCCTCTTCCTAGAGTTCCCTAAGATAACCTCTTTCCCAGGAGGTGAAGGGGCATTTCCCTCACTAGGAAGAAATGACATCTGCACACGAGTTTGCACAAAGCCGCTTCTAGAGGCAGAGGTTGGAGGTTACTTTTTACAACATTCATTCTCCTTCTTCTACTTAATAACAATGTGTTTTCGGGGCATCAATGACTCCAGCTAATGGACTATTATTTTCAGCTTTCCTTGAGGTGAGAGGGGATTATGTGATTAAATTATGGACAATGATATATAAGCAGAAGTTGTACGGTAACTTTGGAAAACCTTTTAAAAGGGGTGGGGCAGACTCTACTCCTTTTTTTTTTTTTTTTAATACTTCCTGCTACCTGGAATAGAGATGTGATAGCTGGAGCTCCAGCACCTATTTTGGGTCTTGAGGTGACCTACACAATAGAAGCCATGTGCTAGAATGGTGTGGCAATAATGTTGATTTATTTCCTGACTCTTCGGAAACCCTATACCAACCTTGGACTGATTGCCTATGGACTTTTTTACACAAAAGCAAGTAAACTACCTTTTTAAAAAAGCCATTATTATGGGTTTTTCATCACAGATTAATCCTAAGAGATATACTTTGACTCTAAAGTCTAACACCATATTGTTTTATACATTCACTAATTTTCTGATTTATTTCCAGTGATATGGCCAACATTATCTGTGCTACACAGTGTGCTAGATGTCAAGGACCTAGAGATAATTGGCACCCAGCATCTGACTCCTTAGAACTCCCAGTTCAAGTTAAGAGTCAGATAGGATCCTCATCTGCTCAACCCTCTTCAGTGGCTTCACTGCAGAGCTCCCTGTCCCTCTCTCCGTACTCCTACTCTTCTCCATGCTGGGTTCCTTGTCTGGGGTGCTACTTAGAAACAAGAGTAAGGGCTGTAAAGTCAGATTCTCCTGGGCTGAGATCTGACACTGCCTTCTACTAGCTGTTTGGCCCTGACACATTCTTAGAAAAGTGCTTACCTCTTTCCTCATTTGTAAAACAGAGATGATAGTTACCCTCTCACAAGACTTCAGAGAATTTGGTGAAATAACATGTGTACAGCATAAAGTACAGTTCTCAGCGATACATAATATCATTGTGATCACTCTCCACTTAACTCACCTTGCCATTTAGTGATAACTTTTTATGAAGCATCTGTTTTTGCCATATACTGTGTCCTCCCCAATGCCTACTCTTCCGCTCTCTCTGTAGGTCCATCTCCACTACTTGACTGATGCTTGGAATTTCAGAACCCTGGGCCCGGGTGGCCTAGAGGATCTTTCTAATGCTCACAGAAGACTGAGTTCAGTTCTCATCTTGGCCATTCCGTTCTTACTTATCTGACTTACTCCCACTTCATGGACATTGTGTTTCATAGGCTAAGGTCCATAGGAATCAAGACTGTACCCTTGTTTGTGTCTTTATCTTCAGCAGTAGCTACTACTTAGTAAACGTTTGCTGACTGGATGGATGGATGGATGGATGGATGGATGGATGGATGGATAGATGAGTGAATAGATGGACTGAAGAGCTGGCTGCAGTCAGTAAGGTAAGCACTGTAACAGATCAGTGTACAAAGTAACATGGGAGGAAGGGGGAGCGGTTCTAACTCATCCAGATAAGGGAAGAAGAGAAGAAACTTTCATGCTGAACGTTGATGGGTGGGTGATGGTCTTCAGGATAGGCAGTTACCTCTACAAGATCATACAGTGAATGAAGAAGCCTGCGTTTTGTTATACTGACCCCAAGTGATGGGCACATTCCACAGATGTCATACTCAAAGCCCCCTTCCTTAAGGTGGGGAGAAGAAAGAAATCTCAAAGTCCCCTCTTGAGATTCTAAACCACAGGGTTAGAATATGCCTGAGTCTTTCCCCTTGGATGAACACACACTAAATTTTGTCATGAAGAGGCCAAAAGTTGGTCTCAGGGGCATCAAAGACAGGGAGGAAAACAACATGAAAGAGCCACAGTATCCCAGAGGCAGATACATGTGACCTCTGAGACCCTCTCAATGATCAGGTGAAGACATTATTTTACTCCTCCACTGCAGATGTGGAAATTAAGGCTGGGATGGTCAAGTCACCTCCTCCATACCATCAATGAGCCTCCCTTCTTCAGGTTTTCTATGCTGCTTGAGACATTGCAGGGGTGGGCAGGTCATTTAAGACTCACTCTAGCACCTGGCTACAGGGAGAGGGGTCCCGATGGTAGAACGCATAGGACAGCAGGCTTCAGCAAGGACACACAGAGCACATTTTGGTGAGTCTAAGGGTTTGAATTGGTCCATTCATTCATCCACTCACTCATTCACTTATCCATCCATTATCTATTCATTCAAACATATTTATTGATCAACTTTTAGGCAGTAGGCATTGTTTTAGATGCCTCAGGAAACAAAACATGTGGATGTATATATCTTGGAGTTTATATTAGAGTAATGAGATAGAAAACAAATAAGGTGAGCCAAATGACTGTAGATAGAGACTGGTGTAATGGAGAAGACAAAAAAAGGTATGGACTAGAATGGCTAACTGTAGAGTGGGGCCAGGGAAGTCTCAAGGAAGAGATAAAAATGCTGAGCTGAGAGACTGGAATAACAAAAACTTGGCTGTGGGAAGGTTTGTGGGGAGAATTCCAGGCAGAGGGCAGAGGGGTTAACAGTATAGAAGTTGGACACCTGAAGTGCCCAGGAGAGTCATAACCGAAGGCCAGAAGATCAGGGGGTCAGTGCTGCTTTAGAGATCATGGGGAAAAAGTACCACCAGCCAACACTGAGCTCCGGGGAGAGGCTGGCTGGGAACATGTGGCTGAGACAAGGAGGTCTAAGTGGGGCCTCCTACTTCTCTCACTCTGGCAGCCAAACTTTGGTACCAATATTTGCTCAGCTGTGCTCAGTGGAGACAGACCCTACTCCCCACAACAGAAGCCATTTGTCTTCTAATATCCTTTCTCCCTTTCCTCAGTAATAGGACCCCTAATTTTTATCTGGCACCTGGTCACTCAAATGAAGATCACATTCCCTAGCTTCCACTGATGCTTAGCTAAGATCTTATCAATGAGATATAAATGGTAGTCAAACTTCGGTACTAATATTTGCTTGGCTGTGTTCAGTGGGGACTGACCCTACTCCCCACAGCAAAAGCGATATGACCAGGCAAGCTTTCAGTTAGCATCCACCACGTGGTCTTGGGAGCCAAACATGTGACTATACAATTTGATCTGGATGGATTCTCATGTTAGGGTGGCTGGTCCCACTAACCAGAGGGACCAATGTCTATGTGATAACAGAAAGTGGTCTCTATGGTCTGACTTGAAGCCACTCTTGGAGGGACACAGAAGTCTGAGAAAGATGTCACGATGGTAAGATGTTCAGGTACTTCGGCAAATTACGGGTTCCTATAAAGAATTTCTCCTTGACCAAATCCTAGCCAAGATCCCTTGAACCTCTTCTCCAATAGACCTCAACCTTGGCCTATAAAGACCTGAACAAACACTAATATAGCCTCTAACACTCCAAGGTCACACTGAAAGTGCTTTCCTGAGAAAAGTCAAGGCTGCCAAAAGAAGGGACTGCTCCAACCCTTGCATAGAGGGCCCCGCCTCCTATCCTCAGTGGGAGGGGTGAGGCCCAACTTCCATAAGCCCCAGGTAGCAAACCTAGAGAGGTTTCACAAGGATCATTGCTCTTTTCCTACTTTTTGTAATTTTCTACTTCTCTGTCTCTACACAGCCCCTGCTCACTGCCCCCATTTTATTCTCCCATTCTCCTTTTAAAATGTTCAATCACCTCTGTACAAGTCAAAGTTCAGTTCAGTTTATGCTGGACTCTTCTCCCTGTTGCAACAGCCATTACTGATTAAAATCTGTTCTTGCCACATTAACTAGTGCCCTGTTTTGTTCATCCTTGACAGTACCAAATAGTGCCTATAAGAACGCAGATTTTTTTATAAGAGCTGAGACTCTGAGGCTGTGGTATGAATACCCAGTGTGTGTTAGTATAGCCACCTGCAAGGCAACTATAGATGTGGAAGGTGCAGGTGGGTGTGGCTGGATTGGCTGGCTCACTGCAGAGTCTAGACCTTCCTGGTGCAGTCACAGAGCTGGGTGTAGGTACTTGGCCCTGAAGATAGGTTTACTAGGAAGGCCTGGCACACTCACATTTGTCAGGCCATATTGTGTCTTGATATTGTCACGCTATGAAAATGAAACGATAAGTTGTTGGATAGGTTCTTCCTGTTACCAGAGGAGAAGTTTTAGGGGGCTTGACAGAGAAATTGCAGAGACCCCTATGCCTTCCTTCTGGCTGAGGGCATGGCCCCCTTCCTACTGGCTCCTGTTTGCTCTGTCTAGTTTAATGCTCTACAACTCCCACCTCAGGCTCTGATTTTCTTTACTTTGCTATAAATAAAAAAAAAGTCAACTTTATAAAAAGTTAATTGGAGCTCTTTTTGACTTCTAGAGCTGGAAGGCAACACTAGAATCTAACTTTACAGATCTAGGTTTTCCCGCTTTGATGGATGGCTCCATGATGGAATTTCCATGGCAGTTCCGATGCCCCAAATTCAAAATACCTATTTCACTTAATGTTTGGGTGTCTTAGGGTGCTCTTTTGGCTGTTGTGTGTACACTGGATCAGCACAGATCTTGTCCTTCAACGTGTCCCTCATGTTGAATCACTAAATGTGGTTAACTCATTAATGGGGAACACACCCCTTTAACCATCACCAGTGTCACAAAAGTATCAAATATCACAATGTGCATTGGTTGGTTGGCTTCTTCCTGCCTCTCCCTGTCTTCCCTATGGTACTGACCTCCCACCATCATTTAGCTTTCATCCAATCGAGAGGAGATGAAGGAAGGGAAGGAGCTGCCCAGAGCAGAGTTTCTTAGCTTCCTTGGCAAGATCTACATTTTGGGGATGGGGGCTGTCCTGTGCAGCGTACATTTTACAGAAATGGGAACTGAGGCTATACAGAGCCAAGGTTTGGGTCTGGGGACCCTGTCTCCTGGTCCAGTTTCCTATTTCCTGTGTGCATTGTAAATTGTGGATCTGAGGACTGTTCTTAAGGAGATTTTGCCGATTGTTTTATTTTACATTCTTCCCAAAGCCGATGCTAATTCAAGGACTATAGTATGGGTATTTTATTAGGGAGATGGGAAATAGGCACAAAGGAGCAGGAAGAATGAGGTTAAGAAGGGGGAAAGCCACTCTATAGGAAAGCCACCAGCAGTACGGCCCAGTTTCACCAAGACTTCTGAGAAGCATAGAGATCGCCTCTGAACTGTCTGAGGGAAGGCTGAGAAGCTGGGGCATTTATTCTCTGGCTCTGGACTGCATTGTTTTAAGCATTACCCTTGGGACTACCATTCCCTGTTCTCTGTGTGCAGGCTGAGTGACCCCTGACAGTGCTGAAGAGGCCGAGGGACAGAATACAGAGATTTGTTTGACTATGCTTGATGAGATAGGCTGGTAGTACTGAATGGGTCTGAGTGAACACAGATCTGCTCATGGGGCTGAAATCAAAGATGGGTTAGCAGGATATGATGTAGGCCCCTAAAGTGTCTGCTGCATGCCTAGAGTCAGCTCCCAGCCTCGTGGCCCACACAAGAAGTTTTACTAGGTTGTCTCCGGTTGGACCCAGTGGATTGTTCTGGGCTCCTTACTATAAACCTTGGCAATCTGGTGTCAAGGCCACCCCAGCCTTGCATCATATTAAGGCCTGCTGCTGTTCTGTGCCACTCTCTAATCAAAGCTTCCTGCATGCTCTGTTTGAGAAGGGCTCTCAAATAAGGAGCTCTGGATACAAGCAACAGGGAATGGTTAAGACAAACCTAGCCAACAATGAGTTTGCTGGAAAAATCTCAAGGTCTCTCTGAATCAATGGAAAAGCTAGAGATAGAGTTGGAAATCGGCCCGAACCAAGAAAAGTAGGCTCTGTTTGGGTTAGTACCTGCTCAGCGAGTAGATGACCAAGCCCTGATTACTATCCCATCGGACTCTAGGTAGTAGAAGTAGCTAGTTCATTAAGAGGAAATTGGCAAAAAGTTAAACAAAGAGTTGTTACCATATGACCCAGCAATTCCACTCCTAAGAACAGGCCTGAGAGAACAAAGGCATGTATCCATGCAGGAACTTGTACACAAATGTTCACAAAAGCCAAAAGTGAAAACAGCCCAAATATCCATTAACTGATAAATGAATAAATAAAATGTGGTATATCTATACAATGGAACATCACTTGTCCCAGTAAAAAAGAATGACGTACTGGTAGATGTTACATTATGGGTCAATCTTGAAAATGTGTTAAGTGAAAGAAGCCATTCACAAAATACCACATGCTCTAGGACTTCATTTATATGAAAGTCTAGAGTAGACCAATCTATAGAGGCAGAAAGTAGATGAGAGTTTTACGAGGGCTAGAAGGAATGGTGAGATTGAGGGAGTCATAGCTAAAGAGTTCAGATGAAATATTATAAAATGGTTGTAGTGATGGTTGCACAACTCTCAATGTATCAGAAATCATTAAATTGTACACTTTAAATGGGTGAATAATAGAGCCTCTGAATTGTATCTCAATAAAGCTACTTAAAAAATGAATGGAGATCTGAGTAGGGGTTACATGAATGTGAAACTTAGTGCTCATTCATGGCTTTGCTCACTTTTCTGTTCAGGGGTTTTACTAAAATAAAAGGAAATCGGTGGGGCTAGGAAAGACAAGTGACTGCTAGATACCAAAAGATCACAAATGCTATGTCTCTTTCCCCAGGGCAATTTGTATGACGTGAACAATTCTAGATATTTACACCTGTTCATGCTGGGCATGGGATAAGAACCTGAGACCAACCCCTTTAATAAAGTCCAGCTCCTTCTGTCCTTATGGGCTGAGCTCACAAGTCACCGAACTCAGAAGTTATGACTCTCGTCCACAACAAAGGACCTAAACATATCAAACTTGTGCTATTTGCCCCTCCTATGACTGGATGTGAGGGCTGCAGTGTTGGAGACCAGTCTAGGAGACCAGCACCATGTTGGCCTGTGGGGGAGGGGCTGGAAATCTTGGCCAATGTGTGCAGGAAGGTTGATTGGTATGAGCCCAAGCCCCTTCCCATGTGATAGTCAAGTGCAGTAGCATCACAGTCTCCCCAGTAACAGCTTGCCCCAGGCGACTCTGTCTCTTTACAGTTTAGTTTGGGGAGGTGACTGGTCCCTTTATCAGAAGAGTAATCCAATGTCTTTCCTTAAAATTCCCTCTTGTGTGTGGACATCAAATTCAGATGACTTGTTTCTGTGAGAGTGTTTGCAGCAGCTTTGTCATGCATGGGGTGGCCCAACCCAGAGTTTATCATCCCTCCTCCTGTCCTCCATGGGGGTGTGGTAGCACCAAGATCCTGGGCATGGACTCATCAGTTCACACTGTTGTCTCTGCAGTTTGCTTTCCTGTCACTTCCCTCTCTGTCTCCTGCACATCTGTGTTAACCGGAGAAGCTGTGCACAAGAAACACTTTCTTCAATATAGACTAGAGTCTGTGTGGGAAACCAGAACTCATTCTGCAGTGATGGAGTCACTGAGGCAGACAGCTTCTAGCTCAGGACTTGTCCACTTGAGATCCTTTAGACCTGACCTTCCCGTCTGCAGATCCAGGGATTAGCATGACTGTGAACTCGAAGTCCCAGGATTCAACTTCGGTCCCATTGTCTTGTAAACAAGCCTTTATTTCCTTTTTCATAAGTGAGCACTTTCTTTGCCTTGGGCTCTGAGGTTACAGCAGGTTGACTCTGAAAAGTGGATTGTTTATTAGGCACCAGGAGACGGGGAGACATGCATCTACATGGAGAAGGGGGATGGGCATGAAGCAGCCAATCACAGCAGTGATGCCATCAGGAACACCTGATGAGAAATGCCTGTGCTTTGTGTTGTAATTCGCTAATCCACACTTAGAGTTATTTTCCCTTTTGAATTTCACAGCCCCTATATAGATGGATTTGTTGGGGGGTGGGGGGCCTGTCAAGGGAGGAATGGGAGAGATAGAAGACAGAATGACAAGCTGCTTATGCTTTGGTAAAAATAACTGGAGGAATATATAAGGGTCTTTGTAAATTCTCAGTAAAATGTTTCTGGCAGAGGAAGACGAGGAAGCAACTAAAAGAAATTGCACCCTTATCACATATAGATGCTGTGCTAGGTGCTTTTCAAACACAAACTCATTTATTCATTGCCACACCCCTGTGTGGTGACTTATTAGTATCCTTTTTCAGTAGATGGTCCAGAGGGGTTGAGTAAGATGTTTGAGAGAAATCTGTAATAGGTTATAAGTAGTAAGTGATCTATAGTGAGTGATGGGGTCCTCATTGAAGCCCAATTATACTGACCCCGGGACCAGGCAATTCTGAAGCAAATCAGGCTCTAGAGCACGGAAGGGAACTGTGTCTACTGTGTACTCCCTCTATTCACACCCTGGGCCCACCGCTTTACACATGGAATCACCATTTTTCCTCACAAGCACTCTGCAAGGTGGCTATGACAGTCCTCATTTTATAGGTGGAAAGACTGAGGCTCACAGATGTACATTAGGCAGGCAGTTGGCACTCTCTCCAATGAACCCAACCTCTCTGTTCTTTGCCACTTATGCGCTCAGCTCAGTCTAATTTTCAGAAACCTTCCTCTCTCTCTCTCTCTCTCCCCCGCCCCACTCTCTCTCTCTTTCTTGTTCCAGGAAACCACTTGAAAGCTTTTCTGCCCTTGACGCAAAGTGTTTCAGGTCAGCTCACGTTCTAGAAGCGTCTGTGACTGTGGGTATTTTAAGAGTGAATGAGCCAGGCAAGGAAATTTGGAAAGCAGCCAATTCCCTGATATGTGTCTTATAGCGGGAGTGGTGGCCAGTAGAGAAGATAGAGTTTTTGGTGTTTTTTTTTTTTTTTTTGGTCTTTCTTTAGAGAGAACATCACTACTTCTGAAAATACAGACTCGGAGTAAGAAAAATAGAAAAATTAACAATGCAGAAAAACTCTTTTGTGTGGGTATACACTACACTTTTTCTACTCCACATGGTCTCCCAACTATCATTAGAAATGAAGGTTTCTGGGCCCTACAAGATACTTACTGAGTAAGAAGCTGTGTTTTAACATGGTCTCCGGGGTGATTTGTATGCACTTGAATTGGAGAAATCCTAGTCTCTGCATTTCAGCAAAGCTCAAATTGTACCTTCACTTCCCATTTCCACAGGGATGTCATCATGGCACCACCAATGGACGCTGCCTAACACTGAGCTCATCATCCTTCCCCAGACTCACTCCTCCCTCTGTGTTCATATTTCTAAAGCTCGGACCTCCCATCATTCAGGCTCCACCAGAAATTTGCTTCCTCCTGCTTCCTAACTCTCACATCCAAGTCCAGGGAACCCCTCGCCCTAGATACCTCTTGTGTTGGTGCCCTTGTGCCTGTCCTCACTGTCATTCCCCATTCCATAAGTGCCTCACCTAGGCTTTCTGACACCCCTCACTCTGGCCAGAGTGCTCTTTCCTCAGTCCAGATTTGAAGGTGTCATTCCCCATGTT
>CM053506.1:47092683-47247832 GCA_028627145.1 Eidolon dupreanum | reverse complement strand
AGAAAGTTGGGAGTTAATAAAAGCTATGTCACCTGGTCAGGATCACTTAGTTTTAAGTGGCAGAGTTAGAATGTGACCCTGGATAATTCTGACTTCAATGACAATAATCTCTCCCTCATACCAAGAAGTTATTCTGATGGATGTGACTCCTTATTTCAGGAAATTAAGTGTATCTGCATCAAACATCTTTAAAAGGGTAATTTGGGACAAATGAAGGAAGCTCACAGATAGCAGGATCTTAAAGCTGACTGCTTTCACCCAGAAATCGAAAATTTAGAAATTTATCCTAAAAAAATGACAATCCAAAAACTACAGATAAGAGTTTATACACAAAGATATTTTAAAAAGGTGTTATTTATAATAGCAGAACCTGGGGAGAGAATTCAAATGCCCAATCATATAATAATAGAAAAGTAAGTTATGGTTGTAGCCATATAATTGAGTGTTAGGCAAACATGAAAAATAATATTAATGAAGAATTTTTAATAACAAGAAAAGTTTTAAAATCTAATGGAGGGTGAGGCAAAATACAAAACTATGTATATAGTAAGAACTCCTTTATGTAAAATAATATTTGTGGAAAGAGCTATAGAGCATAATTGTCTGTGGTAGGTTCAGGGGTGACTTTAATTTTTACTAAATAGCAGTATAATTGAGATATAATTCACATACCAAGAAAGCCACCCCTCTGATATTTAATATTTATGAGTCTCAATGTAGTCACAGAGTAGTACAACAATCAACCATCATCTAATTTCAGAAAAATTTCACAATTGCATAACCATTAGTTGTCACTCCCATTTTCCCACTCCCCCAGCACATGACAAATACTAATATATTTTCTGTCTCTATAAATTTACTTATTCTGGACATTTTATACAAATAGATTTATACAATATTCTGCTGTTTGTGTCTGGCTTCTTTCACTTAGCATAATGTTTTCAAGGTTCATTCATATTGTGGCATGTCTCGGTACTTCATTCATTTTTAAGGCTGCATAATATTTCTTTATATGAATATATCACATTGTTTATTAATCCGTAAGTTGATAGACATTTCAATTACTGCCGTTTTTGACTATTATAAGTATTACTGATATGAACATTAATGAACGATATATTTTCACTTCTCTTGGGTTTATACTGAGAAGTGGAATTGCTGGCAACTCCATGTTTAACATTTTGAGGAAATGCCAAACCATCTTTCAAAGTGGCTGTACCATTCAACATTCCCGCAGCAACAACTGAGGGTTCCAACTCATCCATATTATATGAACGCTTGTTATTATCTGTCTTTTTTAATTTAACCATACTTGCGAGGGTGAAGTAGTCCCCCATTATGGTTTTGATTTATATTCCCTAATGACTATGTTGATTATTTTTTAATGTTTTTTTTTTTTGTCTTCTTTGGAGAAATGTCTATTGAAATTCTTTGCCCACTTTTTAATAGAGCTATTCTTTTTTTTTTATTATTATTATTGACTTATAAGAGTTCTTTATATATTCTGGATACTAGTCCTTTATCAAGTATATAATTTGCAAATATTTTCTCCTATTCTATAGCTTGTCTTCTCCTTTCCTTGATGGTATTGTTGATAACATAAAAGTTCTGAATTTTAAGGAAGTCTAAATTATCTATTTTTTCTTTTGCTGCTTATGCTTAATTCAAAGTCATGAAGACTTAAATGCATGTTTTTGTTCAAAGGGTTTTCCAGTTTTAGACCTTATTTTTAGATCTACAGTCCATTTGTATATGCTTGAGATAAGAGTCCAACATTATTCTTTTGCATGTGGATATCAGTTGTCTTGGAATCATCTGTTGAAACAACTATTCTTTCACAATTACATTGTTTTGTCACACTTGTCAAAAATCAACTGACCATAAATGTAAGGATTTTTTTTATGGAATCTCAATTCTATCCCATCGAGCTCTATGTCTATCCTTATGCCAGTGTCACCCTGTCTTGATTACCACAGCTTTGTAGTAAGTTTTGAAATTGAGAAGCAAAAGTTCTCCAACTTCATTCATCTTTTTAAAGACTTTTTTGGCTATTTTGAGTCCCTTGCAATTCCATATAAATTTTAAGATTGGCTTGCCAATTTCTACAGAAAAAGCAGCTGGGATTTTGAAAGGGATTGTTTGTTGGAGGTTGCTACCCTGTTAAAAAAATGATGGCTGCACCCACTGCAAATCCTGTGGCTTATTCTGAGCTATAAGTGAATGCCATGGCAAGAGGAGTGCAGCTCCATGGAACATTAAGGCAGGCTTGGAAATTACATCTGTATGAAAACGACCTATTAGGGCAAGGCAGCCGCTCCCCTGAGACCAGTTCTCGGTCACTCCATACACCACTCAGCTTCTATTACTTAGACCAGCAAGGCTTTAAATGCCTCTGGGCACCCCCTCCACCATTTCCTGTGGAATACTATTTCACAGTCTAATAGATCTTCCTATAGGGAATTTCCCCTGTTACTTATCCCACATTTCCTCTTACGTTTTTGTCCATTGCTTCTTCAAGACAATGCCATTCCAGACAGATTTGTCTACTTGGGATTCCCATGTTTCACAGCTTTAGAAAACATATTCTTTCCCAGTTGTCAGGTAAACTCCTAGGTTTTACAGATAAGTAGGCCTCTAGTGAGGGCTGACACCAAGCCCCCTTGGCTGGTGAAGCCATGAGCAAATTCAGCCAATCCAAGGACACCTAGGAAACAAGGTCATCCTCTCCAAGAACTTGGAGAGACCTTTCTGCAGTTTAGGGAAGAATTGCTCACTTCTCTGGGTTCCCTCTTTTATTGTACAGAGCTGGGACTCTAGTTGTCTCAGTTTCCTTCCCATGCCCAGCAAAAAGGACAGGATACTGGGTGCCTGCCAAGTGCCTGATTAGTAAGCTCACAGGAAAGCTAACCCTGGGTCCAAGGGAGAGGCTCTGTCCTCACTCTGGAGGGAGAATAGGGGTACTATATGGAAACTCATAGGAAGAAAAGGAACGAGAAAGGACAAGGACATGGAATGAGCATGACCTGAGACTTTCTGTGCTAAGAATCTGTGTAACTGCTTTGCTCCCATCATCTATTCTGTCTTTGATCAGCCCATCCAGGCTGCTGAAGGTCCTAAGGGGAAGACTGCAATGCAAAGAGGTGAAGTTACCAACCTGAGCCATGTAGCAAACAAGGGAGCGCATTGGTTTCCCTCCAAAACCCACACTCTTTTAGGTGCAGAGCTGGGCCTCAGTTTTTTCATCTGTAGAATGGAACAGAGCTGCTGAGAAAATTAAGTAGGAGAATCTAGGTGAAAAAAATAGGGCTCGATAATTGTTACATTTCTTCCTCTCTCTCTTTCCCCTGAATAGCCGATCAGGGCCATTTCTTCAAGTAATTTAGCAAAGCGAGTATCTGCACTCCCTCTCCTCCCAGCCTCCTGCCCTGCACTGATAAGTTTTATTAGCAAAGAGGGAAGGGATTTTCTATGACCAAATTTCTTCTGGGCTTTCCAGGAGAAAATGATGTAACTGCTTGGCTCCTTGGCTGGCACCTCATCCTGATGGGATTGGCTGGCCTGTGCAAGGACCAAGTGGTACAGAAAGCTTTCTAGCCTAGGGAGAGAGGGCTATTCTTCTGAAGGGGAAAATCATCATTTGGCTTCTCCAGTTTATGTACCCTGGGTGCCGCGGAAGCAGCTGGAATTTGCCTGGAAACCACAATGTTGTCTACTTGGTTCTTAATAGGTGACTGGGGACAAAGCTACATTTGACAGTCTATCACCTGTCTTTCTGTTCTGCATAATAAAAATCAATTCTTGAAGCATTTCATTGGCTCTACTGAGTTTGGGGATGCTGTTGGGTTTCCTAAAAGGGTGTGTGTGTTTGGGGGGGGTGTGTATGTGTGTATGTATGTGTCTCTGTGTGTGAATGTGTATATGCATGCATGTGGGTGTGTATGCATGTATGTGTGGGGGACATGTGTATGTGCTTGTGTGTACATGTGTATGTATATATGTTTGCATGTGGCTGTGAGTTGGTATGAATGTGTATGTATATATATGTGTGGAACATCTATATGTGTCTGTGTGTATAAGCAAATGTATATATACATGTGGATATGTGTGTATACATTTGTGAATATATATGTGTGTGTCTATGTGTGTGGAGCATATGTTCATATCTGTGTGTGTGAGTGTATGGGTATATATGTGTGTGAATATGTGGGGGTGGGGTGCAAGTATGTATATGTGTGTCAGAAGGTTTACCAGAATGTGCTTGTGTGTGTGTGTGTTTCTCTGCTTCCACTGGGTGCTAGGTGGGGGTCCCAGAGACATCTGAAGAGTTAAAACTTTGAGACATGGGGAGACACATGTGTGAATGTCCCTCCCAGCCAATGACCTCAACCTACCCTGAGGAGCAGTGAAGTGTAAGGGAAGTTCCCTCCAGGCTGAGTCCTGGGTGAACCTTGCACAAGCTAGACATCTCAGGCAACACCTCCTGTTCCCCCACCCTGATCACTACAAGGGTAACTCAATCAATTTGCGCTGTTCTCTACTTCCTCCTAGAAGCCCTTGATTCTCATTCCCAGTCCATGCCTGAGTTGAACTCTTCTCTCTGAGCTTTGATTATGTCAGCACTATAGATGTCATCCTGAACTGGTTCAAGGCTCGGTTTACACATCTGCTTCCCACCCTGAAATGTGAGCACCCTGAGAGCAAGGTTGTTTCTGCTCCGTATCCTGGGGCCTAGTACTTATAGGCACCACTTAGACACTAAATAAATGTAAGTGGAATGTGTAAGTGAATGAACAAATGTTCTCAATGTCTCAGCGTTCTCATCTGTAAATCACATATAAAAATACTTTACATGGTTTCTGGAAAGATTACCTGAGATAAACTCTATGAAAGTATGCTTTGAATTGTTAAGAGTGAATATAGCATGTAGCTCTTTGAGATCTAGGGTACCCCAACAGTTGAATGGGCATGGAAGCAGACTTTGGTGTCAGAAGGTTCTGCTTCAAATTCTGGTCTCCTTACTTAGTGTCTGATAGATCCTGGGTGAGCCACTTTGCTCTCAGCCTTTATCTCCTCAATTGTAGAAGAAAGCCATTAGCGCTTTCCTCGTAGGTGTAAGGGACAGCCTTTACAAGGTACAGGACACACAGAAGCATCCTGTAAATTTGGTTAAAGAGAGGAATATGTTCAGGGACATGGGGTGTGTACAAGGAAGTACCAGGAACCTTGAGCAGAAAGAACAAGTATGCCCTAGAGGAAGGCCTGGAAAAGGGCTCAGAGAATAAGAGGATTGGAAAAACAGAAGGGAAGGTATCCCGAGTGGGTAGGCCAGAAAAAGCACATGGGTGGAAGATGAAAGCGGCGATGGGAATTGGGGTGTGTATTAGTTTTTTTTCTATTGCTGTGTAATAAACTATCAGCTACTTAGTGGTTTAGAACAACATTCATTTGTGATCTCAGACATTCTATAAGTCAGAAGTCTATATACAGCTTAATGGAGTTCTCTGTGCAGGGTCCCCCAAGGCTAAAATCAAGGTGTCACCTGGACTGTGTTTTCATCCAGAGGCTTGATTGGGGAAGGATGTCCTCTCTCACATTATTAGAAAATTTTTTCTTGTGAAGCTGGAATGATGTTGCCATTTTTTTTATTGGCCATTGGCTGGGGTCCCTCTCAGCTCCTGTAAGCTGCCATTAGGCTTTAACCACATGTCCCTATCATAACTTAGCTTACTCCTTACTTCTTGCTCACTTCTTCTTCAGGAAAGGCCAAGTTCTTTCACCTGATTAGGCCAGGCCCACCCAAAATAATCTCCTTTTTGCTTAACTTAAAGTCAACTGGTTTGGAACTTCAATTACATCTGAAAAAACCTTTCACCTATGCCAAATGTAGCCTAATCATGAGTGATATCTCATCATATTCACAGGTCCTACCAATACTCAAAATAAGGAGATTATTTAGGCTCCGTGCATTAAGGGTGAGGAGAGTAGCCATCTTATAATTCCACCCACTGGAGTGTTGTCAGTCTCATCTGCCTTTGCCATGTGGCTAGAATTCTGTGAAGAGCAGTTTTGCTGTCTGTCCTATTGCAATCTTCATAGCTGATAAAACGAATAGTGGAAGGATGACCATGTCCCCGTTTGCTTAGACAATCCTCGTTCATGCCTATTTGGATAGGAGTGATTACTAATAGTGCCCCCTTTCACTCTCAAAAGTGATCCAAATTGAAGGAAAATATATCTTGTTTTTTGGACTAAAATAAGCAGCTTCTCTCCAGAGTCTTCTAGGCTCTTCTGGAAGAAGGAGGTTGAAGACATGCAAGCTGCTGTTAAGAGCAACATAAGCGAAACTACTCAGCCAGGGCCAGACTTTAGAAGAAGGTAAAAAAAGATGGGCAAACGCAGAGACTTTCTAAGCACCAAGCAGTGTTGATAAGGTGCCTATTGAGTTCCAGGGACAATCCTATGAGGGAAATAACATCAATCCAAATTTATGACTGAGAAAACTGAGGCTCAGAAGGTGAGGCTGACTAGTCTAAGGTTACATTATCAAGAAGAGGGGATTTGCCCTGCCCGACCTCACCTCAAGTTTACTGCACCTGCCCCATCCTGTCACCTCCCTCCTCAGGAGATTCTCTAGAAGCTTACCTGGGCCTTTTCTCTAATAGTCATCTATTTTTTTCACAGTGACACTTTTTTTCCCCTCACCACAAATTTACAAGGCTGAATTCTGAGATGTAATGAGCTCAAACCCTGAGTGCTGGGATCTGTTCTTCTATAGGGAAGATCAACCGATTCTCAAGTACTGGATTTTATCCTGAGGGTGAAGTAAACAGACTCTACCCTAGAATGGAGCTTGAATGTCAGCTCCATGGGAGCGAAAGCTACATCTTTATCAATGCCTCCCCAATGTCTGGCGGTGCTCTAGGATACTACATGGTACTCACTAAATATTTGTTCAAAGGATGAGTGAATAAACTCTTGACTCAAGGGAAACTCAACTTTAATATCAAAGCCAACTTATCTCTTTGAAAATGCATTCTGAAAAAGAATCAACAGTGCCTCGCATTCTTCTACCTGTCTGACTAAACCTTCTTTTCATAAGACCCAGTTATGAGAATGAAATAATACACATTTTTAAATAATGGCTAAGACTGTTGATTTAGGTGACTTCTCCAAGGTAGAGCAAATTAACCAATCAATGCCACTTCAATCAACTCACAGGTGATTGGCATGAGAGATTTGCATGGTGTTCTGAACAACACACATGGATGTGCTGATTCTGAGGACTTCTCGATTTGTGTGACATGGTCTAATAGAGCCGGTAGATCTGAAAACCTGATGAGAGATATTTTGTATGGAATGAAGTGATGATGCTGATTACTCACCTCACCTTTGTGTCCTCACAGGTAGTCCTGATTGCAGGGTGATGCCAGCTAGAGCAGCGCTTCTTCCCTGCTGAAAGTGGATGGCGGGGCGTTTAATGGCATTTGCCATAAAATCCCTCTTGATTAATCAGGCTTCTCCAACCTGTGAGTCAGAATTTTTCAGGGAAAGAAATCTGCCTTGAATGGAATTATCCTGAACTCTGATGCCAATGCAGGTAAATTCTTCAAAAAGCAGAGGCCAGTCCTCCTTGTGCTAGAACATAAACTTTGTAAGTAGAAAATGGCTGCATAAGAAAGATGAGAAAGAGAGAAAGGAAGGCTAAGGGAATGATACTTCTGGTTTTCAGGGATTGGGAAAGTCCATGAGAAAGAACTGTATTTTTCCATTCAAGGCAATTTTACGTAAAGACAGATGCATAGCCACTGGGGTCCTCCCAGACCTGGGGCTGACATCATGCTAACATTTGTTAGCTGTGTGACCTGGGTAGACATTAAATGCTTTGAGTTTTGATTTTCTCACATGGTGAAAGGGGAAGACAATAATTACCAATTCCCAAGATTTTTGTAGAATGACATACTATGTGAGAGTGCCTATATATCTGTATCTCGCAATGGGCTTTCAATGAATGTTGGGGTCTTTCCACATCACATAAACCAAAGCAACAGTAACAAAAGGTATACGTAATCTGACAAAGGCTATTTAAAAAAATTATAAATACATTTGTAGGAAAAGTCTTAGAGAGCTATATACATTAACTCACACTGAACATGTTATTTTTACCCAAAATGATAGAATTGGCCACAAAAAATTCAGAAACTCAGGACATGTAGGCCTACCCATAAGGACCAGTTACTCTTCTAGCATTGAGGGCATGGGCTCTCAGGCTTGTGTTGCAAATGTAAGTGAGCCATCTTTCCCCTTTAGCATAGCCAAACTGGTGTGCAGTCCAACCCTGGGCTTTTGCACTAGACATCAGCAGCTGGTTCCAGGGAGTAGGCGACAACTGGAATAAGTGCAGGTATCTCAGCTAAGCTCCCAGCCTCCAGCTGGAAGTCTTTTCCCTCTGCTTCCCAGTCTTCACTTCATGACCAGTTGCTGCTCTCTTCCATCTGTGAACTTCTGCCTTCTCACCTTGAATTTACCTTTCTTTCCTTCTACTTGATCTTAGACTACTGCTGTCTCTGGTTCTTTTTGGAACTCTGCGCACTCCATTGGAGG
Organism: Eidolon dupreanum; assembly: GCA_028627145.1. Classification (NCBI taxonomy): domain Eukaryota; kingdom Metazoa; phylum Chordata; class Mammalia; order Chiroptera; family Pteropodidae; genus Eidolon; species Eidolon dupreanum. The sequence continues at coordinate 47,239,231 of CM053506.1, read as the reverse complement.
AGAGAAATCAGGTAATCAAGAGGTTGTGTCTCCCTGGAAGAAAAAGGATGCTAATATTTGCATTGATCACAAGTTAGTACCTTTTATTTCTTCAGAAGGCAGATGAAGTAAAAATCCAAAATCAAGGGAACCTGGAAGAGCCAGCAGGGTCTATGAAAGTCAGGATCTCTCCTGGCCCTGAAGTATTCACAGCTAAGCCACCCTGAAGCCTGCCAAGCAACTGATTATTTTTTTTAATCATTATTGCTCTCTTGTAGGGGAGAAAAAGAGTCATTTGTAGCCTGGCAACAGAGATCTGCATGTTCTTCCTTCATGCCAACCCGTAAACACAGCCTTCCCTCTGCTAAAGCTAATGATGCTAAAAGGCCAGTGACCAGGAGAAATTAGGGTGGCAGCATCGATGGCTGCAGGCACTGGTGGTGCAAACAAGCCAGCAGGGAGTGTCACAGAAATTGGCACTGTGACCTATGGGCATTCAGTAGGAACTCAAAAGCTTATCGTATGAGTCTTACATTAATGGGCAAGGAGTTCCTACCAACTCAAGGCTCCATTTGCTACACTAGTCACTGTGGAGGATCTGGAGTCCAGGGTGGCACAAAAGTGTACCATAGAGAATGGCTGCAGCTTGAGCCTTGACAAGAGGAGCATGCTCTGCCTAGGAGCCCTTCTTGTACCCACCTGGGCTTGCTCACTGGTTGCTGGTGCCGCCACCCACCCAGCCTCCATTCACTGCTCCTCTGCACTTCACTCTGGCGCACACACAAGCCCTTCACCTCAACATGCCACAGTGGGCTTGAATGGTTCCAAAGAAAGTGTTCTTGCAGCAAAGGAAGAAACAGGCCAGAAATAATAACTCAGGTGGGCATACTCCCTGCCATTTAGCTTCCTTGTAGAAAGGCTGTATGGAGGAGTGGTTAAGAATGTGGCCTTAGGTTCAGACTCTCCGGAAGCAAATCCTAATTAACAGTGGGGCGGCCATGGGCAAGTGACTTACTTCTGAGCCTCTGTTTTCTCCTCTATGGAATGGAGATAGATGTAATTTCTATAACATAGGGATTTAAGCGAAGCAGTTAGAACAAGCTCTGGCAATAGGAAGTAAGTGCTGAAAACATGTTAGGGATTATTATTATTATTATTATTATTATACAGACAAGTATGTACTTTGTTTTCTCTCAGGGTTGGTATGATGTTAAAGTGAAATTATGCATTGAACACATTTAACACAGTTTCTGGCACAAAGTTGTTTCTTTAGTTAATATTATCTATTGGTTCTTTCTGTGGGCTAAGCCTATGGACTGTGCCTGCTTTGGAAACCGTGGTATCCAATTCCCGCCACAAAGCCAGTACATAGGAGGTGCACAGGAGAACACATGGAGGTTAGGAGTATCTCCCTGCAAATTGCTTACTCATCCACAAAGGGAAAAATAGTAATGTTACAGTGAAGAGAACTACCAGGCACCACCTTAACCAAAGAATGAAAGCAAACATGATCAACAGCAAAACAAATCCACACATATGCCCCTTGGTATGATGGACTGAGAGGGACATAGGAGCACTTTGGTGGAATTCCTGTCAACATTTGTGACACCTGGGTCTTACCTTGAGACAATATCAAAGGAACCTGACCAAGGGACAACCTACAAAGCAACTGGCCTATATGCAGAGATATCAAGGTCAAGAAACAAAAAGGAAGTTGGAGAAACTTCCAAATCAAAGGAGACTAAAAATATATGACGACTGAGTGCAGTGCTTGAAAATGGACAGCATTCAAGTTTGGGATGGTGGGAATAAGTGTAAATGACAATTTTGGCATAATTGATGAAATTAAAATATGGGCCGTGGGTTAGATAATACTATTATTTTAATATTAAGTTTCCTGATTTTGCTCACCGTACTGTGGTGGCTATACAAGAGACTATCCTTAGTCTTTGAAAATATACACTGACATATTTAGGGACAAAAGGGCAGGAGGTGTCAAATTTTCAGTGGTTCAGAAAAATTGTATGTTTTTATTACATCTATATACAGAGAGCATTATATGTCTACATTACTGTCTATATATCTGTCATCTATCTATCTATCTATCTATCTATCTATCTATCTATCTATCTATCTATTTATCTATCTATCTATTTATCTATCTATCTATCTATCTATCCATCCATCCATCCATATAGACCATCCTAGTTATTACTTGGCCTCAAGGATATCTATTTTCCTGACCTCTTCTTAGTTTTGCCTGTTGGGGATTTTATATCAATGAGATCACATAGTATGTACTCTTTAAGGTCCCACTTCTTGGCTTTACATTATGATTCTGAGACTCATCGTATTGTGTATAGGAATGGTGAGTTCCTTTTCTTTGCTGTATAGAATTCCATTGTATGCTAAGTGTTTTTTATATACCTATTCTGCCATTGCTGTTCATTTGGTTTGTTTCCTCCTTTTAGCTATTATGAATAATGTATCTGTGAACATTCTTCCACATGTTTTTGGTGAACATATGTATATTTTTATGTTACATTTATTTATAGAAGTGCAGTTGCTGATTCATAGGGTATATGTATACCCTACTTTGGTTGGACCATTTTACACTTCCACCAGGAGTGCATGAGTTTCAACTGTTCCACATTTTTGTCAGCACTTGTTATTGTCAGCTCTTTGAATTTTAGCCATTCTAAAAGATGTACAGTGGTATCTTATTGTGGATTTAGTGTGTTTCTCTCAAATTATTATTGAAATTGAGCCCCTTATGTATGCTGATTATTTGGATATACAGTCATGCGTATAGTCATCATTATGTTTCAGTGAACGACAGAATACAGTGGGACCATATGATTAAAATGGAGCTGAAAATTCATATCGTTTAGTGACATTGTAACCATCATAACATTATAGCATAAGCATTACTTGAGTTTTTGTGGTGATGCTGGTGTACACAAACCTACTTCACTGCCAGTCATATAAAAGTATAGCACATACAATTATATACAGTACATAATACTTGAAAATGATAATACACAATTATGTTACTAGTTTGTGTATTTACTATACTTTTACCATTACTTTAAAGTGTACTATTTCTACTTATAAAAAACTTGCTGTAAAACAATATGCCACGTTACACTGGCAGCAGCCTCATACATCTTGTGTTTGCCGAGCCTTTTGATTGCATCATTATCTCTTGTGCTTGATTTAATCTTGTTTCGTTTTATACAGGGACATGCTATACAGCCTTATAGCCTAGGAGCAGTACGCTATACCAAACAGTTTAGGTGTATAGTAGGCTATATCATCTAGGTTAGTGTTACGTGTACTCTATAATGTTAGTACAACAACGAAATCATCTAATGATTCTCAGAACATATCCCTATCATTAAGTAGTGCATAACTGTACTCTTTTATAGAGTGTTTATTCCAATCTTTTGTCTATTTTTCTGTGAGTTACCATTTCTTGTTGATTTGGAAGATTTCTTTATATATTCTGGGTAGAAGTCCTTTGTCAGATACACTTATTGTGTATCTGCTCTGTGGCTAGCTTTTTAACTCTATGGTATCTTCTGATGAACATAAGTTTTAATTTAATTAAGCCCATTTATCAAAATTTCCAGAAACCTGTATTCTAACATTTAGTCTCTTAAAGGATTAAACTGAAGAGGTTGTGAAGAATAAAATCAGGAAGATCCCAAATCTAGGTCTCATCTGGAAAGTTCCTACCCAGGAAGTCCCAAGTTAAGCCAGATGGCCCTCCTTCCTCCTCAGGCTCTCCAAGGTATGTGTGTGACTTGAGGGAGTGAGGTTTTTGGAGAGACTGGTGGAAAGAGACACATCTTTTGCAGGCAGCATATAAATCCAGAATTTAGAATTCTGGTCCCCTTTTCCCTTACCTATTGCCCCAAGTCTACAGAACCATTCTTCCCAGGGTCAGGCAGAGTCCTGCACAGAAGGAGGCTTCATTGTGGACAGAAATAAAGACACAGGGGCAATGTTGCAGTTCATGTCAGAGAGTCAAGTGCAGGGTGGGCATTGTGCAGCTCAGGTGGTCCAGAGAATGAGGAATTACTTTGCTCACAAGGAATGGGAGAAAGGAGTGAAGGCTTCAAAGTAGGAGAGACAATTGGGATTAGTCTTGATAGATGCACAGGAGCCTGCCAGATAGACAAAGAGCAGAAAGGCATTCTAGTGTAGACAAGCACCCAGAGACCAGAGGAGCTAGAACACTTGGGGGGAAACTATAGGATATAGAACAGCGCTTAAGAAAGGGAGCAGCCATGGACCTCACTTTCCTTATCTGCAAATAAGATACTTGAATCTGTCAGTCTCCCTGCTGACATGATAGTTCATCTTTTGCTGACTGGTATGATAGATATTGGGATGATTGAGATGTAGGCCCTGTCTTTTAAAAGCAGAAAGGGAAGAACATAGCTAACAGCTCTGAAAGTTGAGATTGTCAAATTCTAACAGGCTACATAGAGGAGGTGGCACTGGAGCTAAGTCTTGAAGACTCTGCCATTTCCTCAGCTATGGAAGAAACATCAGGGAATCTTGCTGCAGGTCACCAGAAAATTTTGAGCTCGTCCACTAGTGTGGGAGTGAGGGCTAAGCACTCTCTTCCCAGTGCAAAGTCCCTAAGTAGGGATCCAGAGGGAGAGGAGTAGAAGTGGGCAAGGTGGGAGAGCTGACCTTTGCCCCTCGAAGTGACCATTCAGGCTGCTTTCCTGCTCCCACAGACTGTGGACTGTGTGGCCCTCTTTACCTGGCCATCTGGAAGGACCTGCATTAATCTTCTTTGCAAAAGGTTACATTAAGTTCTAGTTGCTCCATAGATAGCCTGCTGAGCAGAGCTGTTCTGATGTGCCTCTCCACCCTGAGCAGGAAACCTGCGTGCAAGTCAGCAAGCACAAGTCCTGTCTACAGGTGTCAAATTCCAAGTTTTCCTGCAAACCACAGCCCCCTGCACATGGCACACATACCACAGGCACAAGGACACACACACACACCTCTCCACTGTCTTCCTTTCTAGCTTCCTTAAGCAACCAAAGCTTGAAATTGAAACCAGAGTTAAAGACTAGAACACTTCGTCTCTCTTCTCTATCTCCTCATGATGGTGGCTGTTTTTTAAAAAATGTTTTTGTCACCCTTTAAGAAAATCATTTTCAGAGGCACAATTTATATCAGTATATGTTTCTGTCTTTGTCTCAGTCTATTTGTCTCTGATTTCCTTCCAGGTAGCGGAGACAGGACCTGGGCCTGAAGGTGGGTGTTGTAGTGGAATACCGGAGAAGCTCATACAGGTTTACAAAAGTAAATCTCTTCTCAGCTCCATACTCAGTGATGTTGAATAGGGAGTTCAAAATCAGCCTTGATGGAGGGTTTACACCACAGAAATTGGCAAATGCTACAAATCCAGCTTTTCTTTTTTTCTGGGAGAGCTTGTTGTTTAACATTTATCAGCATACACTGGGATAGGTGGCTGGGTTGTCACCTGCCTCACCACCATTGGAAGCTGGTCCCAGGTTAGAGGTCCACTACTCAATTCCCTTGTCTGTTGTCATTACAGATGCTTCTGTTGAGCACAGCCCTGCACGATGTTTGCTGTAACCATAAGTCTCTCATATTCAGGGGCTAAAAGCAGAGAGAGAGATTCTAGGGTGACTAGTCCTGTTGAACCCTGCTTCTCCAATCACCCCTGAGCAAATTGGGAACTCCAGGCAGGCTGCAATGTAATTTCACACCAGTATTTTTTCAAGTATCAATTTAATGGGAATTTAGAGGGGCAGAAGGATGCAGAGTGGATAAGGTGGAACTTGCCTTAGTGTCTCCTCTCTGGCTCCAAACTATTCAGATCTAATCCAAACTTACACATTCCACTCAGCAGTCAGCAGTTCTGTAGCTAGTGCTATACTCACCTTCCTTAGAAGCCAAGACAGTAGGCTACATGAATACTCAGGCCAGACTGGGAATCTCTTGGCCCCACCCCTCACTGCTCACAGATTTTCACAGTGGTCTTCTCATCCCGCCGGTACTGGTCAAGGCGTATCCTAGTGAACACAATTTCCTGTCTTGTTGGCATCCTAAAGATGTTTAGGACTCCTCACAGATGGGCATCCTATTGCTGCTTTCCAGCTGCCCTGTCTCCTAAACCAGGAGTCCCCAACCCCCAGACCATGGACCGGTACAGGCCCATGGCCTATTAGGAACGGAGCCTCACAGCAGGAGGTGAGCAGCAGGCAAGGGAGTGGAGCTTCATCTGTATTTGCAGCTGCTCCTCAGTGCTAGCATCAACACCTCAGCTCCACCTCAGATCATCAGGCATTAGATTCTCATAGAAGCGCTGGTTCCTGGTGCCAAAAGGATTGGCACTGCCTACCACCCCTGTAGACTCAGAACAGCTGCAGTGACTGCTCTCCCTGACCAGTGGCCTTAGAATGGATCAGCTGACCTCATCCTCCACCTTTACTTCTTGCTTCTCTCTTTATGCTCTATCTTTACTCCATCCACTTCTGCCATGCATGCCTTCCTTGGATTTGGTGACTATATCACACAAGCTTGTTAAAGCTCTGATAAACACAGCGCCAATCAGGGCCTCAGGCTGGATCCTTTGGCTGATGGCCCAAGCTGCATTCTCTGTCCTCTTGTGTCACCTTGCTGCCAGGAAAATGGCCCAATAATGAGAAAATACTCATGGGAGTGGTTGGAACCCAAGGGTCACCATGGCTTGGATTTAATCACTATGAGCTGACTATACAAGTGTGGGTAAGACATTTCATTTCCCTGAGCATTATTTTCCCTATCTGCAAAATGGGGTTGCTAAACCACCTCTTAGGTTTACCAAGAATCTTCAATGAGACTATCCCCTAAAGATATCTATTCTTTCATTCGATAACTATTTGGGGGTAGCTCTATGTGCCAGGCCTTGAGCCAGGAACATAGCAAGTATTTAATTAATAACTAGTTCCCCTTCACCCCTTCCCTTCATCCAGATGGATTGCAGAAACTGTAAGAAGGAACTGACAAGATGACCCTACATTCTTCACTTCTGGGCTGTCTGGAGGGAAATTGTGTACAGCATAGCTTTGTCATCACCACCTCAAGAACAAGCATGCAAGGCAAAATCTCCATCACAAGGGGTGGTCACAGGGTCTGTGCCGTTAGGCAAAGCAGGCATTCTTTGGGTGGCCCAGGCCTCTGCTCTTAGCCTTGCAAAGGCAAAGCCCTCGGTGAGCAGGCCTTTGGGAAATACAGGGAAACAGCTGCAAATTCCTTGAAAGTCTAAACATTTGGCCTATGCTCCACCAGCAGGTTCAGATCTGGCCAAGGTTCAGAATGGAAAGTCCAGGCAGGTTCCAGGGCTTGAGGGCTTGAGTGTGAGGCCTGAGAGGGTGGAAGGTACGTGAGCAGGATCCAGGGCAGAGAACGTTCAGTCCCGCTCGGAGTTCCTAACCAGTACTGGGGCCAGGCATGAGGAGTGGAAACATTCATTGTGATCAGCACTTTCCACACATTATTTTAATTAATCCTCAATTAGCCCATTTTACAGATAAGGGCACCGAGGATTAGCTGGAGTCAAGACCTTATTGCACATCACTTTAAATGACAGAGACGTTAAGAGAATTCAAGTCTGCCGACTCTTCCTGCTACTCAAGACTGACCTAGACTACTGGGGAAGCAGTTCATCAGCACTTGAACAAAAACTGGACCTTTGGCCAAAACCTAGAACAATCCACCTCTAGTAAAAGTTAATGTGAACAAAACTGGCTCCCTTGCCTCTCACCCCCAAACACCAAAGTCATCAGTATAGACAAGAGCCACATCCATGTCTTTTATCATTTAACTGGAGCTTAAATATTATTAAAGGTACCTGCTAGGCTGAGAGGAGAAAGCCACAGGTCCTGCTCCCCAAAGAGTACATATACACGCAAGAGAATGATCGTGGGGGCTGGACTGGTGGAGAGAAAGCCAGAGAGAGAGGAAGGTGGGGGACAGTGCAAGGGCATGCTAAGCTCAGAACTAACAATCAGCTCCAGGTTCCAAACTGGAATACTGTCACTAGCATGTTGAAACCCTCATGGGCCAGGCTTTGTGTGCCAACCCGGGCACCAGCATTTTTGTTGAAAGGACATCAGCAGCACGGGCCGCTCACCAAACCTATCCTTAATGCATACTTGATCTCAAGGAGGGCCAGCCTCTGCTGGCCATTACACTCTGGCCACTGCACAGCTTTCCTGTTCCTGTCTCCTCCCTGATGCTGGCACCACTAGCTGGCAGTGGCTCTAGAACCGAAATCCCAGGTGAATGCAGGATCTGAAGCCTGAAGACAAACCGTTCTGGGGTGTTCCCTAGCAACCTGAGTTGCTAGCAGTTCCACAGCTGACACCCTTCCATTCGTTAGCACGGAGGCATTAGTTTTAGGTGCTCCAGAATGCTTCCTAATGTCCCTTCAATGATCCACGAAGCCATTTGCTTATAAAATCCCCCTCCCTCCTCCTACCACCCCCACACCTGCCCTTAGGCCAGCATTTAGTGCAATGCACCCTCCGAGGCAGAAGCAGTGAGCAGAGTCCTGGGTGGTTTGTTGAACAAAGCCCTTGTTCTATGGTGACAGCAGAATGGGGGACCCCCCTTGTGGTAGTGCTGCCCACCATGGGCTATGCTGGGAGGAGGGAGGAGATGAATGGGATCCAGAGACAGAGGCAAACAAGCCCAATGCCAGTCAGAGTGGGAGGGGGAAGAAGGGGCTGAGGGGGAAAGAGGAGGAGAAATAAGGGTGCTGAAGGACAGAGAAGGGGGGAGGAGGGGGAGGAAAGAGAGGAGAGGCCACTTCATTTATTTATTATGATGCCAGTTGTAGTGTCGGTCTCATGTGTGGGGAGCAGACTGTATTTTATGTTTTAATCCTCCAAGCTGTGTGTGTGGGCTGGGGATAATTACATTGAAAAATGTGGATAATATGTGGAAGGTTCTTTTTGTGGGGAATGGGATTGCTCCAGTGGAATATCTTCCTCATGGCAACCAATGCCTTTTCCATAAGTCTCTCAGAATGTGCCAGTAATTGGGAGTACAGTGGAAGCCTAGGGCAGGCCCCCCAGCTGGCCAAGTCCTCCTCTGTTTAAGGGGAGGCCTCGACATTGAGGAGCAGGGCTGGCATCCTTCACCCCCATCTGCCCGCCAGCCCCATGGATGACAGGCAGGATACAAATGGGATGCCTGATTGCTTTCTCTGTGCAGCCTTGGGGCCGGTCACTGAAGAATGCAGGAGGGAGATGACAGGCAGGCTGCTAGGAGACAGAACAGGGGTGGGTAAGGACTGTCTGTGAGCAACACACATGCACACATGCACATGCACACGCCTTCACCTCCTGCACCTGTCCACACACTCACACATTATGCACAATACATGTATATGTGTGCACCCACACTCACCCCTCTATACTCATCTCTATTCATACACACATATGCATGCACTCACATGCTTAAAACATGTGTATATGCACACACACATCCCCACCTTCAGACACACAGATACATACATGTTCACAAAAAAAACATATACACATGCACACACATTCGCATACTCACATGAATAGTAATATACACGGATGTAGTCAAATGCTCACAAACTCACTTTCACATGCATACACTTTTGCAAATATTCCCATATTTTACCCATAGCTATACGTGTGTACATGCATACCTTTCCATACTCTCACATGCTCACACATACCCTCATGTACATTCCCATACGCACAACTACTTTCCTGGGGCTGACCACTATAAAGTGGAATCAGAAATAAAGCCAGTGAAAAGAAAAGAAATTTACATCTGTCTTCCCTAAAGAGCCACAAAAGAATATCCACAACCCTGACGTTCTAAATGTTTATTTTTTAGTACACATGCTTTAGTGACTGCACCACTTACTTAATCTGAGCCACATGGAGAATTTGCAAACTTTCCTTTGGCTCAGGCAGATTGCTGATCCGATGCCTGTTTACCCAGAAACTGCAGATCCAGTGGAAAAAATGCCCCAACCTACTGAGGTGCCAATTAGCCACTCTTCCCACGGTAGGCCAGCATCCCACAGAAGGAAATCCACGGGCAACAGCAGCGTGGTCCCCAGAAAGCCTGGCTGTGATGAATGGGGCTACTGAGTCCCCTGGGACTCAGCTGGTTATTTTGTAGGAAATTAAATTTCTTGGTACATTAGAGGATGTGCTAATGAGCACTAATGTGAGGCCAGGAGGGCTGGGGGTGGGCTCTGACCTGGGTATCAGCTGGGTCAGCTTCCACTTCCTCTAGGATCCCTGAATCCTCCTCTCCCCCTCCACCCTCTTTTGGCTTCCACAGTGAGACCAGTAGTGTCACCCCTCACCCGACCCCATAAACTGTTTCCCCTGGCACTGCTCTTGCTCCAGTCCAGGCCCTCTTGTCACTCTTGAGAGTCTATGCTGAGCCCACCATGCCCTCTCAGCCTCTGGCCACACCCAAACCTTCCATGAGCAGAAGTCCCTTTGACAGCTTCGGGCCTACAGAATTGAGCCAGAATTACTCAGTCTCTTAAAGCTTCGTAAGGCTGCTTGTCTGCGACCAGCCACCCTGTCTAGGCTCATCTTCTACTTCTGCCCTCTTGGCAGGCCAGATAACATTGGTCAATATTCCCTGAACTTACCCTGGTCTTACAGCTTGGCCAACTCCCATTTTCAGTCAACTGGAGAAGGCTCTGCATGCACCTTGCATCAGCTCCCATAACAGTGCGAGTAGAGGTCAAAGTCCCAGTGTGGAGGTGGTGTCTTTGAAAGGTATAGAGGATCTAGCTCCCTGCAGCTGCCCTGGGTTGCCTCTTGTTATGTTCCCATTTGTCCACTCTGCCCCAGCCATGGTGGCCACCCTTATATGTTTGGGGCAAACCCACAATGCAGGCCTTTGCACGGGTTCCTTTTACTGCCTAGAAAGTTCTCCACCTAGACATGCACATGGTTCCCTCTCCACCTTGCTAGGTCATTCCTGGAATGTCACCTCTGTGAGGCTGTGCTTGGACACCCTGTTTATAGTGCCACCTTCCCCCCTACTCTTCTCCTCTATTTCCCCTTCTCTGCTTCCCTCTACTTTCCTCTGCAAGCTTCACCATTTGACACACTATGTGTTACTAGACAGTGAGCTTTCAAAAGGCACACACTGTAACTGTTTGATCACTGCTGTATTTTCTGTACCCAGCACAAGAGATGATCCACAAATCTCTGTGGAAAAAGTAAATGTTGAAGACCCATCCAGTCACCAGTGCCCACCCAACCTTCCAGCCCATGCCCAACGTGGCCTCTTGCATGTCCATCCTAGGCTGGCTAAAGATGCTGAACTTTTCTTTGTACTCCAAACCTGTGTTGAGGGTTCTTGCTGCATATTGACTCAGATTACAGACCTAGATTTTTGTATTAAATATGTATTGAGGATTCATTGAATCTTTAGTTATTTTATAGACCTTGTCTGATTTGCTATTCACAAAAATGCAGTGAAGTAAGTACTATTATACCCATTTGACAGATGAACAAACTGGGGCTCAGAGAGATAATTTATCAGAGAGACACAGATTCCACTTGTCTATGCTCTTTCTGCTAGACCCCTTGCCCCACCAGCACTATTTATATCCCCTCTCTCCTGTAGGCAGTGATCTCTGTTCCTTAGCTAGCACCCAGCTCTCAACAATTGATCAAGGTCTTGTCTGAAGTATGAAACACCAACAAGAAGGCCCTGCTCATCAGCTTGGAGAGCATTGCCACATCTCAAACCCAATATAAGAATGGATTTCCCTCTGAGGGTCTCTCTAGTCCAGCACTTCTTGGACATGTGACCTTAGGCACATTTTTTTAAAATCTTTGAACACCTGCATCCATATCTATAAAATGAGTATAATACCCGTCTCCAGGGTAGTCAAGAAATGTCACAGTCGATGTACACAGAAGACCTCAGTCAAATTTAGACTTATTCCAGCCTCCAAATATTTTTTCTATAAATAATGTATGAACTCCTGACTCAGGGAAGTCCACCTCACCAATCGATGCTTTTGTCATTGCTCAAGATTACTTGCACTTTGGGGCAGCCACCCTGTCCTGTGGACCCATGGTTGTTAGTGGGCAACTAAAAGTACACAGCATTTATCTTTGAAGCTGCCCTATAGCACAAAGCCCCATTTTTGAAGTGGGGACACCAAGGAAGATACCAAGGAAGATACCACAAGGATCTCCAGAGTGGTGTATGGAAGGGGGATGAGATAAAACACTAACAGAGGAGGGGCGTACAGGGCCAAATCCAGACCCCAGATCCAGGGATGACAAAGAGGCAGGAGCAGGGAAAGCTTGGCTGGGGGTCCAGGAAGGAGTCTACTTCCCCCAGAAGCAGACACAAGGTGCAGGGTCCAAGGATAGAAGCTGGTGAGAGGTGGATTCCTTTGCAGCCTGATCCTGGGGATGTGTCCATGCTGCAGCTTCTCAGCCACCGTGGAGCAAACAAAGCCAGAGGTGCTGAGGCAGACATTGCACGCGACTGGGAAACAGGGGCCGTCTGTACCTTTCAGTGCTCTCATCTCATTAATCTTGTACCTCTGCAGTCCTTCTGAAGAGCGCACTCACAGCGGCTCATTCATTACAGCTCTAATAACAGCGGCAGGCATTAAAGCACCGGGCTGCCAAGGAGCTGGCCTCTGCAGCTGCAGAAAGCCAATACCTTTTTAAATACATTTACACAGCAATAAATAAAAGCGGTCTCAGTTTACCTCTTTATTAAACTCTATTTGTTCGTCGGAGTTAAGGGCCGCATTTGTGTCTTGCTATTCAAATTTATTCGTGCGAATCTCCTAGGCTGGCCACATTTATTCCATAATGCAATAATGGTGGCTGAAGCTTAACGGGGCCTTTCATCACCAAGCAGCCCTCATTAAGAGCTCTGCTCCAGGCTCCTGGACTCAATTTGACCACCACGAAGACCACCCCCATTATCCAGAGGGGAAAACGAAGGCAGAAAACTAGCACATTTTGATTAGTCTCACCCAACAAACAGTGGGCTGATGACCCAAAGCTGATGAGATCAGTGTCCCCCAAACTCTGGTCTAGAGATATGGTTCCCAAAAGTGGTTGTAGCATCTTACACCACCCCAATTCCACAGTGTTGGAAATTCACAGATATGTCAGCAGAGCTAAGGTTCCGAGAAAGCATGCAGTTTGTTCAAAGTGACCTTGACTTTGAATCTTCTTTCTCTTTCTCTCAATACCTGGTCCTTTTCTAAGGAAGCACAATTCTGTGTATGTTGGTGGGGAGTGCAGGATTTACCAATCCGGAAGTTTTCCCCCACTTGGGATATCTTAACTGCTCTCATCATGGACAATTTCTTACTTTGCCTCCATAAGCAGTTCAATGGGATAAGTGAGAGTCCTATAGCCTCCCTACAGGATCTAGTCCTTTTTAAGAATCCTGGATTCTAAAAAAGACCTCAGTGAATGGGTAAGCACACTCACTTTTGTAAACCCCTGACCCAAAGCTCATGCAATATAGCCATTCTTTGGAATGTAGTGCCCCAAGGCCTCAGGACCCAAGCCACTGTCTCCAAACTCAGGCCAAAGCAGGCCAAAGTTTGGGTGCCAGGGTGCTGGCTGATCATAACCTAGATAGGATGGAATTTCTCGGGCAGATGCTGAAAACAGAGTTTTGCAACAGCAGGATGGGAGATCCTGGGAGGGTCACATGAGTGTGTCTGGATGTGTGAACCTGGCCTCCTACAGAGATGAGTGGCGTCTTATCCGCTAGTGAGGTCCAGCAGTGAGTGAACTGCTTTTCATCTCACCTGGGAAGTTCTTATTCTCCATGTTCACTGCAATGGCTCACCTGTACTGACTGTGAGTGACACACCAGGAATAGGTTAGGTTACTACCTCCAATGAGACAGTAGACCTAAGAGGCAGCAGGATAACTGTTCCAACTTCATGAACAGAAAAAGTGGACACAGAGATGTCGTATGTCTTTCTCAAGGTCATACAATACAGGAAATTCACTTCCCTTTCTAACTTCTGTGCTACCACCTCTGCAGAGGCAATGTCAGGAGTCATCTCAGCACTAAGGGACAACTGAGAGACACTGAAGGATCCCTGAGTTAGAGAGTGAGGGGTGCTATGGGGTCAGAGTGCTGAAGGGCTCCCAGGTTCTGCAATCAGTTCATAGCTCCAAGTTATGCTAAATATTGGAGTCCTCCTCCTCCTCCTCCTCCTCCTCCTCCAGGGTTTTCTATTACTTCATTTCCACTCTCCCCCATCACACCCCAAAGAGCAACCTGGCTTGGGCACAGTGGAACAATGATTAGGAGAGTAGCAGATGAGGATTCTGGTCCAAGATTTGCCAATCTCTAGCTGCAAGATTTTGGGCAAGTCACTTTGCCTCTCTGAACTTGTTAGAATTGGGGCATGAATATACCTCTTAGACATTATTCCAAAACTGGTGCAGAGATTCTTTTGAATGAAAGAGCACAGGTGATGATCTCAGGCTGGCCTTGCTGACTTACAAGCTGTGCCATCACAGGAAAGCCAGTCCACCCCTGGGTCTTAGTTTCCACATTGGAAAAAGGTGAAAGAATGCATACTTCAGATACCATTTACACAGGGTAGTTGAAAGGATGGAATACACGGGAGGCATCCAGCACCTAGCACACAGGAGGTGCACAGTAAGCACTGATTTAGTTTCCTTTCTTCACCTTTGCTTCTAGGCACCTGGGGCAGAGGAGGGAATCCATTCCTTTAAGTGTAAATTCAGGGAGAGAGTAGCAGAGCAGCCTACTCATTTGCTGATAGCATCCAAACACTGATGTAACCAGCTCATGCCAACTCAGTGGCTAGAGTGCTGACCACCAGCTGCATGATGAGAGGGGCTGGGCTGTTCTGCTCACTCTTCTTTTCTCAGTTCTGTAGCAGTAGTTTGGGCAGACACTGTTCATTAGCCCAACATTTGTCTCAGTTCCCTTTTCCCTTGTCTGCTGGAAATCAAAGTAGTGACTTTCCCAGTCACCCTTGCAGTTAGGAGTGGCCATGGGGTCGAGATCTGGCCAATGGAATACAAGTAAAAATTTTAAAAATCTTCAGAGTGGTCAGGTGGCTTCTGGAAGAGATTATGTGAGGGTGAAGGATACATTCACAGTCTTGATTGTGGTAATGGTTTCATATGTATGCATATATCGAAAGTGATCACAGTTAACAACACTGCATTGTATATTTGAAAGTTGCCAAGAAAGTAGATCTTACAGGTCCTCATCATAAGAAAAACTATTTTAACTGCGTGTGGTGATGGATGTTAACTAAACTTATTGTGGTAATCATTTTGCAATATATACACATATCAAATCATTATGTTGTACACCTAAAGCCAATAGAATGTTATATGTTAATTATATAATTTCAATTTAAAAAACTGGTAAAATGTACACTTTATATATGAGCAGTTTGTTATGTCAGTCATACCTCAATAAAACTGTTTTTAAAAAGTCTGCCAGGGGTTCTGAGAAAAATTGACCTCTTGAATCAAAAAGACCTTCTTGGAAGAGGACTCTACCTTCTCCTCTTCCTGCTTCGAATGCTGACTGGAGGCCTGAAGGCAGGGTTGGCCATCTGACAACCAGGAGTGACAAATATGCTGGGAAGGCCAAGATTATTCCTCAGAGGTTGACTCTATACCTGTCCAAAGGCGCCTTTTTATTATACAAGGAAAATTAACACCAGTTTGTTTAAACCTCTGTTAGTGAGAGTTTTGGGTCCTTGCAGCCCAAAGCTTTCCTACATGTACTTAAGTGCTCCATCAATAGTTGTCAAATAAATACATAAGGGATTGGATCAACCAATGAGCTGAGAGCAAAAGTGAAGTCCTTATGATCCTTTGGGCTTGGGATTAGAGCTGGCCCTGGAAGGATGGGGAGGAGTTAGCTAGGAAGAGAAGGTGCAGGGAAAGGTTCAAGGCAGAGGGAACCACAAAAGCAAAAGGTGCAGAGATGAGAACAAGCAAATCACCTTCCTCCCAGATAAATCCCCCTCTAAGGCAGGTTTCACCTCTTTCTCTATCATGGCTAATAAACCATTCCATATTTTGCTTTCCTCCCCACATTACTTTTTTTCAGTGGCAGAAAATTACAGCTGACAAGTGGCAATTGATCTTTTCACATTATTTTGAAGCAATTATATTGAAATGGGAAACAATGCTTCCAGGGAAGAGCCCGATAACAGAGTTGAACATAAAGCTTCCTTCAAGACAGATAGGGGAGGCCAATTTGCACCGCATAGAGACTGACCAAATTTCCTTCCCCTGAAATTACAGTTAATTATTGCCTGGAAACCTTCAAAAGTAACTTCTGCTTCAACCCAAAGGGCAGAGGAATGGCCAGAGTCAGGGAGGCACACCCAAAAGGGGCTGTCTCACCTTGGGTCTACTGGGACCTGTCCCCTGACAAGGGACCCTCAAACCCCCAAGTACCAAGAAGGTCTCTGCGAACCCAAGTCTGGGCATACAAAACCTACTTCTACAGAAAGCAGAATATTATAACCCCCTAAACTTAAAACAGCCTAGAACCCCTTAAAAAAGGCAGATTTCCATAAGCTCTCAATATTGACTTAAATTATTATATTTGAATGGTACTAAGTCTGTATAAACCAAAGCTAGGAACTTTCTCTGCTTGTAGTTTACACATGGTTATAAACAAAAACATTATTACAGATAAAGAAATAAGATATAAAATTAGCAAAAATAAATCAACATCGATTTAATGTGAAAGGCCATACTGTCTTTGAAGTACCTGAATTTGCACCAGAGACCTGAATATGATGACACTTGCTACAGCACATTCAAATTCTGGGAGATTTTCATGGCTCTATTGCTGTATGACATGTGATGAGACAATTCCCAATCAATTCTCTCTAGTAGAACCTCTGCAAAGCATCACATCATGCAATGCTGGCCACAGTGCCATTTGGCCCTCAACTGATGAGGGAGGATTTTCTGGGCTTGCCTTTGATCTTTCCTCATTAGTCTGCAGCAGTTAATCTGGTGCTGTCATGATTGTAACACATTTAGGGTATCTGAAAATATAAGGAGAAACTTTGGTGTAAGGCTGCCTTCTGGATTAGTGTTTCTCAACCTTCATTGCACAACAGAATTGCTTGAGGAGACTTTGAAAATCCTAATACTCAGGCAAATTCTCAGAAGAATTCAGTTAGAATTTTTTTATATGCTCCCGGATAATTCCAACAAGCAGCCAAGGTAAGGACCAAGGATCAAGATCAGTTTCTCAAACTTGAGTGTGAATCAGACCACATGGAGACTTGCTAAGATCCAGATCACTGCATCCTAACCCAGAGTTTTTAATTCAATGGTTTCAGGTTGGGGCCAAGTAACTAGTATTTCTGACCTGTTCCGAGACAGTACTGATGCTACTGGCCAGGCGACCACATTTTGAGAAAGAACTTCAATGATCTGAATAAGCTTATATTCACTTGTTTCGGATTATAATAGAAATTAAAACACTCTCACCAAGACCTCATGAATCCCAGAGAATGGACATAAGAAAACCAGTTTGAGAAATGTTCATGCAGGGGATCCAGAATTAAATTTGGAGTAAAAAAAAAAAAAAAAAAAAAACCCAGGGCTTAAATCTTACCTCTACTCCTGTACCACCTACTAGTCTCTCTAAGTCTCAGTCTAGGACTTGGTGAGATAGGAATGTCTGTCCCAGAGAGTGGCTTGGATGGTCAGCATCAGTAATCATTAGAGAAATGCAAATAAAAACTATAGTGAGATACCACCTCACACCATAGGATAGAAGGATAGAATACACACACACACACACACACACACACACACACACACACACACACACACAACACATACACAAATGGAAACAGAAAATAACAACTGTTGGCAAGAATATGGAGAATTGGAACCCACGTGCACCGTTGGTAGGAATATAAAATGGTGCAGCTGCTGTGAAAAAGTATGTGGTGCCTCAAATTATTAAAAATAGACTTACCATATGATCTAGCAATTCCACATCTGGGTATCTACCCCAAAGAATCAAAAGTAGATCTTGAAAAAATATTTGTACATCCATGTTCATAGGATTATTCACAGTAGCTAAAAGGCAGAAGCAACTCACATATCCATCGATGGATGAATGGGTAAACAAAATGTGATCTATGCATACAACAGAGTATTATTTAGCATTAAATAGGAAGAAAATCCTGACACATGCTACAACATGGATGGATTTGAGAAAACTATGCTAAGTAAATAAATCAGACCAAAAGGACTAATCTTGTATGATTCCATTCATATGAGGTACTTAGAGTAGCCAAATTTATAGAGACAGAGAGTAGAATAGTGGTTACCAGGGACTGGGGGTTGGGGGATATGGGGAAGAGATGTTTTTTTAAAAAAGAGAGAGAACATGGCTTAGAGAATATGATAGGATGCTGCACAGAAGCCAGGCTTTGTTAAGTGAGAAGAAAACTGAAGTTTGGTCTCAGCTCCATGGTTTGCTAGCTGTTTGACCTTGGTGAAGGTGCTTATCAACACTGTATAGATGAGAAAAGGGCTAATAATAGCTGACAGGCTTGTTACCAGGCTCAAATGTATGTGGAAGTACTTTTTAAACTGCAAAGTATTAAATAGCTTATTTTATAAATTAAAATCTTTGAAAGGTTTTAAGGATACTTGCAAAACAGTTTACAAAGGCCACACTAATCCATCTCTTCTGTCCATGTTCGGGTGTTTTTCCTAAAGGGACCCTATTAGCAGATTGTCGAGAAGTTCCCTGTGTTTGCAAAACTCGAAAAATGATCTGAATCCCAAAGATGGCTGCTAATGGGTAGCCCACACAAGGGGACCTATTCAATCTCCCAGCATTTACTGTCAGGGAAACCGTTAAAACTAGCTCCTCTTCATTAGTTGCCCCATAAGTAACTGAAACTCAATGAAAGTTAAAGGAATGCTTGAATGAATGAAATGAATAGATTTTAAAGACATCCCTGCATAGCACAGTTAACACAGATTTCAAAAATGTGCTGATGCTTCAACATTTGTAAGATAGCAAAGAGGAGGGTATTTTATGAGGAAATCAAGACAGATCTTGGAAAACCAAGTAATTGAGTAACATGACAGCAGACGAATTCTATTTAAGGGAACAATTTAAAGTGCTCACATGAGCTGATGGATTTTGAATTACTTGTAACATTTGAGAAAAAAAGAGGAAAAGATCTTGGTATCGCTCTGGACAACTCAATGAAGAAGTCAGAATACAGTGGCTGACTTCACAATTAAGATGTTCAATCTGACTGGGGAGGAGAGAAAGGATATGGAAATTATTTTAATGTCTTCAAGAGAAGTCCATCAAGAGAAGGGCCTGGATCTCCTCCTTCCGAAGATACCTGGACTCCAAACCAGAAGGGAAGAGAGTCAAGTTCCAGGTTTGTGAAAAGCAGCAAATCCAAAGAGCTTTCTCTTTTTTTTGGAAAACTGAAAAATAGCTGTTGGAAACAGAATGAGGGGAGTTCAATTTAGGAGCTCACATTTATCTTATTCCATTTGGCAGAAGTCAACAGTTACTCAGAATGAAAAGCCCAAAATTTAAGGCAGAAAGAAGGAAATCACTTTTTCTGGGCCATGCCTAATTAACCCTTGGAGCAACATGGCAATTTTGTTTTACTGCAATGTCTCACTTAGGAAGATTCAAAAATAAAGATTAAATATGGGGTGTTCATGAGTGGTTATTCTCCCCAGGATATAACTCGCAGAGGCTATCCATCTTCGTACCCAAAGGAGCAAGTGGGGCAAACAGAACATTTCTGCTCTCACTGCATCCTACATGTAGAATTAGATGCATTAAGGGAATGAGTTTTCTTCTGGAGCCTTCGCCTATGGTTATATATAAAAAAGGATATTAAAAGTCAACTGTGTACTTATTGCTGCCCATTCTTCAAGGCAAGTTTGGGTTTCTTTGTCTGCTGTATCTTGATGGTGACCCTTACTCTCCCAAAACAAGACTTTGTAAGTAGACACGCACTTTCTTAAGATCATCTCTCATTCTCTTGAGTTTTTGGGAAGGATTTCTTAAATCATTGGAAAAGCTAGTTGAATAAAGAAAAAAGAAAAGAACTCAGCCCACAGGTGATCAATTACTTTGAACAAAACCCATTTGAAAGTCTTCTCAAATAAGCTGCAGAGATGGTTTGAATGCTTAAACAGACATGACAGCCCAACTTGCAGGTGAAAGATCTGCTTTGGCTCCTAGTATAAATAGCTACATTAGCACTACAGGCAGAGAATAATACAAGTTCCACCCTGAATATGCTAAATGTCCTCATTATTCAAAAGGCATGCAAACTGGCCAGGTGCTCTGTTTAAATGAAGAAACACTGTGCGATCCAGCTGCACTAGATTCAATGAGAGGCATTCTTCAGTTAAGGTAGAGTAGTTTTACAGAAAGTCTAATTTCCAGATATAACAAAGCAGGGAACTATTTATGATGCCAATTTGGATGTAACGATCTCTAAGATCTTTTCTACTTTAGTATTCCATGATTTTCAAATCTTCAGGTGCGGGTATACCATGATTCGGAAAGCAGCCTCTACTGGTCAGGCGTGATAGTGCAGCCTAGCTCAAGTAGACATGGTAATTAGAGCCAGCTTGTTTAGGGAGTGCTTCCTATGATATTAAATGTTTATGTGAAAACCCTTGGTTAAGGGTGAAAAGCAAACACTCAAATAGCAATTATATAACAATCTTCAAGTAAAAGATATGCTAAGGTCTGTGAAGTGCTGAAAGAAGAGAAAACATAAACAGCACATCGTGGCTCAACTACCACACCCTCCTTCACACCAGAGGGAGCAGATGCTGGCACAAATACTTCCTTTACAAAATATCTTTGATTCAGTATTTTGAGATATGTACCTACTTTGTAATGGAAGCCAATGGAAAAGTGATTTATTTAGTTATTTCCTCATAGCCAATTTTAAAAAAATTTTTCTATTATATGTAACATTCACACAATGGGCATTCTCTGAGTTTTAAAACACATAAAGTTGTTTCCCAGAGAATAAAAGCTGATCTGTCAAGGTAGTTTAAAGTCTGAAGTCAGAAGGATGAGGAACAATGCATAAAAACAAAGCACATTAAAGTTGAAAGGGTCCCAGAAGGCCATCTTACCCATTTCCCCCATTGTACAGATAGAGAAACTGAGTCCCAAAGAGGAGTGGTGATTTTCCAAGAGCCTTTCAGGAAGAGGCTAATCTAGTCATAGACAAATTCGAGGTTTATTACTACCAGCTCAGGGTGCCTTATAATTTGAGAGCCAAGTTCCTGGATTTTCCAGTGAAGTTTCCATTTAAGTAGGCTGTCCTATAATCCCTCTAAAATATGACTTCATATTGGAAATTCCAATAATTTCTGCACTGAAGTATATCTCCCAGAAGGTCTCTCCCCCCAAGAGGTGGTCCTGACTTTTGATTCAAAAATTATGGTTATGGTAACATTATATCCCTCTAATCATATTAACTGAGATAACTGTGTCAACATGGTAAGGTGCACCTGGAAGGTTAACCACACAAGAGCATGAGAAAGGAGCTCACTTCAGCCCACCCTGAATCCTCTTTCTGCAGCAGGCACTACTTCTGCACCCTAGACCCCAGGAACTTTTGTACGAGAGAACTTCTGTGCCCTCCAAGAGACAATTCGAGTCATCTTAACGAAAGCTGAATTAGAGAGAATGAGTCTCCATGGACTCAAGAGCTTCTTTCCTCCCAACATCCCTTATGTTTCTCATAATGGATCCTTTCTTTAAACATTACACCCCTCAATTAGCTCATAATTGCTGTCCATGCCATATGAATTATGCATCGTGCAATGCAAATCCAGGTTCCCTGGCACTGGACAAATCACAAGCTGTTGAAGAAGCTGGAGTAATTACCAAAACAATCCCAGGAGACCTGGAGAAAATGAACATTATCTGGTCAACAGGCCATTCTTCCTCCCTGCCTTTCCCACTTGCGGGCTGGATTCATTATCATACCTTTAATACAGAGTTGCTGGATTTTGAGCATATACCTTGTGCCAAGCAATGTGATAGCATATATCATGTTTTAACATCTTTATTCTTTGCAATACTGTGAGGCAGGGACTACTGTTTTATATATTGTGAAACTTAGCTTGAAGTACCTTCTCCTTTCGCAGTTTCTGGGTTTCACATTCTGGGGCTTGAGTGAGGTTCACCTTTGTGATATAAATGGGGAAAAAAAAGGCTTGTTTAAGCAAGTGACAAACATATGACAAAAGATGGCTTAAAGCTATATAAAAAAAGGACAAAGAAGGCACTTTGGAAGCACTCAATGCATTAATTACTAGTCATATTACATTTATTGAAACTACTTGAGAATCTCTAAGGAAGGGTTAATATATATACATTGAAAAGTCTTTAAAATTGCACCTCTACCATATTTTCAAATTCATGCATGCAGATCCTCAACAGTCTATTCTTTCATACAATCATCTCAAATTATTTAGCCAATACTGTACATATATATTTATACACGTGTGTGTGTGCGTGCACGCGCATGTTGATTATATTGATTTTAATGATAAGAAGAGTATACGTGCCCCTCAGTGGTTCCTACTTTCCTTCCACCACCATCTCTAGATTCTAATTTGAAGAGTAACACATCATTGCAATTATAAACATATCCAGGTTGTCTTAATAAGATATATCCAGATTTTTATAACCAAACCATCGGCAATAAAACAAATTATTCTTTATAAGTTCATTCGACTTAAGGAGGTGTTTATCTTTAGCTTGTATGCATTTTAAAAATAAATGTATGACCTTCTATATCCTACACATCTTTCATGAAAATGATGCTGAGCTAACTGCTGCTTCAAGTTTTTAATTATTTACTCATTTTCTCAATCATTTATTCATTCTTAAATGTTTATTTAGGGTCTATTACATGCAAACATATTGAGCTAGGAACTGGTGTTGCTAAAGAGAAGTAAGACATCATCTCTACTTTGTAAGCAGCCCAGGGTTTGCTAGTGAACGTAGACACAGCAATAATGTGAAATGATTATACATGCTTGGGGCTTAACGAGTGAAGGACAAAGGACTTGGAGGCAGGCAAGCCCCACAGCACCACTTACTGATTTCATGATCATTATAATGCTCAGTTTTCTCATCTGAAAAATGGGAGTAATTAACAGTACAAATTTGCAGTGTTATAATACTCTTTAAGTAGCAATTTAGAATCCATTTAAACTTTTGAATTGTCAAGGCTGTATCAGAATTTTTACTTAAAAAAAATAGCAGACACCATTTTAAAATTAATGCTGATTTGGAATGGGGTTCCTGAAGGGACACTCAGAGACTTCTTTTCATCCTGCTTTTTGCCCAAGGACAATTCACCTATCTTGTCTGATTGCTACTTTTTTCATTGGACAAAAAATGGAGTTGAAAAAATGGCCTTTAAGGTAGCTTTGATGTTTAAAAGTCAATGATTTTATTTATAGGTAACAAATCATAAATCCTTTTGGTGGTCTTCCCATCCTTCAGATATGTGATTGGGGTCAGGCCCGATGGGGTGGATGGAGGATGAGTTTTGGTGGTTGTGATGGGTGGGCGTTACCTAGTGGTTTGTGAGTGATGTTGACAAGAGTGGCAGCAGGGAGCTGAGGTCAGGAGATGAGAGACTCCAGAGTATGCATCAAACTTATAGGAGGAAATAGAGTTTAAATAGAAGAATGACATCAAAGTTGATAGAAAAGGAGCTCATGGTATCTATGTAGGACCCAAGCAGATGAGGCCTACTTCTTAGCATGAAAATTCATTCATTTATTCACTCACCCTATAAATATTTTTTTAGCTCCTGCTATTTGCCAGTTGTGCTCAGTGTTGCATGTGCAATACTAGAAAACAGGCATGGCCCCTGTTCTTATGAGGTTTACGGTCTTGTGGGAGAAGCAGACCTTAAGAAAAGAACCACTTAAATATATAATTATTAGTCCTGACAACTGTTCTCATAGAATAGTCCAGGTTGTCATGGAAGTGGAAAAAGCAGACTAGATCAGTCTACAGTCAGAGAAGCCATCCTAGAGGAAGTGACATTTAATCTGTAATATAAAGGACACATAAGAACTAACTAGGTGAAATTGAGGGAACAATTTTCATAAATGACAGGTACTGTGAAGATGCCATTTTATATGGATGTTAAAGGGGACTGGGGAGTGGAGCGGGCGGGGCGTTCCTTAAAAGAGCTGATCAAAACAGAAGGGCTATCACATTTGTCTTCATTTATAAATGGGTTCATACATAAAGATAGAAAGAGTGTCAAAATATTTCTTGTTTATAGAAGTTTCAGAACTGCTATAGCAATATCTGTTTGTTCTGCTTGTTCTTCCAAGCAGAAGCTGAACATGAACCCTCATTAGCTCTAAGTGGACTCTCTCCTAACCTCCCACTCCCCATCCATGACCCTTACTGGGGCCCTCTGCTTTTCTTCCCACAGAGAGGATAGATGGCAAGAAATGGAGAAAGTGAGGATTCATGAACTTTACAATTATTCTAGTGTTTCCAAAGTGGGTTAAGTAGCCAAGTAGTTTCAGCAAATGTTAATAAATATTAGGTGGGAAGAAAAAAGGGTCCGGATTCCGATATGTTTGTGGACTTTTATTGCAGGATTTATCAGAGCCTTTGGTATTGTAATGTACATTGTATGTCTTTAATTGAGGGTGTGATTAATAACGATTTCAAAACATAGTAGACTGTGGAACATGCTTTTCTAGAACCATTTCTGGGTGCATTGTGCTTCAAAATACATTTTGGTAAATGCTGTTTAAATAAGTAATTTAGGATTTAAAAGTGGAATGGATCTTAGAGGCCACCTTGTTCAAACCTTTCACTTTATAGACGCACATGAGTGAAAACTGCTGATCTAAGTCTATTTCTTTAACATTATAATATGCATTTCTTTTATACTATGGATGCCCATCCTGTTAAGTTACAGGAGGGAAAAAATGCTATAAGGGATAAGGGAATCTTTACACAGCAGCATGTAACCTTGGACAAATCACTGCTCTGGAGCTCAGATTCTTTAGGTGTGGAAAGCATATGAGATGAATCCTTGGGTTGTCGAAGAGTCAATGCTGTATGTAAAGCACCTGGGACTGAGAGGCACTCAGTACGTTCGTTATTAGCTCTCCCCGTTCCTACCCTGGGAAATAAGCATCATGCTTTATATAAATACTAAATGCAAATATTCTATATTCTATATGCAAATATTCAAGATATTTTTTATCATGTTGGGTTTTATCCTCATCCCTAAGGGAACATATTAATGCAAAGTAGAATACTCTGTTCAATTCTGCTGGTTTAGATGATGCTTCATTCTCCCAGGAAACTCTTCTCTTTTATAACCTAGTGTTAAACTTCATTAAAGACAAATACTTTGCAGTTTATCAACCTTTATAGGAACCCATGCTTCAGAATTAGAGCATTTCAAAGTTCAGGCTTCCTTACATTTTAGAAAAGTAGAAATAGGCTCCCCAAGGGGAAATGAATGGCCCAAAGTCACTTCATGACCTAGAAGCAGTCCAAGTGCCAGTCAGTGAGGATTGTCTTGTTCAGAGCCTTTTCTCCAAATCAGCAACTTTTCATTTACTTTTTTGGAAATTTAATTGTCAGCATGCTGAACTGTTTGCTCTTGGATTCTCTTTACCTCCATAAACCCAGGAAACTCCAAGAGATTCTTATTTTCTCACTGAAGTGGGAAGATGCAGTTTGTTTAAAAGAGAAAAACCACGCACCATCAGAGCTTGGTGTTTTGTGCCAAATGGAGAATTCAGCCTAATTTAAGTCAGAGTCTAAGCTGGGAACAGACTTTTCTCTTTCTGAAATCAATTAGGAGAGAAAATACTGGACTCCAAGAGAAAGCCTCCTTTTTGATGTACACACAGTCGAGCAGGTGTCAGGCTACAGTGTCAACAGTTACGCAAATCAGTTGTGCAGATTTTAAAAACAAAAACAAATTTCACTAAATGTAACATTTTATGCAATACGAGTATAAATAGCAAGAGTATTGATTCTCCCTATCTGGTACTCTGCTGATGGCTTTGGCAGCACTTTAGATGAAATAATGACAGACCTAGAGCTTGTGAATCTGGGTTCTAGTGCTGCTCCTTCTGCTCACGGACTGGTGAACTTGGACAAGACATGCTCCTTCCTGTCTGATCCTTCATCAGTCCTATGGGGTTTATAGCTGCTTATCTTTTTATAAGAATTAAATGAAAGCCTGTATCAAACATCCATTCCAATAGCTATTGCTACTCCAGGGCAGGCATCATACTCAGTGCTGTGAGAGGAATAAGAGTGTTCTTCACCCTCCAGGTTCCCCCTGTACTGGGGCACTTTCACATCAGATTCTGTGATAGGTACTCTCATAAAAAATCTCTACAAAGTGCTCACAAAACAGCAAGGAAATGCAAGGCAGGCCTTTGAGATTCACCAACATGATGTATTTGCTTATTCCTGGCCCACATTGGAGACCTGAGCTTTATGGCCAATGTGCTCTTGAACCCAAGAGCCAATGAAGGGATTTTGTGAATGATAGTCTGGTCTATTTGAACAAAATAAGTAGGAATCACAGCAGACAGATCCCTGGAATTAATTTTAAAAGGAAACCACCTTGGCAGTTAATGCTAAGTGGGTGTGTCTCCCAGTTTGTAGGTCACTAGCTCCAAATGTGATGTGGGGTTTCAGGTGGTAGGCACTGTGTTGTAGCTAACCCAGGAGGGTGCCCTGCAAGAGGGAGCAATGTCTCATGAGATTGGGAAGCAGCTAGTTCCAACATACCTGTTCTAACCGAACCCCAGCCTGGTATTGGATCTTGGAAAGGCCCTGGTTCCTAATAGGAAAGGGAGCTGGAAGGCGTCATAGAAAGTAGCCAGATTTAATATTCACAGAGAGATCAAATGGTCCTGGAGCCATCCAAAGGACCCTCCTAGTAGGTTTTTTTCCCACCTGAAACATAAAACACTAAATGCAGGGAAGACTCTTGCTAAGGCAGCGAAGCAGGCTTAGGGTGGGCTGTAGATATCACCTAGCTCATTTCTAATGTAACAGATGTAGAAATTGAGGCAGGGAGGACTTGCAAGAGAATACACATGAGTGAGTGAGTGAGTGGCAGGACTATTTCTGAAATCTAAGCTCCTGACCCCAGGGCAACCTGGAGAAGCCTTGAGGCCAGCTCTCTGGACACTAGCTAGGTGCCCTCCATCATGTGTAGTGTTCAGAGCATGCCCTGGCAGGAGACACACCTCACCCTGGTTAGCAAGTGGCTTGAAAGTTCATCTGTATAGCTAGGGCTTGCGTGTAGACCCTGTCCTCTTGCTTCTCCTCTGCAATAGCTTCTGCCTGCCCACTCCCAATCAGATCCTCCTGGGTTCCTGAGAGCCATGAAAATCATCCTATCCAAGATGAAGACATATGCATTCCCCCTGTAACTCACCCATAAGTTTGCTAATCTCAACTGGAACCTTGACAGAAACCATTACCTATATAAATACTCTCAGGGAGTGCACTGGCAAAGTGGCCCCTGAAGGCAGGGGGTGTGGAATTGGTAGTGAAGACAGAGTCCATTTTTAACCAAAGAAATGTGTCTATTCATTTTTGCAGACATTTATTGAGTGCCTACTATGCGCAGGGCATGGGATGTTCACGGTCCTGACAATCTAATTGGCACTATGGGGCGGGGTCCAGCCTTTTTTCTGAATGTCAGCAACCTAATCCTGGGCTTTGTGCTAGCTCTCTTTCTTCTTTACTCTCTTTCTTTCTTTCTTTCTTTCTTTCTTTCTTTCTTTCTTAAGCCACCAACAAAACTCTGACCTCTCCCGAGCACACAATGCAGGCAGTCACTCATGCATTAACAACCACCGGGCCCCAAAGGTCGTTTCTATGACAACCCAGGGGTCCTTAATGACCCTGGCAGGCCAATGATTTTGTTTTGTTTGAGAGTGAAGGAATAATAAGTCAGGCTGGCTCTCTCAGGCACTCTCCTCCTCCCCCGCGGGCTTCCCGTGCCCCTCCACCAAGCTGATATACTGTTCGTTATCTGGCTGCGCATCAGCCCCAGAGACGGGGCGGCAGCCAGCAATGAAAGACAAGAACCCTGCTGCAGACAAAGAGCTATAAAGGACCAGAGTGTGCCCTGCATACAGGGCTGCCTGGGCTACATTAATTTCATCACCAGCCAGGGAGTAGGAACCAGGGCCCTGGAGTCCCCAGCTCCTGGGGTTGAATATGCTCGCGTGAACTCCAAACCACCTCTGGGCTCTTCAGAAAGATCCAGCATGTGCAGGGCCTGGCGATCACGTCTCTCTATCCAGGAGGTGTGCCAAATTGCAGCCAGGCAGCATCACTCTCAGTGGTGAGACCGATCACTTTAATGATGGGAGGAACAAGGCAATTAATGTGCAGCCCCACCAGCCTTCGTATGATTACCAGTAACTTCAGAGGCTGGGCAGGAGCATGCAGACAAAGAAGGCCACATGGCCTCCCAGCTGATTGTTGTCTACCATCTCTGGGTGGTGTCTTGGCCCTCTAGCTTCTCCTGTCTGTATGTCCGGTTCTACCCTGAGAAACTTTCAGCAGAGGAAGCTTGTATTGTGTACTGATCTTGGGGCAAACAGACCTCCAGCTTGTCACATTAATTTTCCAATGTGATGTTTGGCAGCATGGGATTTTGCTAGCAGACACTTGGAATTATTTTTCTTGTGTGTGCACTGCTAAAATCCCCTAGAATAAGTCATTATCTTCTAAACAACAACAACAACAAAAAAATCAGCTTCTACTGGCTGCCTGGTGGCCCAATAAGCTGATGCATTTTCCACACTTTCCTTCAAGTAATTAGCGTTTTCATTTTTCCCAACCTGCCTATTAGAGAAACTCCAGGATCTCATTCAGTTGAAGCACATTTTTGTTGTTTTGAGTTGACTTGCCTCAGACTCTTCCCAAGAAACAAAAGGAGAAGTCTGGAGAAAGGCACAAAGAGATATGTGATTAAGCCCATGTTCTCCTATCTGCCTGTTTCTAAATCAAGGAGATTAACAAAAAGGGCAGCATGCATTGGTCAAGGACCCCCAGGAAAGGGGCCCTGCAGGCAGATTCCAGCCTCTGCTCTTGGTCTCGGTATGATGTTAGGAAAGGATATTTGGTCATCGTACAGCAGTCACTGAGTCTTTCTGAGAGCTCACAAACCCAAAGGTGCAGAAGCAAGAGCTGCTGTTTACAGAGAGAGCATCCATCACCCTCTGCCCCTCTCTGGCCTCAGTTTTTCCTCTGTTGAATGAAAGCCTTGCTCTAAATCAGAAATGGAGTTCTCTGGGGTGTCGCAGGCCAGCAGGTAGCATTGATTAGAGTGTGAAGGAGACCTGCTGGTGAAGCCTTGGGGAGGTTGGATGCAGTTGTATGCAGATCAGCTCCCGTATTTGCTGTCATGCAGGAATGTGGGCTCAGTATTCCCAGAGCTCTTGAAGGTCTAAAGTGAAGACAGAATTCAAAAGTTCTGTTAATGTAAAATCAGATTTTTAAATGTTGTCAACTAGTTCTAACTTCTTAGAACATTATGCTGATCAAAGAAAACACACTTGCATACAATGTGTGGTCCCAGAGCCACCAGTTTCTACTTTCTGCTCTAGACCTTTGCAGCAACAAGTATGGTCAGATAACCAGGCCCATCAGCAATACCCAGAAGCTCACAGGAAATAAAGACTTGCAGGTTTCACTCCAGAGCTCTTATATCATAAACTGGTGATCCATGTGCACATTCATATTTTGGAAGCAGTGGCGTGGATCTTCAAGGTCTTTGAATTTTGCCGTCTACCTTTCCTTAATGAAAACATTCTCTAGAACTTCCCCCCAGGGCAGGTCTGCTCTCTGTGCCGCCTGTGTCCACCTTCGTTACATTCAGAGTAGAAGGAGGAATGAATGGTCCACTAAGAATACAGACGTGTGGGTTCATTTGGTCCAAACCTTTCCCTCAGGAAGGGGAAGAGTTAAGCCACCCAGTGAGGTAGCTGTTTATTCTCTCTTCCAGTGAATGAGGCTGCTTAATCTTCTACTAAATGCATATTTTTCAGCCCTCATTTCCAAGAATTTATAGCCCTCCACACAATTGACCAAGATTTTCCTAAAATTCCCTCCTCAGATAGCTCCTAATCTAACATCATCCTGATTAGCATCATTTAAAGTTTTCTCAGTTTCCTTGGGCATTTCTCCTTCCTTCTCTAAATTCTAAAAGTAGGCTGTCCCAGGACTTTGTCTTCTACTATATCTGCAAAAGTATTTTTCTAAGCACTTATGTCTCTGACTCCACTCTCTCAGTTTCAAAATCTCTGAGAGATAGTGATACTTTTGCCATGGCTTATTGCCACCTCAGGCTTAAGTAATCTAGAAGAAAAACATTACTTTTGCCCCAGAGCCCATCCTACTCTTGGTCACACAATCAGTTTTAGTGGCCTCATTACTCAGGCTTGAAACTGGATAGCAGCTTAGCATAACAGAATAAGTTAAAATCCTTTTTCTTGATGGTCACCATTCATCCTAAGTTTCTTCATCCTTAAGATGAGACTGTTCTAGCAGTAAGTAATCTAGAAATTGACAAGTCAGCAGAATGGTTTTATGAATACTTTGTTTTCCACTCTTGGTTATAATTAGTATTTATTTCCTACTCTCATCCATATTTAAAGATGCAAAATTTTGCTTATGCCATCTCCTGTCGGATCTCCCTCACCTATATTCCCAGTGCCATTGCCCTAGGTGGCGCCCTCATTAACTCTCACTAGCAGGGCTGCAGTAGCTTCCAGGTTGGAGCCACTCTGAGACCGCCAGATTACTCTGCTGAAGGTATAGTGCTTAATGAAATTCTGAGTGTCTAACATTGACAGTGTGTTCAGTGCCTCCTAAATGAAGCCCATAGTCTTCATCTTGACTTTCAAAGCCCTTCATAGCATGACTCAGTATGTCCCATACTCTTCGCTATCACACACAAGACAAGTGGAAAGTGTGTGTTTTCCTACTACCAGCTGAGCCCATGACATTTCCTTTAGCTAAAATGATCTTCCACTATCAATTTCACCCAATCTAAGTGCTTGCAAGAGTTTAAGGCTCAGCTCAAGATCACATTCTCCAGTAAGTTTGTTCTGCAACCCTAATCAGCTGTTCTCTCCGCTCTTCTGAGATCAAGGCTACTTTGTACTTCTTCTTATGGTACATCATGAGTATTGTTTTAGTCTCCTCAGGCTGCCATAACAAAATACTGCAAACTAGGTGGCTTAAACAGTAGAAATGTATTTTCTCACAGTTTGGGAAGAAAGAAGTTCCAGGTCAAGTTTCTAGCCAATTCAGTTTCTGCTGAGGGCCTGCTTTACGGCTTGCAGATAGCTACCTTCTCTCTGTGTCTTCATATGTCCTTTCCTCACTTGAGAGAGAGAGAGAGACAGACAGACAGATAGACAGACACTCTCTGGTGTCTTCTCTTATAAAGACAATAGTCCTCCACTATTATGATCTTATTTAATCTTAATTACCTCTTTAGAGGCCCATCTCCAAATATAGCCATACTAGGGTTAGGGCTTCCGCATACTAATTTTTGAGAGGACACATATATTCAGTTCATAATAGGTATCTTGCATTGGTAGCGTGTACATCTTATTTCTCCTTCTAAGCCTTAAGCTTTTCAAGGACAGAGTTTGTGCATATAAATGGTATTTAATCGTACCATTCATGTAATAGGTGGTCAGCAAATATTTGCTGGATGAGTCTGAAAATAAGATCTCCATCACCCTCCAAGTCATCAGAGCCCAACAGCTGCTGGATGGCTCAGAGCTTTTTACATCAGTGCCTTTGCCTACATGTAGCCATCTACCTAAAACTACCTATTCTCCTTCTACCTGAGATGCAGGAATTAGCTCACCCATCACTTCTTTTAGAGACTACTTGAATCCACCATGTAAACTGAGGGTTTCTCACCAGCCTGGCAAGTACTTCCATCTCTGTCTTTATTGCATAATGACACACATTTGCTTAAACACCCATCTTCCCAAGTGAGGTACTGAAGAGCAGGGCCTAGGGCTCTTCAGTCTAGTGAACCCAGTACCTGGCATGTTGCTTGATAACCAATAATCGCAGCACAATTAAATATTTGTTGAAAGAAGAAAAGAAAAACAGAAACATTAAGAAAAAATTCCCCTATTATTTCTATAAACTTCCTAAAATTGCTTTTTAGAAGCAAATTTATTAAAACATTTCAGACAATTACTTTACATGACTATTCAGAGGATATTCTCATTTCAGATCCCATGACAATGAAAAAAATGATTAGTATACAAAGAAGGTGAAAGAAGGGAAATCAGAGATCTATATTAAATTTGAAAAGAAAATTCTTCAGTAACAGGAGCTCCTTGCTATTCATGAGAAATATGTTGCAAAAGCATCACAAGTACTCAGTTTCACTAATTCCAGTACAACACAGTTTCCCTCCAGGACAACACAGCTAAACTGTATGTGAACCAACCAGATTCATAATAATTCTAATACAAGTAACAAGAATTGATAATACTAACATGTATGAAGCCAAGCACTCTGCTGATCACTGTCAACATATTCCCATATAATGTTCACAACAATCATAGAACATCAGAATTATTATTTCCATTTTATAGTTATAGAAACTGAGACTCAAAGAATTCAGCTAATTTGCTCAAGGACATGAAGCTTGTCAATAGCTGCATGAGCAACCATCCCGTTTTGCCCAGAATGTAGAACTTTTGGTGCTAAAATTGGGGAAGTCTCAGGCAAACCAGGATGAGCTGGTCATCCTATAAGTGACAGAGGTAGAGTTTAAAACCAATGTCTGATTCCAGAACTTGAACTATAATCACTATTCAATAACTACTTGGTAAAGATTTTAGCTGCCATGTTACAAAGTAAGATAAAACATGTAAAGTGGTGAGTTAAAAAGCACTATCCAGCATTATAAGTTACGTGAGTCTATACTCCGAGATAGGAAGCTCCCTGAGGGTAGAAGCTCAGTCTTGTTTTTCTTCCTTCATCTCGTGGTCCCAACAGGAGACCTATATACAACACATGTTCAGGAAGAGCTTGTTCATGAGAAGTTCTTTTCAAATACCGAAAGACAAAAACCCAGCCCATCATTAAACGATCATTTGGCTCCTCAAGCGCCATACCCCATTTCACTGGTTCCTCCGTCTATACCCTTCTTCTGTTTTCTCCCTGTGCAAACACTCAAACCACTGCCTTTCTTCCCATTATTCTCCCAAGTTCCTCAGCTTTTCTGTTGCACTGGAAAACATGTGCTTCTTCACTTGCTTCCCTTTTCCTTTTTAACACTGTCCCATAACTCTCTCTAAAGTCACTGCTTCCCTGTGTGCTGTCCTGGGATCCCTCTACTGGGAAATTATTTACTTGGTACGCCCACTCCGGATGCCAGAAACCAAACTGAAATTGGCCATTAGCATGCAGTTCCTCATGTTACAATGTCTTTGAGTTTTTCCTAATTTAGGATTTTGTAAAAGATTAGTCAATGTGGCCGAGATCCCTGATTGCCATCTACTATTTATTTTCCCTTCTCCCATTGAAATATAATGTTTACCAGGGTTCATGTCTTCCCTGAACCAAGAGCACATCTCTCAGCCTCTCTTGCATGGCCATGTGATTTAAGTCCTGGACAATGTATGCTAGTAGAAGTGTCTGTAATACCTTCCAGGACCTTTCCTGAAGAGAGCTAGTGTGCACACTCTATCTCTTCTTTCTTATCATTTTTCTCTCTTCTAGAACACAATTGTCACTGAAATGGCAAGATGGTGATCTAGAAGGTTCCTGGGCCTCTGATCTTGGTGGGTGATATATTGGCCTGTACTGATTTGCTCACAGAGACTTTTTCAAAAAGTTTTTATTTTATTTAAGCCACTGTTATATTTTATTTTTGTTTAGTTGCAGTTTTAAGCTTAAAATAGTTGCAGTGATTAAGGTTGCTCCATGAGGTGAAGTATGTGTCATCTTATGCTCAATTACACCAATAAAACACAGAGACACCACTCAGCTTTAGTGGTTCCATTATGGAGACAGAAAAACAAAAGACTTTGAGTGGCCATGGGATCATCTGCTTTTTGCCCTGGTTTGGTATCATTTTCTCATCCCCTTTACCCATCACTGTCCTGCTGTTCTGTGTTGGAATGGTCCTGTCCAAGCTGTTATCCCAACTGCAGATGGTGTCATTATCTGTGATCACTCACAGTTGACATTGGGTAGAAATGCTCCACAAACTCAATACTTCTAACTCTGCCTATCTTCATTCCTACTGGCCACCATGCTGTCCATTAGATGTTGGAGCAGAAAAGAAGTACCCTTCTGCAACAGATTCTACCAAGTATCTGGGGAGCAACGTTTCTCTCTGAGCATGCTTTACTCTGTTCATTCTCACTCTATTGCACTTCTGATCTACATTACAGTGGAAGAAAAGATGTTTGTAGCTCCTGATTTTTGATGCTTTTAATGAAACAATTTCAGAGTAAATACAATGTGAAAAGGGCTCCCCAAGGTGCTACAGTAAAAATAGCACACTCGCCATCCCCCAAATCATAATGGACTGGAGGCTTGCGTGCCAAGTCCACATAAGTGACCAAAGCTCTAGATGACAGCCTGGCCTAGAGTAGCATAGGGTGTTCAGCAAAGTTAGCTGAATTAGAGTCATGGCTTGGATCTTCAAGTATTATATCCTCTTTCATTTCATCTCTCTTGGGCACATGCTTCTCTTGCCCTTTATAATATAAAGCTTATATTAGCTTTAACTAGTAGTTTGTTATGTAAAATGTTCCACATGACAGCTCAGCTTTGCCCTAATTCTCCCATTTCCTGCAACCTCTTAAAGATCTTTCTTAATGTCCTTGCTCTGTAATCCATTAATTTCTATTTTATGAGTAGAGACTTCCCTTGTTATTTTTTTGCTACTAACCTTTTTTCTCAGTCTTTTTTCCCCTCCTATTGACATCCTCTCTTGCCAAGCTCTTCTCCACATTTGATACAAACCTCTCTTGTTTTAAGTTGTCTATTGCCCAATATTTCATCCTCCACACAAAGCAAAATCAAATGGTAAAGAAGGGCTTCTCAGAATAAAAGCAAAAAATGGATTTTTCAAATAGTTCAAGGTGAGATAAGTTCAATATGCCTACTTCACCTTTTCATATCTATTTCATTCTTCTTTCTTCTATGAACTCCATTACCTTCTTTGTTTCTCTCTTATGACACTGATAATGCATATCTAATATAATAAGGTATTCACTTCACTTCCCTACTATTCAGTGAGCATTCTGAAACCAGGAGTCATGTTTTTTATTTTTTACCATGGGATCAAACAGTTCCTGGTATGTAGTAGGTTCTGCATAGATGTTAAATGATTGGATACTGTAAACAGCTCAGTTTTTTTTAAATGCCTACAGCACCTGGTCTTCCTAGATGGTCTCCTATCCAAGTACTAACCAGGCCCGATCCTGCTTAGCTTTCGAGATCAGACAAGATCGGGCACATTCAGGGTGGCATGGCTGTAGACTGTTTTGAATCAATAATTTTTTGATTATGATCTAAGAAGTTATAGACTTTATGAAAATTAACTGGTAAACTGGGCTTCATTGAAATAAAAACTTCTGCTTTCTGAAAGACACTGTTAAGAGAATGAAAAAATAAACCACAGACTGAGAGAATATAAAGGTCACATATCTGAATATTCAAAGAATTAAAAAAATTAATAATAATAAAATAACTCAATAAAAGTGGGTAAAATATTTGAACAAATATTTTATGAAAAAAGCCATATGGATAAAAAAAGATACATGAAAATGTGCTCATCTTCATTAGCATTAGGGAAATGAAGGTTAAAAATCATGAGATGATATCTTTTTCTATTAAAGTGGCTAAAATTGAAAGATTGATCATGCCAAGTGTTGATGAGAATAGGAAGGAACTAGAACACTTACACACTGCTAGTGGCCATGTAAAATGGCACAGAAACTTTGGAAAAGTGTCTAAGTTTCTTAAAAAGTTAAATGTATACCTACCTATGACCTAGCCATTCAATCCTCTGCATTTACCCATAGGAAATGAAAGCATATGTTCATACAAAGATTTGTAAATAAATCTTCATAGCAACATGATTTGCAGTAGCCCAAAACAGGAAACAGCTCAAATATCTATCAACAGATGAATGAACAAACTCTGCTTTACGCTTACACTGGAATATTACTCAGCAATAAAAAGGAATGGGTATTTGATACACACTACAACATGGATGAATCTTAGCATAATTATACAGAATGAAAGAAACAAGACAAAAAAAGTGTACACTCTATGATTCCATTTATATAAAATTTAAAATAAATGAATAAATCCGTAGTCAGAGAAGGCACATGAATGATTTCTTAGGAATGGGGTAAGAGGTTGGGAGAGTCTACAAAGGAGTGAGAGGAAACTGGAGGGATGACAATATGCTCACGATCTTGATGGTTTTATAAGTGTAGATAGATAGATAGACAGACAGATAAATAGATGATTAGATAGATAGATAGATAGATAGATAGATAGATAGATAGATAGACAGATAGATGCTTTTGATTGCCATCCCCCAGTTTTCCAATTGCTTTTGTTTTCCTCAAAATCTGCTCTACTCTATCCACTTTTTTCCCCATTAAATGAAAATACCATTCATGGAGCTAGATTCAAGGAGCAGATTTGGCCTTTTGTTAAACTGCCTGAAGTGTTTCTTGACTTTGCTACAAAAATGTGTATGGGGAGATGTGATATTGTCGTATTGTATTACTGATGCATATTTCTCATGTTTTCCTCAAGCACCTTTCTTCACTCACAATTAGGAATAGTAAAGTTGGAGGTGCCTACAGCCTGGGCTCATTTTGAGAATCTAGGAGTTAGTAAAAAATAAATGAATGATTCTGCTAAACAGAGTTTGCTATGAAGTCACAGCCTGGATACATGTAAACTACACAAAGCAAGGAGAATTCCCTCTACTGCTTATTAAGCCCCTTTTCAGTTCCAGGATGCAAAGGTGAATTTGATCATGATTTTGATCATGCAGTGCAGTTGAGATTTATCTTCCAGAAAGCAGGGGTCATCAAAGGTGTTTGAGCTCCAAGCTGGTGGAAGAATATTCTGAGAGTATGTGTAGGATGATCTGCTTTCGGAATCTGAATGAAGAGGAAAAACTGGAGGCTGGGTTCCAGGACACCTCTCAGAGCTATGAAGCTTTACTAATTATATTTCAAGCATGACCCCCTTCATCAGCTTCCAGTCCCAAATTGGGAGTCTGCTGTAGTCTATTCATGCTGAGGCTAAAAGTAGCACAAAATTACAGAGGCACACATAAAAGAGATCTGGAAGGGCATTTTTCTTTCTTTTCTCCCAATCCCTGTAGTGCCGAAATGACATCCCTGGCAATAGGCCCAGATCTCAGGGAATGGGTATAGAGGAAGGTGCTATGAGTATCTGGCTAACTGTGAAGGGACCAGACCTAGCTGAGGCCTGGGCCAAGCATTTGAGGCCTCCTCCATCCTTCATCACCTTATTGTCCAATTTATTTTCCTTTGGCTCTTTGAATGCCCTGTAAACATGTAGACATCATCCCCTCTTCCTTATCCTCTCATGGTTTTCTCTTTCCAGCACTGGTTTCTGTGCTCCTTATATTAGAATAGTGCTCCTAGGAGGTTGATGGCTCTGCTTACAACAATGCAGACCTGTGCAGGAGAGCACTGAGCTGGATTCCACACACTATAGGGCCAATCAGATCAAATCAGAGGGGCACGGAAAGCAGCACTTGGGCCAAGGCCTTTTTCTGTCCCTCCAGATGCTTATCTAATCATCCTTTCTTCCTCTATTATTCTGGATTAATAGGGAATAGTTAATGACATACAATAGTGATTTTCAACTAGGGATGATTTTGCCCCCAGGGAACATTTGGCAATGTCTGGAGACATTTTTGGTTCTTACAACTTAGAGTTTTCTACCTACTTGGAATCCAGTAGGTAGAGGCTAGGGATGATAGTGAACCTTAACAGTTTCCAAAACAAAGAATTGTTTAGCCCAAAATGTGCCAAGGTTGACAACCCTGATACACGGTAAGGCCCTGTTAACCAGAAAGTGAGAAACAGCTGTTATAAAGTCCATGTTTGTGACTCTAGAGAAAAGAGGAGATGCTTCTTCATTAGGGGAGCCTCAAACACATAATTATTATGAAAAAAAAAAAAAAAAAGATCAGAGCCCTGAGGATTTAGTAGAAGTGACAGCTGAGAGCAGAAAAAGTGATGGTTATTCGTAAACATAACTGAGAAGGAATTAATTGTGGCCAGTGTCTAAGGATGAGATGTCTTCTAGAAATAACTGATATGTGCACAGTGCTTAATAGTTTTTATAAAGTGCTTTCTTAAATCTTATAAAAAATACTGAAAGCACTTTTTAACAAAAATAGCAACATCAACAACAAAACCCACAGGCTTTGGCATATAAAAGTTTAGTTAAATTTAGCTGGAACATAACTCAGACAAATGAGATGCTACCATGTATACTTTGGAGATTTCTGAATTTTTAGGTGATGGAAATGACTATGTAAAAATTATTTTGTTTACTTAAAAAACTTTTATTTATTTATTGCTTTCTTTAGCAGGTGACACAAGATATTAATGGGAACATAAAGTTATACATGCAAGTGAAAAGAAGACAAAAGACCCATGATTCTAATATTTAAAGATGAATGCTGTTAACAACTTAGTGAATAAATCCATATCTTTATTATAAATGATTATCACATTATACATATTATATTGTGACTTTAAATATATGTGTATTATAAACATTTTCCTGCCTAAATATTCATATATACAACATCAGTTTTCATGCCTGGATGGCTGTGCTGTATTTTGTAATCATTTTTATTGTAGTCAATGCTGTATTGAACATCAGACATTGTCTTTAGATAATGTGGATGTGAGAACTTCCTGAGGTTTAAAGAAAGCTTTTTTGTTCTTTGAGAAAAATCCCCACCAAGTATGGCTGCATCCCGAGTTCCTCCTGCATTCTTTGTGCTTCGTCTTTGGATGAGAGCCTAGCTGGATGTGATGGTTTTTATTTGTCAACTTGGCTGGACCAGTGTGCCTAGATATGTGGTCAAACATTATTCTGGATGTTTCCGTGAGGTTGTTTTTGGATGAAATGTACATTTAAATTGGAAAACTTTCAGTAAAGCAGATCGCCCTTCTAACATGAGTGGGCCTCACCAAATCAGGTAAAGACCTGGATGGAACAAAAGATCTCCTTCATGCAGGAAGGAATTCACCAATGACTGCTTTTAGCCTTCATCAGCAAGATCAGCTCTTCCTTGTGTTCCAACATACTGCTTTTGGATTTAAACTGCAACTCTTTCTTGAGTCTCCAGGCCTCCCCTATCAGATTTTGAACTTGCCAATCCTCCACAATCATGAGCCAATTCCTTTTTGAAAAAATAATATATATACATATATAATTTAATTATATATAAATATATAATATATATTTTTAAATATGATATATTTACTATAAATAACTATATATAATTATATACACATTCTGCTTCTCTAGAGATCCTTGACTACTGCACTAGGTCAAGCCTTCTCTGGGTCTTAGCTCCCCTTAATTGCATCTACCGGATGAATCACAGCTAACTCTTAAAAGCAACAGATACGCAAGCTTGAGCACAGTCCCATTGTCCTGGTGATGTTACCAAAAGGATGGCTCTTCTTTCTCAATACCTATAGTAGAATACTGATGTCAACACACAGTCATGGTATGGCGCTACACTCACCCTTGCATAGGTAATCATACTGGGATTACACATTAATGCTTCTTACAGCACCTAGATCATTTCATTTTCCAGATGAATGGAAAGGCTCAAGAGGATGCTATTGAGAGAGCTGGGGTGCCAATCCAGCAGTCCAACTCCTTGTTTAATAGACTTCCTGTCATACCACTCTCAGTAATGCATTGCACAGAGATTATTTCCTCCTGAAATAGAAGGGAGTACAGGGCCAGAAACCCAACTGCATGAGGACTATGCAGAAAGTAGAAGGGACTGGGGACATTTGGCTCCAAGAAAAAAGTAAAGGAGGACCGTGGTTGGTGGCTTCACTAACGAGCTTACTATGGAAGAGGAATTTGGTTTATGTGTTACAGGAGGCAGAGCTGGGATCAGTAGATAGAAGTCACAGGGATGCAAATTTCAAATCATTGTAAGCCATTTAGGACAGGTAATGAGCTGCCTTTGACTAGAAAAATGTAAGAAAGACAATTGCCAAAAAAAAAATTTAGCCTCTATTGGACAAGATGATCTCTCATCTTGATATCCTTTCCAGTCCTGAATTCTGTGACATATAACCACACAAAGCCTACGTGCATAAGAAGCCACCCTCTCCCTGCCCAAGTTGGCTAAAGGGTAATAAAACAGCCTCTGCAGAAGAAGCATGAAATCACCTATGACATGTTTCTAAGGTAGGCAGCCTACTTCAGCCAAGGCAGTCACCCAGGTTCCTGGTTCCTTCAGTCCGCTGGGATACATGCCTCCAACTCACCCAGGGCACTGCTAATGGTTTCTGTAAACAAGGCTCTGCTTGGCTTGCAATCCAAATGATCTATACCTTGCAACGCATGAACCTCCAAGTGCCCAGGGTCCGTACATGTTACAGTGCTGCCATGCTTTGCCCAAGTGGCCAAGTAATTGATGACAAGGCCATGAATGTCAGAGAGTGAATGGAGAAAACTCCCTGAAGCTGGTTGCGGCTCCTCCCAGCCTAACTCCCTATCCCCAGCAGGGCCTAAAAGGATTCTTTTCTATCAGATCAGCAACTGAAAGTCTCTGAGACAAACTGTGTACAGCTGACCTGAGAGAGCTTGGCCTGGTTCCCACTTTTCAGGCACTGGGGCTCCTGAGAAATCGCTTAGTCACCTCTGCCTGCTGTAGGGCTGGTTTGCAAATGCCTCCCTTTTCCCCACTTCCTGGGAACACTGGGAGCAAAAGTGGTCAGAAGATTCCTTTCTTCCAAGTGCCTTGGGACATTTGGGTATTTGAAGCTTCAGAAGGGCAGAGGCCTTGTGTAGGAACGGCATGTGTGAGAATATGTTGAGCTGTCTGGGGCCAGCTCGGGCTGCATCAATGTTCTGTGGCTGCCAAAAGAGCTGCCATTTCTAGGGAATATTGGCAATGCTGGGAGTGACAGCCTATGCTGCTCAGCTCTCATCAGCTTGCATCAGCAATTGTGTTTCCCTTTGGGCAAGTGGAACAGGAGAAAGACAGTCAGTCCAGTTTGGTGAAGCTGCAGGAATGGCAGAGGGCTAGGCTGTTTAACAGGGGTAAGAGATGGTAGAAAAGGAGCATGTTTGTCCCAAAGAAGCAAAGATTGGGTAGGATGTGAGAGCATTTTTCATACCTCTCAACGTCTATTGGGAGAAGAGAAGGGATTTATCCTGTGCATCCCTGAGGGCCAAGAGGAAACTAAAGGAGAGGGTTTGGCTCATGATAAAGAAGTTTAGCAGCTACACATTTCTAATGTGACACACATTGCTGCAGAAAAAAGTGAGTTTCCACTCCTTGGAAGTATGTAAAATGTAGGTAGAAAACAAGGTTACATGTTGGACTGATGATGATGGGGAGGCATTGTCAAGGTCACCACTGAAGCCCATACAGAGATGAGGATCTGGATCATAAATATCTTTCTAAGAGTCTGTATCAGATAGCTATTGTTATAAAAATACAAACTGACAATCAGAAGGTCTCAGCCACAGATAAAAAAACACTGATTTAGCTCATGTGTCTGCAGGTTGGCTGGGAGCAGCTGATCCAGGCTGGGTTGGCAAGGAGTAGTTCTGTGTCACATGGTTCTCATTTGCCTCCTGGGACCAGTGAGCTACCCGAACTTAGTCTCACAATGATGGCAAAGGGGTCCAAGCTCAGGTGCCATCATTCTGTCTCATTCTACTGCCCTAAGCAAGTCACATGCCTGAACCCAAAGTGATGAGGAAATCCTACCCATGATGTAGGAAGGAGTGAAGAATTGGGGCCAATGGTGCAGTAGTCATAATGTCATAATGTCAGCTGTGGTGGACACACATAAAGTTGGTGTGCAGACACTGAGTGAATAAATGAGAAGCTCCGTAGCAAACAGAATTTTTCCAAAGCAGGTTCACAAGGAAATCAGTTATCTCTGCAGAATGAAAAAAATATTGGATGTGCAAAGCTTTGTGGGCACATTGTCAGGCTATTGGCTTTATGCTGTACTGAAAGACCTATAACCTACAACAGAAAGGAGGCATAATCATCATACAGCCCAAATATCTCACTTTACAGGCTGGAAATCCATGACCCAGAAATGGGAAGTGGCTTGCCCAAGATCATCTAGCTCAAATCTAGACCTCAGTCTAATGTTCCTTATGCTTCCCTGCACTGCCAGGGGTTGGCTGGGCTTGCTATACATCTGGAGTGAAGCACAGAGGACAAATGTGAATGCAAGTCAAATGTACAATGCAGATTAGAACCACCACCTACAATTG
The DNA here is from genome assembly GCA_028627145.1 of Eidolon dupreanum. Classification (NCBI taxonomy): domain Eukaryota; kingdom Metazoa; phylum Chordata; class Mammalia; order Chiroptera; family Pteropodidae; genus Eidolon; species Eidolon dupreanum. The sequence continues at coordinate 47,196,532 of CM053506.1, read as the reverse complement.
TGAGAATCCAATTAGATTACAATTATGCAATGCCTGGCACGTAGTAGGTAGATAATATCCAATAAACAGCGCCAATTGTAATCAATAAAGTACATTGTGTACTCAGAGGTAGGAAAGGAGACTTGCTAGGGGAACTAGGAATGAAGGTTGGTTTTAGAAAGGCTTTTGCCAGGAGCTAGGACAGTGGAATATGGTTTGTAGATGGCCTGCAGGGGCACATAGCCTTTTCTGCCCTCTTTCAGTCTGGCTCTAGTTGGGTGCACTGACCAGAAACAATGCGGTCCTAGGAAAAAAGATTCTGCTCAAGTGCAAGGACTATAAAGCTGAGTGTGGCAAGGCAGCCTGGCTGAGCAAGCCAACAGCAAAGAAGGCCCTCTCTGCAGTACTACTCACATTGTTACCTCGCTAGACAGGACCTTCCCAGCAGTTTCCTAGCATATCTCATGTCCTTAGAATTATGCAATTTTTTAGACATGTGAACGATGCTCTAGAGATCCACACAGTCGATGAGGCAGAGAAAACTTACAGCAACAAAGTCATACCAATGGCTACCAGGCTATGGGGACACAGGAAGTGGGCCCATTGATTCTGTTTCACTATTTCATAAGTTCTGTCAAAGCAGGGACTGTGTCTTTCCTGAGCACTTAGAAGAGTGCCTGACATACAGAAGGTGCTAAATAAGGGTCAAGTGAATGAACACTACTACCAGATTAATCTGAGAGGTTATTAAAGTCTTGTTGGAGGGGATTAAATGTGAAACAGGCTGTGAAGGATGGGCGGGATTGGAATCCATGATGGCCGGTTACTCTGAATTGGAATTTCCTTCTCTGAACTCAACTCTTCTGCCAAAATTCCCATGCATGGACTTATGCCATTGTCATGGCATTCCACACAGTTGCTTCTTATTAAGGAACTCTCCTCACAGCAAATGAAGTGCAGCAATGGGCCTGTGTTCTGGTCTTGCCATGTTCTGCATTTACCTGAAGCAGCTGGCTTGATAGAACAGAAGAATGATCAGAAGGCAACACCTTGCAGGGCTGAAGCAATGTCTTCTATGATGCTGTATATGCTTTAAATCAGTATCCAATATGTGGTGCTGTTTCTCTCATTGCCAGGTTACATGGGTCCAGGAATCAAGGAGTGGAAATGAGAGTGGCACTGCTCACTATTACCCCTAGTGATTTTCTTGCATATTTTTACTCCCTGGTCCCATACATGCTTTGTTGGCTTAGAAATCTTTGTTTCAAAGGGAGGAATGCTTCCACCAGGATAAAAAACAATGATTCCATTGAACTAAAAGTGAAGACTGCCATCATCACCACTTTGGGCTCCTCCTGCTTCTGAGTCACCAAGCAAATGAGAAGTTACTGTGCTGGCTGGGGTGATTAATTCTGACTACCAAGGGAAATTGAGTTGCTACTACACAATAGAGATTAAGAAAAGTATGTCCAGAATATAGGGAGGTCCCTGGAGTATTACCACACCCTGTGATCAAAGTTAATGGAGAACTACAAGAATCCAATTCAGGCAGAACTGCTGATGGCCTAGACCCTTTAGGAATGAAGATTTGAGTTACCTCATTAGGGAAGAACCACAGCCAGCTGAGATACTGGCTAAGAGTAAAGGGAAGGTGGACCAGTAATTGAAAAAGTTAGTTATAAATACCACTGTGACCATGTGACCAGTTGCAGAAATGAGAACTGTAATTGTTATGAATATTTCTTTCTTATTTTGTTATAAATGTGTATGTCAAATGTTTTTTTCTCTCTTAATCCCTTATTATCTAATATAAGATGTATTAAAATGAAGTTTATATCACAGTATTTAAGGTATAAGATATCAAAAGAACAGGGTGAATGTTACCCAAATACACTGCATCCTCTTCTGGATCAGGGTCAGTGTGTTTTTGGTTGTAAGCATGACAGCTGTATCATATTAGGTGGAATTATGGCTTTGTTATTATCATACTTGGAGATTAAGCATAGCTTCAAGAGATATATATGGATGCCAAGTTGACAAGGGGTGGAATGTGATGGCCAGTTTTGTTTGTTAACTTGGTTAGGTTCACTCCTTAATTACTCAATCAAACATGAAGTGTTGCTGTAAAGGTATTTTGTAAATGTGATTAAAGTCTATAACCAGTTGATTTTAATTAAAGAAGATTATCTGAAATAGTCTGGGTAGGCCTGATCCAATTGGTTGAAAGGCTTTAAGAACAAAGCTGAGGCTTCCTAGAAAAAATGTTCTACCTGTGGACCACAGCTTCAGCCTGAGTCTTATAGCCTGCTCTTCCTGACAGCCTGTCCTACAGATTTTAGATCTGTCTAGCCAACCCTCACAATTCTGTAAGCCAATTCCTTGCAATAAATCACTTACTATGTATCTCCTACTGGTTTTGTTTCTCTGGTTGGACCTTGTTGATACAGAATATGTGAAGATCAAACCAGTGGAAGGGGCTAGGGAGAAGGACATGGCATATTATGGGGTGAGTTATAGAGAATGACAAATGCAGAGAGTAAAAGGCACTCAGTCTATTTAGGCCAAGACAGTAGTAATGGTTGGATTAAGGAGGATGATGTTTTAGGGCTGAAATGCTAGGCTAAGGAATTAGAGTTCAATGCTATAAGTGATAGAAACTATCAAAGGCTTCCATGTTGGATACAGACTCAATAAAAATCTAGATCTCAAAAACATTTGTCTGGCTATCTGACCAAAATGGGCTGGAGCTCGGAGAAATTGAATGCAGGAAGCTGCTCTTTCATTGGTTCTGTTCCAGAAGGAGAGCTAAGTATCCCATGCAGGAGTGTAACTGAGGACCATTAATTTAACAGGATGCAACTTTGTGTGTCTCTAACGAAGGGGGGTGGAGGCAATGATGTAGGAATGATGGCAGTATATTGACTCAGGAATAGATATAGGAAGAGATTGGGGGAAATTGAAACTTTACATGGTAGATCATAATTCTGAATTCTCAAAAGCCTCCCTGTATTAGAATTGTTTATCCATGTCCTTTGCCAAGAGATTTTTTGCAGTTCTTTCTAATATAGATACAATATATTTCTCTGAAACTTTGATGTTGGGGTGACTTTCTTTGGCCAACATAATGTCGCTGGAAATGATAATATGTTAGTTCTGAGCCAAGGCATCATGTTTCTACTTACTCTCTTGGGCTTCTGTGATTCACTATTAGAAGAGCTTTCCAAAGGTGGCTGCCAATCTCTTAGCCTGAACCTCAGATTGAAACACATGATGCTTCTCAGAACCCAACACTCAGCATGGAGCCAAGCTCAGTCAACTCACACCCTGAAGGAGACTTGTCCAACCAAATTCAGCCTGAGTCAGGCGATTCTCAGTTCATCTACAGACTCATAAGCATGTGAGCAAACATTTGTTGTTGTAAGCCCTTGAGTTGCAGGGCGGTTTGTTACACAGCATTGTTGGGTCAATTGCTGACTAATACAGTCTATTTTTTATATTAAGGAATACACCAACATGTATTCTCCCATATCTCTGATAATTTCTATGGCTAAATATGTACCATCTGCAGAGTTCCTGGACTCAGAGGAAGAATCTGAGTTGTGGGCCAGAGGTAGGAGTAAACTCTGCAAAGCTGCAAGGAAATGAGAATTCTTTGAGTGACCTTTGGCTGGTCACTTTCCTTGCCTGGGGAATGCAGTAGTCACATTAAACACCACCTGGTTGAACTCTCTGCCTTTGTTCTAATATCAAAACCTGTAGTGTATTGAGTGACTACACTAGGTAGTGTGGTTTTCATAATCATAATTCTTTTCAACAGCAGATAAAAACATTTGGCCTCACTTCAAACTCTCAAAACATTGGTAATGGTTGCCAACTTGAGAAAGAGACAGGCTGCATCTAAGCTCAGCAAGAATGAGTTCCATGGTTGACCCCCTGGGAAGTTAGGAAGTGGTGGAAAGATTTGCCACTCCTGAGGTAAGTGCTCCCCACTGGGAAAGACATATGTAGTGGTGTGTGACAGTGATGCTCATGGGCTACCTGTTCAACTAGTAGGCCTGTGGAGCCAAAGCAGGTGCTATTGGGTGCTCCTGGCACTGTGAGCTTTCTGCCCAGGATCAGCATGCCTGGTACCCAGGAGCAGATCCTCTGAGATTTTGAAATGATCAAATAAGCAATAAGAATATGGCTCCCTTGGGCTTCTTGGAAGGCATATGGAAAGCAGGCTGTGTGCATTGCTAACACTACTAACCACTACGCTTTCCTGAATCCTGTAGTGGGGATGGTGCCTGGATGTGAGCACGCTGTCCTCTGAAGGAGCACAGTAGTAGCACACAGCTCTAACCTGGGAGACGCTGTGTCTCAGCTCCATCCATAGCTACTTGAGCAGTCTTGGGAAAATTGTTGTGTTTCTCTCAATCTCAGGTTCTTTATCTCTAAGTTATGATCATGCAGCAGAGGTAAGAACCAGGAGACTGGACTTGGGCTCCAAAGTCCCTTACAGCTTCTAGATGCTCATTTTTTATAGAAATGGAGTTCAGATAGGAGACATTTTAGAACAGGAAACTGAAGAGTTTGAGTCTAGAATTTTTTACTCTAAATGGCAGAAAAACTAAGCCAAAGTGGCTTAAGGAGAAAAAACATTTTGGCTCATATAACTGACAAAGGATAGGATTGGTTGCAGGCTTGGCTGGATCCAGTGTTCTAACACCACCATCTAATAGTAACACATCTCACACTCCCTCCATGTCTTGACTCTTTTTCTCTGTAAGGTTTCCACTCTCAGGCAGGATTCCTCCATATGGTGGTGGTCGGCAGCTCCAGAATTCCCCATCTTCTAAAAACAAAACCCAGCAGAGAGAGAGCTTTATTTCATCCTTTATATAGCAAAAGTTCCAGGATTGTATCTCACTGGACAGCTCAGGTTCTACATCCATCCAAGAATCAATCACTATGACCACGGGAAAGGCTCTAGCCCTAAGCCCGGGTTGACCCTACTTCTAGATATCTGGACAGGGAATAGGAAAAGGTTATGAAAAAAAAGGGGGAATGGATACTGGAAAGACAAAAACAACAGATATGCATGCTGTGGAACAAGGTCTCTGTGTGTATTAGCTGACAGCTGATCCAGCCAGGAGACATTCCTGAGGCTAGGAAAACCAACAAAGAAAAAAACATACAGTCACTTATTAGCTGATGCAAAAACACCAGCCAACATGTATGTGGGTGTCTCACATGTGCTCAGTACCATGCTAGGTGCTGTTAGAATTTTTTTTAAGTGGGACCCCAGTCATTAGAGACATGCAATGTAGTTGGGGAGACAAAGATTAGCACAAAACAGTGAATGAGGTAGACAGATTGAGGTCTAAAGTATTTGATTCACACTAGTGCTATGGGAAGTGAGGGAGTGAAGGGGTCACTGTGACCTGAACAGTGAGGACAAGGGCTGCGATGGGGAGACTGGGTTTGGTGAGTGCCAGGAGAAAGGTGGGAATTCTAGATATGGGGTGGATGCTGAGGTGTTAGGATGATTCAGAGCCCCATGGATACAGAATGGAGCAGGCTCAGCAGACAGGAAAAGGCAGAGAAGCCAGAGTAGAGCTAGTGTCTGAAGGATCCAGACATTAAATATGGGATTAGATTTACTCTGTTGGCAGTAGGGAGCCACGGCAGGCTTTAGAGCAGGGGCAGGGCAGGACACTGTGCTCTTACCACCAGCTCCCCAAGTCATCCTGGTAAAGCACCAGTGGCATCCCCAAGGACTCAAGAGTGCCCACATTAAAACTGCACGTTAGTGTCAAATAAAAAGGAAAACTACAACACTCTCCTTATTGCATGATCCCAATTTCGTGAAAAATATATATACAGGCACTATGCTGCCAACCACTACCTAGTGTGTCCTTGTATTTACTGAGCTCTCCTCAGAACATGCTACAGAGTACTCTTGGTTAATTAGTTCTCACACTACGATGTGGGTATTATCTTCCTCTTTTCACAGTTCGAGAAGTAAGTTTAACAGGGAGGGAGTGAGTGGCAGAGGCGGGTGTGACGCCAGGCGTATCTAAATCCACATTAGCCCCTGTGTTGAAATGTTAACTGTGCTTATGACTGTGGGCAGATTACAAGGGATTTTCATTTTTCTTTTTATACTTTCTATAGTTTGCAAATTGTCTATGGTGAATATACGTTACTTTTGTCAGTAGAAAACAAACATACAGTTTTAAAAATCCTCCAGTCCCCATGCTGGGGACCTCAGCTCTCCAGAGAAATTACTACCCAAACTACTATTTAATTTCCCCAACACCTCAGGGGTAATGAAGGCTGTTCACAAAACCACAGAGAGAGGTTTTACTCCCCGACTTGCAGTTGCTAGTATTGTCACAGTACTCATTTCATTTTTTGCCCTTTCTTTTCATTTTAATATTAATTTTAATTACATAAATGATATCAGGATAACTGATCCTTACAGGAAATTAAACTATTATAGATAAGACTAAAATATCATTTGACTACCACTCCTCCTATCCATGGACCACCAGAGAGAGGTCGATGACTATAGTTGTTGGTTGGGGCGTGTCCTGCTAGACTTTTCCTTGTGTATTTATATATGTAAAATGTGTCCAGAAAAAATGTGGCATTTATTGCATGTGTGTTTTAACATAATTACATTCTATTTAGTGTACTTTTCTGCAACTTGCTTTTTTCAGTCATAAGGATGCCACACCTGTCCCGTGGAATCATGTAGAACCATGTAGAAATGTCATCACGCAATGTATGCAGGTGGTTCCCTGCAAGGAGGGGGCCTTTCACCAAAGACTCTCTTGCCATGGTAGAACTTCTGCTCTGCCTCTGGAGTGTAAAATCGTGTCTGCAGAGGGCCAGCAGATGGTATGAACCCAGAAGGTGGCAGTGATTATTACTGGCCGCCGTCAGTGAAGTGATATATTTAGTGCCTCAAGAAGAGTGTCTGTCACTCCACGTTCATGAAAACCACAGCACCATTATTTTTCCTCACTGACTAGGGGCTCAACATCAGGGATCTGGCCTAGAAATAGAAATGGAGCTGAACAGACCGCTCTTCAATATCTGCTTCATCTAATTCAGGAGGTGGAGGGGTGGAGGGGATTATCAGCAGAAATTGGCCTTTCTGAAATAACTATGTGTGCATGGGAAAGAGTCCATAACAGACAACAATAAACTGATAGAGATGAAGATGGAACCACATTCATTTGTTTTTAACTGCATAAGCATGAGAGTCTTATGTGAATCAGAAGATTGGGGAAGGGTCTCTACAGGGACAGACAGTGTACTCCTCATGAATCCTGGTGAGCGGAAACTCCAACTTGATTAATCTGATATAGAAAAAAAACATATGCTTTGTTTTGTGTTCTCAATGTCATGATCACATTGACAATCCCTTTTCACATCTCTGGGAAAGAGTCTGGAAAAACTGTGAGTTAAGCATGAGCAGAGGGAGGCCTGGGGCTGCTTCTCGGCCTGAGGCACCAGGTTGAAGGAGGTCCCCACTCAGGTGCTGCCCTACACTTGCACTACCCCAAGAGTAAGTGTCCCCTTAGAGTTTATACCCTCGGGCCTTCCCTGCTTCATCCTAGCCCCTCTGACCAAACCCACTAGTGACTGTCAGGAAGGGTGGACCAGTGGAGAGAAGGCTGGCTGAGGGTTCAAACATACCTGAGTTCAATTTCCAACTGATTTCTCCCAGTTGGTGGCATTGAGTTTAAATCCTGTCTGAGTCTCACTTTTCTCTTCTGTAAGTGGGTTATAACTCCATCTTACACTCAATGAGTAACACGTATAAAAGGGCGTAACATACGTACTCAAAGAACACAGTTTCCCTTCACTTAAAGACCTTATTTCCACTTTCCAGTAACAAGAGGACATCAGTAGTCCCATGCCTGGAGTCCAGAACAGGGACACAGACTCATAGAACTTTGAACCAGCCCCCAGGAGGCCCCAGCCTGCTGTTTCAGGCCTGCCCTGCCCCTCCCTCATCCCACCCCCTGCAGCCCCAGACCAGAGGTATGCCACTGGGACAGCTAGCATATGACAGAGACTTTTCAAAAAGAGGAAACCCCTCTCTTCTGAGTAGGCTCCATCCCTGCTAAAGCTGTCCCCACCCTGTCAGTGCCTGGACATGATTATCGACTACATAAAGAATAAGTGTCTGGAGGGATCACTTAAGGAGACTTTGCTTGTTTGTTAGCTGATGCTGTTACTGAGCAATGGGCCCACAAGAAGCACAAGTGCTTTCCTGAGCTGCTTGCTGGGCACCTGCTCTCACTGGAAGTGAGAGACATCCTTCAAATACATGTGCATGGCCCTCTTTGGGCTCTTCTCTAAGTTCCCAGAATAATTACTTATACCTAGTCACTTTGCTTAAATGTTTTTACAGCTGGGGAAGATGAGAGTGTTGGAGAATAAGTTCAGAAACCACAGTTATTGCAAGACTCATTTGGGAAAGTAGATGAAGTTCTTTTAAGCCAAGTGCTGGGATTGTAGGGTGTGTTTAAGTGACTTATCTCACTAGTTTGGTGAGAGATGCCCATCGTTCTGGGTGTCATCTTTTCTGAAACCCTTTTCTGACTCCGCCACCCAGAGGGGCCCCTGTTCAGGTTTTCACAAGGTCCCTGCTCTCTCAGTCCTACCACTGTCTTTATCTTACTCTATTGCTATTTTTTGTTTCTTGACTGCTCCTCAATAGAGTCCCAGCTTTTTTAGGACCCATAGGCCCATGTCTGGTTCATTTCTCTACACCAAGTGCCAAGCACATGGCCTCAAACAGAGTTTATTGGAATAGTTTGTTGAATTAAAAATAAATCTAAAAGAAAGGGAACCCTGAGTGGAATGTATGTCTCCAGGGCAGCCCACCCAGCTTTGTATGAGCATCAAGAGGGCAACCAGAGGCCAGAGCGGAGGCTCCCACGGGACCTCAGCTTGGTCTCTGGCTTTTGCTGAGGTAGTTCAATCCCCTATTGTCTGCCCTATCCCATGGCCACCATCCCTGTTCCAATCATGTCCATGCAGATTCAAAACACTGAACTTTCCTTGACCTCTAAATAAACACGTTCTCTCATAAGGCCCATGTGTATGGCTAAGTGTCTGTGGGAGGTGGGGTGTAGGACATGGTGATGCTGGTACTATTGGGGTGATAGCCTCTAGCTGCCCTTCCCTTCAAGCTCCTCTAAGCCCCAGGTTTGTGCCACCCATCTCTTCAACTTCAAAGGCTCCACATTCATCTGCCCTCAGATCACCAGGCTAAATATTCTTACAGCTGTTTCCCCTCGAACTCAAAAGCCTCCTCCATGGACTGGAAAATTCTACCATCATGCTCTGAAATATCAAAATTTAAAAAATTCCCCGGAAATAAAGGTTCCTAAACCTTGAGAAACACCATGGTATTTTCTCCTACGTGAGAAGGGAGATAGAGTAAGAAGTGTTTCCACCTTTCCTGGCAAGTCTATAACCACAACCAACAAAAAGGAGACACTAAGTGTCTTTCCCAGTAAGTTGCTCTGTGAGGCATTTTCAATCACCCTCTCTATAGTGCATCAGAGCCAAGTCCTGTTGCAGTTGACTTTTAGATAGTGGTCAGTGGGGGAAGAGCCCAAGTCTTACCTGATTGGGCCAGGGATTGTAAAGTCAATGCGTCATGTAACAGGAATCCCTGCAGAGTGGTACTCATTGTCAATATAATAAGTAGAACTTTCCAGGCCTATCGCACTAAAAATTATGTGATGTGATAATAGACCTCTTGGCCTGAACTTGAATAAGTATGATTCCTTGGGAAGAAGTGAGGAAGAAGTAAGTGGGTATGTCTGGCAGTAACTGATAGAAATTGCAGCTACCCTTAGTCTGGTTAGCTCATAAAAAGAGAAAACAAGTGTCTTCTATCCTGGGCACAAAGGCAGTCTGCCAGCAGTGCTGCTGCTGCTGCTGGACCCCTGATAGAGCAGGTAGCTCCCCCTAGACTGGAAGGAGCTGCCCTATAATTCTAGCCAAGGGCAGGCCTCTTCCTCTGTCACCTACGCAGGCTCCACAGGGTGGGTGAGATTGGGTATATACCCTGGTCCTCCTCCCCATATCCCTTGTGCCAAGGAGAGATGGGAGGAAACAGGAAGTAAACATGTACATTTGACTTAAACACTTGGTTATGGATGTATTTCTTGTTTGGCTCAGCCCAAACAGAACCAAAGGGAAGAGTGTAACCAAGGTTGCGGCTTGGTGATAACACAACACTTGGCCAACAGTCAAGGGCTGCAGGGTTGCAGGTACTGAATGAGGCAGGGAGAGCTGGGCCAGTGAGACAGTAGCACCTCAGAGGGCCCAGGGCATATGGAGCAGGAAGGGCAGAGGAAAAGGAAGGAGAGAGAAAGGTATGACTTTTCTGGACACTGTAGGGAATGTGGGTCCTACCCACAAGGCTTCACCCTGTAGTGGGGAGAAAAGTCCTATGGATGAATGCTGAGGCCAGGATACTATCTGTGGTAGACAGCAAACAGGATGGGGTGTCAAGGAACTCTGGTCTCTTGTTCTTTAGTTACTTCATCTTGGGATCTTGGGTAAGTCACCTGCCTTCTCCCAGCCTCAGTTTCCTCATCTAAAATTATGCTCTTAAATGATCTCTAGGAGTTCTTCTGCTGGCTTCAGGCAGTTGTGCTGAGAAGATGGAAAGCAGGGGTGGGAAGTGAGTTGTGAGGAGAAGCAGGAAGACTCACACCACCATACCGGACCTCCTTCTCTGACCTTAGCTTGAGCTTGGCAGCTGACTGGGAGGGCCTTTGCATGGCTTCAGTCACCTAGTGCCCCAAAATCCTGAGCTCAAAGGGCTGTGAGTTCTGGAGATGGATGGCTAGGCAGAATAGTGAAAAGCAGGCTGAGGGCAGATGATCTCACACAGGAGAGCAGCTCAAGCAAAGATGGCCATTCCCAGGCCCTATCCCCTGCTCCCTCAGGGGATAACCAGATTCTGGCTGATGACTTGGGGAGTGGGGTCATCTGTCTGTTCTTGGCTAACCTGGGTATAGCAGGCCCCTTCTCGGAGCTGTTAGCTCTCATTTCCTGAGCAGGAGGGCTCCATAGCCTACAGAGCCATGAGGACCAGAGCCAGAATCCTTCCCAGGGAGCCCAGCTTCAGCTTCTACACCCCCACATTCAGTCCTCTCAGGTTAGGGGTGGTGCACAGCCCAGAGCCTCAAGGAGCCAGAGGATACAGGCTTGCTGAAGGCAGGAAACAAGGATAAAAACAGCAAAGAAGAATTTTATTTGTCTATTTTGAGCAAGAAGCTAAACAGGGCCTCCTTCTAGATATGTCCCAGGTTAGGGATGAGGGCATGGCATATTGATGCACACATAGAGGGCCTTTAAGGCATTGCCTTGCTGATTCAGAGCTGCTCTTCACGTTGGTCTGAATTCACTCCTTTTTTCTCCAAATATTTAAGTCCAACTCATCCTCAGGTCAATGTTGCACCTCCTCCAAGAAGCCCTCCCAGCCTGCACTAGCTCATCAGAGCTTCTCTTGCATTTATCAGACTTCTGTTAAAAAATAATGCACTTAATTTTTCTTCATCATCTCGTTTGTTATATTTTTCTCTGCACCTAGCAAGGATCAAGTCACACCCTCATGGTCCACTATTCATAGTCCACCATAGAAGGGTTGGTTGGAAGTCACCAAAAGTCAAAAGAAACACTCATTTTCTTCATATTAGCAGAGAGCTCCACGATCAACAACTCATAGTTCAAAGTCTTCATTTTACAGGTGGGGAAACTGAGGCTCAGAAAGAGGATGTGCTTTACCAGAGGGCACAGAGTGAGTCAGTAGTGGGGCTGGACCTGGGGTCTGTGACACTGCAACTTCAGTCTCACAGATAAGTCGGAGTCTTTCTGAACCCTTGTTGACAGATGGTCTACCTCTGCATGGATGCCTCATGTTTCTGAGAGCTCAGCCTTGTAGAAGGCAGCTTGTGCAGTGCTAGGTAGCTATCAGAACCTCATTTCTTCTACCAAGAAAAAATGGACTTCAGTGCAACCTCCTCCCACTGGTTCACCTTTGTCACCCATTCATTTGTTTGATCTCTCATTCATTCGTTCAACCACTTATTGATAACCCGCCTTGTTCCAGGTGAATTAAATGTGTGTCTTGCCTCTCAGAGCAGAGATAATTTCATAGAGTAATAAATGTTTGGTGTGAAACTCTGAGCTTCTGAAGGGCAGGGACCTCCCTATATCTTCAGGGCCAACCACAGTGAGTGGCACTGCAGAGTTTCCAGTAAGTAGTTTTGGAATACAAAAGAGATAATGAATGATACTGATGTGAAACAGGAAAAGGTTTGTTCAGGTATGCTGGTAACAGAGAGAGCGGCTAGTCCTGCTTGAGTTGGAGGATGTAATAATCTAGGGTGAGCTTTGAATTAGGTGGGGAAAAGGTGGAGTTTTAGCAGACAGAGGAGGTGGGAGCGTCCAGTAGGAGCAGAGACAACACCAGAAAGAACAGGAAATGTCTAGCCCCACTAAAACCTTCTTCTGTACCTATTGAAAAGCAAGAATGAGGAATGGAAAGAAGTGAGGCAACAGAGACAGGTCACCAAAAGCCTTGAACTTTAAGCTAAGGTACCTGGACTTAGCCCTAAGGCGAAAGGGAGGCAGGAGCAGATTTTCTAAGGTGAGTGACAGGATCTAAACAACACTTCGGAAAGATCACTATGGTGACCGTGTATGGAATGCATCTGTCGGCTCACGTGGAGACCCTTTGGGAAACTGGTGCAATTGTCCAGGTGAGAGATGATTACAGGGCAGCCAAAAGACCAGTCATTTCCCAGTTGAATGGTAATTGGGCATTCCAAATGCAATCTCAGGGTCGTCAGTGTCCCCAACCATAATTTCCTCCCTGTACTGCAGGCTCCCTCCTGTGTGAGCAGCTTAAACAGCTTATAGCTAATCTTCCACTGGCTCTCAGGCACCTCCTCACCACACAGCCATGGTCGGCCCCTTGGTAGGCAGAGCTGTGGTTCTGCATGTGGTTTTTGTTCTTTCTCTGGGCTGCCATCAGGCCCCAGAGCTTTCTCAACCTCTCTCTAGCAAACCAGAGTTTGGCCAGAATTCTGGCAATGCCAAGATGGCCTCCGTGGGTCTCAGGCCCAAACTGATTAATCATCACTTTATTCCAGCTACCAGCTCTGCTGAAATTGGCACATTTATTTCTAATCAGCTCTTAAAAATGGCATCATTCAAAGGTGCTTAACCACATTACTTAATTCTCAGCCTGTATTGCCATTGATTTCAAATATTCTCCTCAAGATATGGCTCATCATTCAATGCAGAAGTCTGTTTATATAATAATCTTATCTGGTTACTAAAATCTGTGAAATCTCTTCAATTGCCTCTAATGCAAGATCGGAGGCTGGTTGCTAAATGAGTCAATTTTACTTTAATTTGGTTTATTTACAGTACATGTTTTAATGCTCCGCATTCCCGTCTTTCACAGCGACACTGAAAATAAAGGCAAATACAGGCAGAGAGTGAGAGCTGTGCTTTTCTCAGTCTGCGGGAGACAAGGCAGCCTGACTGAGCTCCCTGAAGTGGAGCTTTTCACCTCTGCTGGCCAGCAGAAGGACCTGCAGTGGTCCTCAAATGCCATCAGTAATAGTGTTGTGCCACCAAAAGAGCACTGGAGGGGAGTCACACAGATTTGGTTCAAGTCCCTGCTCTGCCATCCAATAAAGATCATGACATCACGGAGCCTCAGTTTCCCCATCTGTGAATGGAGATAATATAATGTGCTTCCAGGTGTCTCCAGAGGACCAGTGGAGACTAAAAGGTTAAAATGCACATGGCAGACAAGATTTCCCAGCTCTTTTTGCAGTCTCTGATCCGTATGGATGAGCTCCCAGCTCTGGTGGGCTTGCTCCTAAATCAAATGACTATCCCGTTTGATGGGATATACTCTACATCACAGAACTTCCCTCTACACTCTTTGCTTCGTTCCCACTGCTAAATAGCAATCTCTTTCTGTATCTCTGATTAAATGCCAAAGGAGAAAATGCAATCAATCTGGTTCATGTGTGAGATCCAGGCCCTTGAGTCACTGATCCCTGGTCTGGTTACCTTGGACTGAGGAGCAGAGGCCAAGATCAGTGGTAGAGAGCTGGCTGTGCCTCCTCTGCAGAGCCTGGAATATACCAGGTGCTGGGTTGGGCTCTGGTTGTGTGACATAGGGTCCTTGGCTTTGAGATGCCCTTCACCTTGCTAGAGAGAGACACACATGCAAGCAAATGGAGATGACACAACATGGCAAGTGAAAGGTGTTAGGCTGTAGGAGGAGGGGTGAAATGATAAATGAACCCGACACTCTTTTATATTTTTTCTGCCTGCTAAGGATGTGAGAGGAATGGGAACCCATGCTGTCTCTGTGTCTCTCCTTCACCAAGACAGAGCTGAGGAGCCCCCTACCTGCTGCAGGCAGTTCCCATTCCCCATGATCCTATAGCTCTCTCTTGGTCAGGTGTGAAAGCTGCCATTTCATGCTCATCTTCCTCAATTAACAACAGCTGGTCCCCTATAAAACCAACGGGTGAGGTGGTTTGTTATTGAAGACAATGCAACCTCATTAGGCATTAATGACTCTAGCCTCATTTCCTGGCGAGAGTTCGCAGGGTTAATGTGGCGGGATGTTGGGTCTCAACCCACAGAGCTACTAGGCTCCTCTTTTCAGGCACCTTATCCAAGTTTCAGTTTCTGAATCAGGACCTAGGAGGTGACGGGAGGGTGGAGGAGGCCTTGATTTCCTGGAAGGGAAATTGTGCAGGAGACAGTGGGTCCACTACTTAGAGGAAAGAGATCATCACAATATTTTAATTGGAAGACAACAATTTTGAATCCAGCAAGCTTTTTTAAAATTCTTTCTTGAGTCTGAATTAATTAATCTGTTTCCATCAGCACTAGAGAAGCACCCTTTCTCCCCTCTTTTTAGTTATCCTTGTGTCACCCCCTCTCTATCATTTGAGACTCTTCATGTTTCTGGTTTGAAAGTTAAGAGGTGAATCGGGCTGTGTTCAGACAAGAACCCTTTCATTGGCAATTTAAGAGCTTGACTGGGAGTAATGATCTCGGGCAGGCTGGGACCTAGAACTCACACTAAACAGATTTGGCATTGAAAATAACTTCACTACATTTAGCTCAAACTGGCCTCCTAATGTGAAATTTTCATCATGGGCTTATGCATTTCTCTGTGACTTAAAACCAAAGCCTTAGTCTTCATATTCCCCTCAATCTTAGCAATAATGACCAATATGTTTCCACAAGGACATCTTCCTTTCAGTAAGCAAATTACAAATCTCCACAACATTCATTTATTCATTTAGCAAACATTAAGTGACCACCTATTTTATCTATCTGCCAGACTCCGTTGACAAAAACATTGCCACTACCAACAAATGCAGTAAAACCAGATGAATCTTGTGGATTTCATTAAGAGAAAAATTTTGTATTTTTTTCTCCTTCCACCTTTCCAGAAAAAATTTCCATGCATTTATATTGGATATAGACCTGATTATGATTTGGTTTCTGTGCTAAAGGAACAAGGAACTTATCTTCATGGAGTAGCAAAATGGCACCCCACCAAGAGGAAGCCCAAAGCCCAAAGGAGCTCTTTGAACAACCAGGAGCCAGACTTTCTGGTGTGAGATTTGGCCAGAGTCTTGAGGGTGTCCAGCAATGGCAGACAGAGTCTCTGGGCTGAGTTATGGTTCTTGTTCCTTCTATGTTTATCTCCCTGTTATTCTTGCTTGATGTTCAGGCAAATGGATCCCATCTCCACACTGCTAAGAGAAACCAACATATAGATGTAGGATCTATCCCAGGCCAGAGCTTTGCTGGGAGAGGAATATCCCTAGGGCCAACTGAGTGTGGCAATGCACTTCGTAACTGACCCACCTCAAGGAGAAGGTGAAACTCTGGGAACCACATAGGGACCACTTGATCCAGACCCTGTGAAGGGCCTAGAGTGAATTCTCAGCCCATCAGGGTTTTGTCCTAATGAGGGAGGACAGTTCTTTCTCATATACCCTGGGTAGGAGTAGATTAAAGGGACTCACTATCTATCTCACTCATGAGGCACTTAATCAAATAATGCTTTGAACACTCACTTTTATTTCATTCTCATGCTGTTCTCTAACTTTTCCTGGAAATAAGTTTTAACCTCAACCTACAGGTGCCCAGAGAAAAGAAATGGAGACCTATCTATATTTACTTTATTATTTTGAAACCAAAATTAGAGCATAAGTTCTGGCAAAGGATTGTTTTACCCCTTCTGAGAATGGGAAGCAATCTAGAAAATGCAGCAAAGAAACACCAAAAACATTGTTATTTAGGAAACTCAAGTGACTTAATGGAAACTTGGGATATCTTCCCAGCTTTATCACTCACTTACTTAGTGTGTGAGCACAGGCAAGTATTCCACTTCTTTGAGCATCAATTTCCTGTTTGAAGGTACACTATTCTGGAGAATAGGGGGTGAATGGTTGCCAGAATCATAACTCACTTTTCTCTTCACCCCTAGCATTTCACATGAACCTAAGCCCAGCATACAGCTTGGTACCCAGAAGTCCTTCAGCAAATAAGTCCTGAATGAGTGAAAAACCTTTTACAAACAAGACACATACTCCAAATGGGTCACAACCCAGGCTCTTTGCAGTAGGACTTTTGGAAAATCTCTCTAGATGCGGCTTCATCTGAATGCTGATTTCCTGCAAACCAGCTGAGCTGTATTTACAGTATCTACATTTGTTTTGGAAAAAATCCAAATGTCCACTTAACTGGGCTGGAGGCCAGCATAATCTTTCTATATTATTTGTAACCA
The DNA here is from genome assembly GCA_028627145.1 of Eidolon dupreanum. Taxonomy (NCBI): domain Eukaryota; kingdom Metazoa; phylum Chordata; class Mammalia; order Chiroptera; family Pteropodidae; genus Eidolon; species Eidolon dupreanum. The sequence continues at coordinate 47,179,683 of CM053506.1, read as the reverse complement.
TGAGATTAATGGTGGGCCTTACCCTGAACCTTCTGGTTACATCATTCACCTGGGGCATCTCTTCAGTGCAGATAATAATGGGTTGGTCTTCATGTGGCAGTCATGCTCTGTCTTAGGAACCTGGCTTCTGTGGGAGGCAATGTGGGGATGGAGCTGCATTGTTTTAAAGCTAGACTATGGTGAGTGCTGAAATAAGTCCCAAGCCCAACCCACTCTATCTATCCTGTACCAGCTGCGTGATCTTAGGCAAGTCACTTAATCTCTCTGAACCTCAGTTTCCTCATATGTAAGGGTCTTATCACTTATTTCACACAGTTATGGTGAGGATTAAATAAAAGAAGTGCTTAATAAATACTTGCATTCTATCCATTGATACACACATTTACACATTTCTGTTGCCAATGGAAAGATGGATGAGCAGTTCATTTGATGTTAAAATAGGACACGCGTAACAGCTCAACAACAACAAACCCATTAAAAATGAGCAAAGGATTTGAATAGATATTTCTCCAAAGAATATATATCAATGAACAGTATGGACAGTAAGCACATACAAAGATGCTTCACATCATTAGAGAAATGGTAATCAAAACCACAATGAAATACCACTTAACATTCATTGGGATGGCTATAATAAAAATAAAAAAAAATAAAAACAAAAACAGAAAATAATAAGTGTTGGTGAGGATAGAAAGAAATTGGACCCTTGTGCACTGCTCTTGGCAATGTAAAATTGTGTGTCACTGTGAAAAATAGAATGGTGGTTAATCAAAAAAATTAAGCAAGATATGACTCAGCAATTAATCTTCCGAGTATATACCCAAAATAAGTAAAAGTTGGGATTCAAACAACTATTTGTACACAGATGTTCACTTTAGCATTATTAAAAATAGCTAAAAGATAAAATCAATTCAAGTGACCATTGATAGATGAAGAGATAAACAAAATGTGTCTACATAAACTGGAATATTATTCAGTCTTAAAAAGGAAGGAAATTCTGACATGTTACAATATGGATGAACCTTGAAGACATTATGCTAAGTGAAATAAGCCAGTAAAAAAAAAAGTCAAATATTGTATGCATCTACTTAGTCTTTATGTCAACTGCATAAAGACAGAAAGTAGAATAGTGGTTACCAGGAGCTAGGGGGAGAAGGGATTGGAGAGTTAGTATTAAATGGGTACAGAATTTCAGTTTTGGAAGATAAAAAGTTTTGGAAATGGATGGTCATGATGGTTGCACAACAATGTACTTAATGTAACTGAACTGTACACTTAAAAATGGTTAAAATGGTAAATTATATGTTATCTATATATAGTCACAATTTAAATATTCTAAAAAAAGATGACATAGGCTGTGATGTTATTTCCAACAGAGAAATCAGGTTTCTTGAGATTTTGATTTCCAAAGAGACTTCAACATTCTCCGAATTATTTTTCTTTGTAAGATGATTAGTAGTAATGATCTTAATCATAGCGATTTTACAGTTTTTTGAAACATCAGAGACAATCTCATTTCTTCCTCATAACGGACACCTTTATAGATGAAGAAACTGAGGCTTGAAAAGGACTCACTCTTCAGCAAGGACCTCAAGATCACCCAGATGTTTGCTTGGCAAAGCCAGAAGCACAGAGCAGTTGGAAGTGTGTGGGCAAGTCACCATGTATGTGGGCAGAACATAGGAACAGAAAGAGTTTTGTCCACTGAAGGCATATCTCCGTAAAGGCGGGGTTATCCAGGTTCTCCAACTAGGGTCTCAAGATTAGGCAATTTCCAGTCATGTTAAGGAACTCTGACAGGAAGAATCTGACCTCTGCCAGCTCAATCCTCCACTGGGTGCAAGCTGAGGAGGAGTGTAGGGTTTCCTAAGGGGATCACCAGTTCCTTACAGAAGATTATTTCTAACTGAACTAGAGATGCTGGGATATAACAATGGCCTGGATGTCCAAAGACTGGGTACTGGTCTTAGCTCCATCAGTAACTTCCTTTGTGACCTGGGGTAAACCGCTAACCTCTTTGGGCCACTGGCTTCTCTCTGCACCTTGTACCTCTCCATAGGTTGGTGTCAAAAACTAGAAACCAGTGGAAAGGTCTGTGTGAGCAACAAAGCATGTGTATGTGTGTGTGTATGTGGTGGGGGGGACATGTCCACTGAGCAAAGGAAGGAAGAGCCCCAAGGCTAGAGCAGTTTTAAAAGCACAGTTAAAGATTAGCATTCAACAAGCAGTTATAGAACATATGTCTGGCTTTCTGCCAAGGGAGTTTGTTTATAAATGGTATTTTACTTACTCCTCACATAGCCTTGTAAGGTGGGCATTGTTATCCTGTTTTCCAGGTAAGTCTTGGAGGAGTTAAAAAATGTGCTCAGGATCACACAGGTACTGAGCAATAGATGTTAATGCAGTTTTGCCTCCTGCACAGCCATCAAGTCACACTTCCTCCCTTGAGACTGCAGTTCGGGCCAGTAATGGATGCTGGCTGCTACATGCAAAGATGAAGATACAGTCCCTGCATCTGGGGAGTGAATCCCATCAATAGATAATACCAATGTACTGTGGTGGGTTCTGGGTACTTTTGCTGTAGCATCTTTGCCACATTTTTTTTCATTGCATAATTAATTGGCTACAAGGCAATTTTGCCATAAAAAAAGATAGCTGGTTGACAGTTTATTGGTTGGGTTTTTTTTCATCAGTTTGGTTTTATTTTTCCACTGATGAAGTTCTTGTGGTTGTTCTCATTTTTACATTACATATAAATCTTAGCTATTCCTTATAATGGTCTATATAGCGACAAGTAGACATGGTGGTGGTCTTAAAATAGTTAGCATTTCTTCCAAAGACAATGATTTGCTCCAAGAGTTGGTTTCTCATTTTGAAACACACTACATTGGGAGAAGATGGAGAGGCTTAGGGCCCTCTTTGCAGGCACAGAGTTGAATCCACATTTCCCTTAGAATGAAGACAAGTGCCTAAATACAATCCATAAAATAAAATCAGTTACTTACACAGTATTGTCATGGATCTACACACATTTAAAATGTATTCAAATATTTTGCATTTCACAATAAAGTGTTTCTAATTTTGTTATGTCCTTTTTTAGTCCCTCTTTTATTTTTCATTATTTTATCTGTTTTATGGAAAAATTGCCTTACAGTCAATTAGTTACGCAGCAAAAATGCTTGCAGCAAAGATGTCTATGGCAAAGATGCTTATAGTGAAAATATGGACATGGTGAGTGCTGAACTAAAGGAGCATCACATTTTTTTTTCGAGAAACAGTCAATAAAATTTAATATGGCCTCATGCGCCAAGGAGGCGGTGCCCGATTTGGAGGGGTGATGGCTATGTCCAAGTAGTCTCCTCTCTGGAACTTCTGCGACTGCAGGGTCATGGCGTCGTTGGTCCCCTTCCTCCCAGGCATGGTGCTGCCAATATCCTTTACTCGATAGCCAGGTCTTTTAATATCCATAAAGATAATTGCAAAATTGAAGTGCATGCCCTTCTTTCTAGCTTCTGGGTAGACTTCTTTCACTAAACTCGTCAGCTCTTTCAAGATTGCATCCATCCAGGTGTAGATCTGCAGCTCGCTGGACGGCATGTTGCGGCGGGAGAACTCGTCCATGCAGTGGTGACGGCCGTTGTTGGTGGTGAACATGCGCAGCAGCAGCCGGCACACCTTCTCCCGATCAATGGACTTCTTGGGCTCCTTCTTGATCTCCTCCTGGGTAACACGCGAGCAAGGGATATATATCCGAATTTAGAGGTGCTAGAAGGGATTTCTGGAAAACTTGTATATGAAGTAGGCTGTGAAGAGTACATAAGAGTTGGCCAGGCAAGAAAGGGTAGAAAGGTGTTCCAGGCAGAGGTTCCTGCATGGGTAACCATGCAGAGGCACAGATCAGCATGCTGTGTTTGGAGAACCAGATTTCTAGTCCACCTATGGTTTGGAGCTCAAGGTAGGGAAGAAAATAGAGCTGGAGAAATGGGCAGAATCTTGGGTATAGCCCCAGAGGCTTAGATTGTATCCTGTGGGTAATAGGAAGCCATGGGAAGGTTAAAAGCCAGGAAACCTTTTGTACACACACATACAAACACATACACATGTGCGTGCGCATACACACATGTACATACTCAAATTGAAAGAGAGAAGCCTTCAGCTGCATTGTTGAGAATGAGTGGGGGTAGTGGTAGGTAGCCAAGTAAGAAGGGAGTCTGGAACACTTGTTCAGAGGTTATTGCATAGTTTTGGCAAGAGCTGAGAGGGCCCCGAACTCAGCTTGTTATAAATCTGAATCCTGGGCTCCTAGCACAGGGCCAGGAATCAATGAAAGATGGTCTAGAGGGTGAGTTCTGGAATCAGGCTCCAGCAGTCACCAGCTGTGCAGCCTGGGGTGTTATTTCACCTATATGTTCCTTGAATTCTTCTGTTTTCAAATAGAGTTAACACCAGCACTGGATTGCAGTAAGGATTGAGGGAGGAGTAAGCAATGAAAGGAGTGCAGTGTAGTGTCTGGTGTCCCAGTCACAGCTCAGTAACTGCGTGGCTTGCTTGTGTGAAAGGGGTACCTCTTACCATCCCCGTGAAGGCTCCACTGCCTCTTCCTCAGTGCCCCCTCCCCCCTCTCCACCCGAGCTTCAAAGGAGGGGGCGGGCAGTTTAGTATTAAATGGCCTGGGTGAAATGCATTCTGCTGGCAATTGCCTTCATTGCCTGCTGTAAAAATACATCTATATTTAAATATGCTGGGATAATTCTTAAGTTTTATTAGTACTTAAATATTTTGGCATGTTTATTTCTCTGGGAACAATTATGGAAGTTTCATTGTTTTACTCACAAAAAAGAGACTAAATCTTTTTTTACAATAAACCCGTGACAGGTTGAATATGGCGTTATCCCCAGCGTGTGTCCTATTATTGTCTAGTCAGCTCTTGGGGTGCACAAGCAGAACTGGGGAGGGTGGGTGATGGTCCTCAGAGTGGTGCCTTGTCCATGGCCCCGGATGTCTCCTGTTTACCACTCCCCATCTGCTCTCTACCTTTTCCACTGTGGCTGCCTGGTGGACCTGTGTTCTCTGGCTTCCCATCAAGTTTGGCCAGTAGGAAAGCTCCAGCAGGAGATCGAGGGAGGGAAGAAAGGGAAATTGGAGTATTAGATTGCTGGCTTTCTCCCTTTGACGTCACCAGGGGCTCCTGTCTGGCCAACCAGATATCACCTTAGGCCTTGCTGTATCCCTATTGTCATAACTGCTCCCTCCTCCTGTGCCATCAGATCCAGTGTGAGAAGGGCACCCCATTGCTACTGCCTTCTATATGCCACACTGGCTCCATGGTTTTCTTCTACCCTGGCTCTGCTTTTGTAAATGGTCCCTTATTAGCTTCCCCTTAATAACGTCATCTGAGTGAGCCAGCTGTCTCCTGTAAAGACCCTGATGGACACGAAGCCCTCCAGAGGCCTTTGCCACTGAGGAAGTACACATGTATCTGGCACTTTGGTTAATGCTCATAACAATCCTGTAAGTGGAGAACGCAGGCAGGCTGCTTTCTCTTGTTGACTGAAAAAGACACTAAGGCCCAGAGAGGTTGCCTGTTCTTCCCAATGTCACACAGCTAGTAAGCAAAGAAAGCAGAACTAAAGACCAAAGTCATTGAGCACAGGCTCCAGATTCTTCCTACCCCTTCAAAGCTGGCAGTTGTGGAAAGTCTGAGAGAGTGATGGGGAAGCATTGAGGTCAATCGTTCTTCCACCTTGAAGAAGATCCCACTCATACTTGCTGTACAAAGTGCTGGTCTCCTTCCTGGGACAGATGAGAGTACGGGATGGGGGAGGTGCAGCTAAGTGATATGGGAGAGACTGAGGACTGGTTCAGTCCCTGTTTTAGCTTTGTGACTTTGAACAAGTTACTTAAACTCTCTGGGCCTCTGTTTCTCACTTGTATCATTAAGATAATACTTGCTGGGCAAGGCTCAGAGCCAGAATGACCGCATTAGCCTTAAAATAATAATAATGAAGGATTACTGAGTATACACCTGGGTCTAGAACTATCCTAAGCACTTATGTGTAACGTCTGGTTGAAGCAGCTACTGCTATTATTAACCCCATTTGACATGATGCAGAAATGAAGGCACAGAGAAGTTAAGTGGACCTTTCCCTCCTGTAATTGCTGGCATTTGAACACAGGCCAGTGGGCCTCTCCATAGAAGAGGAACTTCAGTGGGGCATAGGGTACATCCAGTTCAAGCAACTTTACAGGTGGAGATGTGAGGCCCGGGCAGAGCAAGCACCCTGGCCAGGATTACACAGGAACAGGAAGCCAGTCCTTCAGACTCCAAATTCAGTTTGTCACTTGTGGAGTTACCAAAATACAACCTACTAAGGATCAGTCTTCAAGTGGTCAGTCTCTCCTCCACTCCCCTTCCATGTGAATGGAGGAACCACTGACCCCGTTTAGCTGTGGCATCTGGGGTGGCCCTGGGCCCACCTGTACATCAGTCCTGATGCATGTGTTTAGGGGCAGAGCTGGGACCCAGTAGGAGCGTTTTTCTTATTAATAGCTGGGCGGCACTGCCCTGATGTCCAGTTTGTGGATGAACCAGCCCCCTACCCAACTCATGTGTACATTGACCTTAGGCTCTTTGAGAGCAGAAGAAGGCCTGGCTTGGCCTAGGAAAGCGAGGAATAAAAGTGGGCCAGCCAGAACAAATGCCAGCCATAAACACCAGTGCAGCTATCCTGGAGCCAATTTATTGTCGAGACTCAGAGAGAAATGCTTGCAACAGGAAATACAGCACATGCTCCATAAACAGAAGCCATTGCTTTATTTGTACATTTCACGAGCTCTGGTTTCCTCCAGGTTGTGACATTTTCGACATTTCAATCCTTTACGGCAGGCACATGGTGGAAATTTCATTACCGCAACTCTAGGTCCAGGGAAAATGCCAACCACTATGTGGAGAGATTTAATTCAATCCTTCAAACACTGGGTGAGCAGCCCTTCTGCACACGGCACTGGGAAAGAGGCAGAGGAGAATACAGGAGGCTCTGTTCTCAGGGAGACCCCAGATCAGGGAGAGAAGCCACACAAACACAGCAGGGTCAATAAATCAAGAAGAAAGAAACTCTCGGTGCAGGGACAGGAGGCTGCACTGACAGTGGAACAACACACAGGCTTGAGTGCAGGTACTTTTTCCATTTCTCAGCTGTGTGATGTTGGGCAAGTCAGCTAACCCACTGCACCCCACCAACACTTTCTTATCTGTTAAAGGGGAATATTAATATTGATCCTAAGGGGTTGCTGTGGGGACTGAGGTCCTGCCCTGTTGAAGCAGCTAGCACTATATATTGTTCTCCTCACAGCAATTAGTTGGCCTGGGGCTCTGGAGGAAGGAAAACTCACTCCAGTTTGAGTGATCCAGAAAGGCTTCACAGAGGAGGTGGCATGGAGCTGTCTTGAAGGGTGAGAGGGGCTTTGAGAGGTGGAGATGGCAGAGGAAATAGCTCATGGGAAAGCTAAAAGATAGAAGGAAAGGTCTGTGGGGTTACAGAAAGTAACCATAGGTAACAGGGAAGGGCAGAGATCTCTGAATGAATGAGGAGAGCCTTGAAGAAGATGACCATGACAGCCAGTGTTCCATGGGTTTTTGTTGATCATTCTTGTGAACGTATCATAATTTTGAGTGGGAATTATGGCTTTTATCTAAAGAATATCATCTGATCTGAGTCAAGAAGCAAATTCCAACAGAAGATACCATGCGGCTCCTGTTTATGGAGAAGTGGAAAAGGAACTCTAAGTGGGGTGGGCCTAGGAAGGCAGTAAGAAAAGCAGAGTAGGCTGACCACAGGGTGGGATGTAGACTACACAGGCAGTCTCTCTCAGGCAGAGCACTTGGGCAAGGGTGTCTGGCTCCTGCTCAGTCTGGACTACTGGGCAAAGGCCACTTCCCCTAGCCTAGGAGTTAGTAGGAAAAGAAAGGGATTGTTGGCAGGTGGATGAGAGAGGCTGGAACAAAGAGCCTTGGGGAGAGAGGGAGAGAGGGAGAAACGTCTTTTTTCTCACTTAGCCAGCTCAGTAGGTGCCCTGGAAACTTTCTAGACCAAGTACAGAGAATCTGGGCCCAGGCCTGGCCAAGTGAGCTTGAGACAAGTCAGAAGCGTACAGGCCTTAGTTCCCACTCTTGACAATCTGGCTGTGACCCCACTCCCAGCTCTCTGTCAGGCCCATTTTACAAAGACTGGAAAGGAAGCCAGTAGCGGAGCCTCCACTGGCAAAAGAGACCCCAGCTCTCATTATCCAGCCATTGTAGACAGAGCTGGGGGAGAAGATGATAGTCTAAATTCTTCTCTTTTACAGGTAGGAGAGACATTTCAGTTTCAGTCTGCCAGAACAAGGCTGGGTTTAATGTTAGAGAACAGTCTGTTCTGAAGGCCCCAAGAATGCTGTTCCTGGAGAAAAGCGTGTTCTCTCCCTAATCCTAGCTCCCATGTGCTTGTTTCTCAGCTTAGCAGTGTGTGTGGTTGTGATAACCAATTCTTAGAAGGAATCAAGGAAAAACTTCTCTCATCATCTCTCAGGATATCCATTGTACAGATGGCAAGATTGAGGCCATCCACAGCAGGGAAGTCACAGCTAGATGGAGCAGGGCCTATATCAGAGCTAGGATCCAGGTCCCCTCTCTCCCAGATGTCTCTATTCTGGATGAGGTTATTTGTGCCCCAGAACTCAGAAATGTACTTCAAGGAATCCAGCCCCTTCCTGACATCTGATGTAAAATGTCAGTTGTCTGTGCATTTTTCTGGAGAGAGGATTTACAGCTTTCATTGGGTTTCTTGATGGTTTCTATCTTTATTCCCCAAAATGTTTTAAGAAAAAAAAATTAACAGTAGGCACTCATTGCTGTGTTCTGCAAGTTTGCATCCCTCGGACCGGAGGCAGGGAGCCCCCATAGTCCTCCCTGATAGGCAGGAGGCATGCCCTATTTTCAGTCTGGAAGTCTACTATCTTCACAGTGATGGCTGGTCCCCCTCTGTGACTCTGACACATTTTCCTGGGCCCTGAGCAGGAATGCTAACACACGCTTGCTCACATTTCCTCCTCAAAGTTCATCCCACACAACAGCCCTCTCCCTCAGAACCCTGGGAACTCATGGTGGAGTTGCTGCCTTGCCACACCCGCCTCCCTCCTCATTTTTGCCTGAAATACTAGGAGAGCTTTAGCCTCATTTAAAGTAGGCTTGTCATTTTATAGTTGCCCAGAAAAGGGGAGGACCATTCTTGCATTCACAGCGGTTCTAAAGCTAGAATATGATGAGGAAACTCAAGCAGGCTACTGGATTCAGTAGAGGTTCTTCCTCCACCTGGAGGCCCCATGTGGTCTAACTTCGAGGTTGAGCATTTTGAGGGAGGGCCAGCATGCAGAAAACTACTTGCTGCTGGACTGAGCTGCTCTTGTGGCTCACAGGCTGTGGATTCCCATCATGAGGGGTGCAGCCTAGAGAACCTCTTCCTTCCCAGAGAACCATGTGAACCACACACAGACAGGCTTGATAAACCAGGACTGACAGAGCACACAAAAGGGCCCAGTTCACTCACCGGCTAATTTATTCATTCAACCAATATTAATTAAGTTGTTATAGTAAGTTATATTCCACGGGCTAGTGAGACAACGATGACCAAGGTAGGCCCTGAAGTCCTAAGGCTGACACTGTCATAGAATAAGAGCACAATTGAACTTCCACTATAGGAGAACTCTATGTGGTTCCTTACAGAGTTTACAGCAGCATAATTATATTCAGCAACCTAAAGATGATGTACAGTGGGACTTGCTATTAACTTTCAGTTTCTTCTCTTCATTCAATAATTGGTGAAACCCTTAGCCCAAAGTAGCTGCTGAAGCCTTCCCTTCCTCCCTCCCTTCCCTCTTTCCTTTAGGAATTAATAAGTACCATATGCTAGGGAAGATGCTGGGAATGCAAAAGGAGGTTCTAGAGAGGAAGTCAACTAGAAATCAGATCATTATAATGCAATGTGACAGTGCTCTGGTAACGAGCAAGCCCAGGGCATTATGGAAGCTCAGAAGAAGGACCCCGACATACACTGAAACATCTTGGTTGGCTTCTACAGGAAAGTTTTGTTGGAGCTCCTTCTTTTACCTTGCTAAGCTTCTGCCATGTTCTAGACACTGTGCTGAGGGCTAGGTGTGGAATGGTGAGGAGTACAAGCCAGACCCCTCTATTTCTAAGGGGCTTGCCCAATCCCAGCTGGATATTTCTGCTAGCATTGTGCAGCTCCTGGCTCCTCCTCTCTGTGTCCCTGGCCTCTCTTGTCCAACTAGTCTGGGGTGGACTGCCTCATCCTCCTTCAAAAGCCTTCCTCATAGGGAAAGGATGCTCATTTTCTGCCCTTGGGACTGCTCAGAATTATGGTCTTTACATACTGCCTTTCTAGTGTTCCACTACTTTCTAGAACTCAGAGCCTGCCTCTGTATATATATATACCCTGCAGAGGGCCTGTCCCCAGTGACCCATTGCACAAGAAAACCTACAGAGCCTGCTCTGGTCCTTTCAGAGCCACCTCTGTGTCCTGCCATGTTACAAAGGCAGGAGAGGACCAGGTGTGAGCAGGAAGAATAACTTCTGGATTGAATCCAAAGGAAGTATTTCTTCCATTGTCCAGAGGTGTGTCTTCTACACCCCTGCCTATGTCACTCCACTGTTAAAGTGCTCTGAGTTGGCAGCATTGGGTTTTAAATCATGTGGCCTCTATATGCCATTAGTGAAATTCAGAAGTGAAATCAATTGAAAATGTTAATTAAACACAGTTAAGGCATGGAGTGGTTTAAATAATATAAGCAATATGGCCACTGCACTTAGCAGTAGGTATTTGATATTTTTAAATAAGACTTTATTATTCCAGACCAAATTCCAATGAAAAAAAAACTGAAAAATAACCAATTTCTCACTTATCAGTCTGCTGTCATTCAAGTGGAGCAACAGAATTCAATTAAAAGTTGAGCTTTACACCCCTAGAGGCAGTGTCTGGTAGTCAAGGTACAAATACTATTTATCCATTGTGGATGTGCTGTGTCACCCTGAGCAAGTCGCTTAATGTCTCTGTTCTAGTCTTCACATCTATAAAATAGGGACATTATTTGAATTGTGGGAATGGGAAACAAAATTTAAAAAGTGAGAGTGGTTTTTACATGCTATCATTTTGATCGTTTGTTTGTTTGTTTGTTTGTTTTCTTTATTTGTAGCTCTCTTTGAACCACTTGGGATTGGAGGCTGGGATAAAAGCTGAATTCTGCACAGACATGAGGGGTTACTTCCCACTGCCTTAATCTCATAGGGAGACCCAGTTTCCAAGAACTAAGAGGTCTCCCCTACGGGGGGTCCAAAGGTAGGCAGAGGACGCTTCTACACGTCAGTCTCACGATTTCTACACTTCTACATCCAAGGCAAAATGCAATTTTCGAGGGTCCCAGAGTTTGTTCTTGGGTTTGGGATGAAAGGGACAATAGGCAGGTTTACCTTCAAAGGCCAACCCTGGCTTCTGTTGCTTCTTCACTCCATCCCAAGCCATCACTTTGAATTATACATGAGGTGTTTGCAGGAGCTGTGATGATTTTTGAAATATTTCTCTAATTGATGAGAAGGGCTTTGATAAATTGCTATAGAACCAGGAGCATCTGATCACAAGAAATTCTGTCTTGTTTCTCCTTGACAGATGTTTATTTGACTTAAAGGAGGTTTAGGATCCAAAGGAACTATTTCTCTCTCCTGGAACTTTTATTGTATTGAGAGAAAACAAAATAAAACAGAAATTCTATGGTTTTATTTTCAAATCCGAATAAGGAAATTTCTCCAGGGTCTGAAGTCTTACCTGCCACATTTGGATGAAGGGGTTTGCGGGCAGGGAGTTGAAGTGTGAGGTCTCTGTTCAGCTTCAGTTCTTGCTTTTCCGTAATGTTCTTCTCATGGCTGCTAAAAGGGGAGAGACAAAATATCTGAGAATCAGGCTACACAAGCACCAACCAACAAGAATATTGGAATGGGCATCAGCTATAGGCTGACACAGGAGCCTGCTGGGCCAGGCATTAACTTTTGCTTGCTGAAACATGATGGTGTCCAAGGGCCCAAGGGGAGGGCACCAGAGTGGTAAAATGTGTGTCTACAAAAAATCCATAGCTAACATTGAACTTAAAAATAAAGGTCTGAATGCTTTCTTCCCTATGAGAGAGAACGATGCAAAATTGTCCACTCTCGTCACTATTATTCGACATCATACTAGAAGTTGTAGTGCAATAAGGCAAGAAAAAGAAATAAAATGCATACAGATGGTAAAGAAAGAAATAAAACTTTTCCAATTTATAGACAACATGACCATAGAAAATTCCAAAGAATCTGCCCCCCAAAACTCTTATTACTAAGTTTAGAAAAGTTGTAGGATACAAGATCAACATGAAAAATCGATCATGTTTTTTATATGCTGGTAATAAATAATTGGAAACTAGAATTTTAAAAAACAATACCATTTTTTTAAAGTTTCTTAAAATTAAATACTTATCTACAAATCTAAGAAAACATATTTAGGACTCACATGATAAAGACTACAAAACACTAATGAAAGCAGTAACACCTAAAGAAATGAGAGAAACACTGTTTTCTGGATTGAAAGAGTATAGTTAAGACATCAAGTCTCCCCACACTGCTCTATAGATTTAATGCATGTCCAATAAAAATCCTAGGAGAATTTTTTGTGGATGTAGACAAGCCGATTCTAAAATTTACAGGAAAAGAAACCAGAACCAGAATAGCCGTAAACATTTTGGAAAAAAAAAAAATAGATGTGGAAGACTGACACTACTCATTTTAAACTTGCTATAAAACTCCTTTAATCAAGACTGCAAGGCATTGGCAAAGGGATAGACACATAGCTCAATAAAACAGAATAAATAAACAAAAAATAGACACAAATAAAATCAACTTATGACATTTAATTATCTTTTCAAGAAATGGCATTGGAACAATTGAACATCCACTGGGCAGGAGGAAACTTGAGCATTCTTGATAGACATATAAATGTAAAATGACAAAACTTTTAGAAGAAAACAATCTTCATGACCTTGTGTTAGGCAAAAAGTTCTAAGATTTGACACCATAAGCATAATTTATAAAATAAACAACTTGATAAATTGGCCTTTCTCAAAATTAAAAACTTTTCCCCATGAAAGACACTGTTGAGAGAATGAAAATATAAGCTACAGACTGAGAGACAATATTGTAAATCACATATTCAACAAAGGACTGGTATCCAGAATATACAAAGAACTCTTAAAACACAACAGAGGGAACATAAACAACCTAATAAAAAATTGGGCAAGAAATTTAGACAGACACTTCCCCTAAGATACGCAGATGGCAAATAAGTTCATGAAATTCAAAATAAAATAAAAACACAAGATAGCATTAGAATCTATTAAAATGGCAACCACCACCACAGAACAAACAAATGAACAAACAAAAACCCCACAAATACTAGTGAGTATGTGGAGCAAATGGAACTCTCATACATTGCTAGAGAGAATGCAAAAAAAAAAAAAAAAAAAAAAAAAAAAAAAAAAAAAAAAGAAAGAAAGAAAGAAAAGTCACTCTGGAAAACAGTTTGGCAGTTTCTTATAAAGTAAAACATATACGTACAATATTCACCCAACAATCCCAATCTTTAGCACTTACTCAAGAGAAATAAAAATGTATTCATATAAATAGTTCCCCATTCATAATTGCCCAAGCTGGAAACAACCTAAATTCCTTGCAATGGGCGAATGGATAAACACTAGAATACTACTCAGCAATAAAAAAGAAGGGGCTTTTGATAAATGTCACAACATGAGTGTATCTCAAAGGTATCATTATGCTAAGTGCAAAAGCTACCTTATAAGGATACATATTGTCTGATTCCACTTGTATGACATTCTGGAAAAGGCAGACTATGGGGCTGGGGAACAGATCAGTGATTGCTTAGGGTAAGGGTGGGAGGAGGGTTCAACGCAAAGGAGCAACATGAGGGAATATTTTTGGTGGAGATGGAAATGTTCTATGTCTTGTTTGTGATGGTGGTTACATAAATCTATATTCAGATAATTGCGCACGTGCACGCGCGCATGCATACACACACACTCACACACACACCAGTAGTCTCTTCTACCAATCTGTGATGGCCACATTAGTTCCATCTTTGTCCAGCCCTCTTATTAAAGTCTCCTTCTGAGAGATCCCTTGCCCCAAAGCTTCGTGAAGACCTCTCATCACAGCCACTGTTCTCAGTGCCCACCCATCAAAGCTGCCAAGGAGATGGTCTTCCTGTACTCCCCCAGATCTGGTACTACCTCTCGTCCTTGACACTGCTACCAGCACTGCCAAGCACCCAGCCAGTAGATAAGCCCACCAGTACCAAGGTGCCAAAATAGTTGTGCCCCTCCCAATCTCCTGTGCAACAGGGGAAAAGATGTATTGAGCTGAAGGAAAAAGATACCTGTCCCCTTTTTTGCATCATACTTTCATAGAGATGTTGCAAAGCATTCCTGACTTAACAGAAATTTTTGCAGAAACAGCTCATGTGGTTTTATTTTCACTCGCAGCTGAGCTCCACCCCCATTTCCCACACCCCAGCCCCAAGGCATGGGGGCTAAGCTGGAAAACAAACCTGAGTGGGAGACCTCGAGCTGTGCTCAGACGCCGCCCTCCCTCTGAGGTCCCTCTTCCCTTAGGGCCAGTGGGCTCCCAGGAGATACAGGCCCCCCAAAGACATGCATTCTCTAATTTCTGTAAACTATGAGTGTGTTGTGTTACATGCCAAAAAGGATTTTGCAGTTGTAATTAAAGTTGCGAACCTTAAAATAGAGAGAATATATGAATTATTTGGGTGGGCCCAATCTAATCACATGAACCCTTAAAAGCAGAGAACTTTCTTTTAGTGGAGACAGAGAACTGAGGCAGAAGGAGAAGTCAGAGATTCCAGCATGAGAAGGACCCATTGTGCCGTTGCTGGCTTTGAAGAAGGAGAGGCAACAGGACAAGAAATGCAGGCAGTCTTAACAGGTTGAGGGAGGCTCCCGCAACCCCCAGGAAAGAAACAGGAACTCAGTCCTATAGCCACGAAGGATGAAATTCTGCCAAAGATGAGCATGGGAGCAGATTCTCCCCCTGATGCCTCCAGAGAAAAGCCCAGGCCGACCAACACCTTGACTTTGGCCCTGTGAGACCTGAAGCAGAGAAACCAGCCCAGCTCACCCAGACGTCTGACATATAGAACAGTGAGCTAATAAACTTGTGTTTTTTTGAGCTCCTGTGCTTGTGGCAGTTTTATGACAGCAATAGAAAAACTAATGCAGTCATCATGCTAATAAACTCTTGACAGGCCCCTCCAACACACCCAGACAAGACTAAACCCAGGGTCTCAGGGTCAACCTGAAGCCCCTCTGTAATTTATGCTGTCTCCTTTCCTCTGTTTCTATCTTCTCATCCCAGCAGCCCTGTCCCTAGCACACAAGGGCTGACTGATAGATGCTTCACTGAATAGGCCACCAATGGACCATCATAGAACTTAAGAATTATTCGATTTGAACAAAAACATTCTAGCTCCCCCCTTCACAGGTCCCCATAAACTCAGTATGATTCATGGCTTCAAATTTAAGCAAAGATACAAGCACCCTGTCAGTCTCCTTTAAGTTCTTTCTGGAATCCAGGCAGAATATAAATGCTGACCAAGGAGAAATAGGGTAGGCCTAAGCTACCTTTTCTGGAACCAGGAGCTAGTCTCTTTTTTCTCTGGTTCAGTTTCCTCTACTGAAACATGAGGGATGAGACAGATGGGACCCAAGTTCCTTCCAGCCTTAGGGAATCTAGAAATAGGCATCCCCACCACCACCGTCACTACTACCAGCTTTTGCTGGCTCCTGAAAAGAAAACAATGGCTCTGATGTGAAGTATCAATGAGCCCACTCCAGCAGGGACTCTTCTGAAACAGAAGTCAGGAATAGAACAGCCCGGGACATTTTTGGTATTTATTCAGTGTTGTGGGTTGAATTACGTTCTCCAAAAAGATGTTATAGAGTCCTAACCCCAGTATCTGTGAAAGAGCCCTCAAATGGAAACAGAATCTTTGCAGATGTAATACTTAAGATCAAGTTGTTAGGGCGGGCCCACATCCAGTATGAATGGTGTCCTTATAAGAAAGGAAAAGAGAGAGGCATGAGGAAGAAGAGGACTGTATAATGGAGTGGTACATCTATAAGCCAAGGAGCACCAAGGATTTACAGCCACCACCACCAGAAGCTAAGAAGAGGCAAGGAAGAATTCTCCCCTACAGGTTTCAGAGGGAGCATGGCCCCACCGACACCTTGATTCTGGATTTCTAGCCTCCGGAACTGTGAAGAATGAATTTTAGTTGTTTAAGCCACTCAGTTTGTGGTACTTTGCTACAGTAGCCCTAGAAAATTAGTCAATAAATCTTTATTCAGCACCTACTGTGTGTCGGGTACTGGTCTAGGCTCTGGAGACAGTGCGGTAACACAAACAGATAAAAGTCTCTGCCCCTGTGAAATTTCATCAGATTATTGCTCTGAGGGGGACAAGGAATTTGTCCAAAAAGGTGTCATTAGAAGGGTACATAGTGTTTGTAGTCTTCCCTATTTATTTGCGATGGGATATGCTATTTTTTATTTTTGGTCATTTTCCAGACAGAATCATAGAATATTAGAGATGGAAGAATTTCTATAGTCTGAATTCATGATTTCTCCAGTACTGGAACTTGAGTTTAGGAAGAGAAAGTGCCCAGCCCAAATTGACCCTTCAAGCCGTGATGGTGCGTGCCCAAGGCTCTGGTCAGTTTGGGTACTGGGCTAGGGGATGTGGTCCATGTGAATTATGGATTGATGGGTTGCTAGGAATGGGGTTTCCTGGGATCCAACTTTGGGGACTCCAGTGGTACTGTGACTCAAGAGATTTGCTCAGACAACATGTGGCTTTTGTGTGGTGCAAGGGAATCCACCACTTCGTCCCAGGCATCTCACTGTTTAAGACTATTAAAGGGATATAGGGCAGAAAGGGAATAAATTAGAGTGATATTTTGGTCAGATTCATAAGAGTAGCTTAGAGTGATTTAGTTGAAATGGGTCATGTTGCATAACAGATATTTCTCATACTGTACACCATTGCCTTATTATGGATAGTGAAAGGTGTCCAGGACTCTCAGTCACAGGGAAGGAGCTTGGGGAAGGTTGGGAGATGGAGAACAGTCTCATGACCCTAGCTGAGGCCCATCCTGACTGTTGAGCTGAGGAACCATCAAGGATAAGAAGGTAGAGATTAGCAGTTATGGTTAGCCTTTGAACTCAGACAGACTTGAGTTCCAATCCCATCTGTCCCTTACCAGTGAGTGGCATGACTCTGGGCAAATTAAGTCATCACTCTGAGCTTCAATTTTTCTCATCTGCAAAATGGATATACATACAAGTAGTATTTTTCTCAAATTGCTTCTAGGAGGGGTAAGTGGGATGGTCAACGTAACCAGTTAGCTGCCACGGTGAGGAAGTAGGAGAGGGACCCCCACTACAATGGTCCACAGGTTGAGCAGTGCAGAGAGAAGATGGAAGGGACTGACGGGAGGAAGGCTGGGGGACAATGCCCAACCTGAGGGCAAAGAGTATGCAGTTAGCCCCTTCTCCTCCCATGGGCATCACTACCCATGGGCTAGAACAAAGCAGAAAGAACAAAGAGATATGGACCAGATGGCACAGCTTTGTTTATCTTTCAGTGCCACTTTGCTTGGCTCCAACTCTAGCCCATATTTAGATATTATTCTGGTCTCATCTCTTCCTCAGCCAGATATGCATTTCTGCCCTCCTATAATTTCCCAGGAGGTAGCATCTACATTTAAAAGAATAGGCTAAGGATGGCCATGGCCACTGGTTCTTATTTCCATTAATGGCACTTTTGTCCATTAGGCTTAGAAATTTCCTATTACCTCACATCTCCCAATAAACTCCATCACCAGGTCATGTTGATTTGACATCTTAAGCATCTCTTGAATTCATTCATTCCAAATCTTTTATCATCATTCTTGACCAAGTGATTACCACCTCTTTCCCATATGGATGGTGCAAAGTTCTCCTAAACAGGTGTCATCTTTCCTCATCTGCCTGTCTCCACTCTCATCCACCAAAACTGTCAGAGTGACCCTCCTAAAACACAATCTGGGTATATCACTCTGCTTTACACTGTTTGATGGCTTCCCATTGCTCTTGTGAAGAACAAATCCCTAACATGGCCTACAGTATCCTCTGTAGTTTGTTCTACCTGTCTCTCCATGCTCAACTTGCCTTCCTCTTACCCTGACTCAGTCAGCTTCAGTGACCTTGGACTCCTTTTAGCCCACTACTTGTGCATTGTTCCTCCCTGCCACAGGGCCTTTGCAAAAGTCATGTCCTCTGTCAAGAAAGTTCTTACTCTTCTCTTTTTTTACCTGTTTCCCTTCTACTCATCCTTCAGATTTTAGTTCAAAGGTCACTTTTTAATGGAATCGTCTTCTCTAGATTAGTTCACTTTCTCCTTTACATTTGTCTCTCATTAGCCTACCTTTTTCTTTCCAGTGTGTTCTTAGTTTGTAATAATATATTCAGAGATGCAGTGGTTGTTTGCCTCCCAACCAGACTATAGGATCTAAGAAAGCAATGATCTGTCTATTTTTCACACCATTTAGCCCCTGGCACTTCCTGGAACATGGTAGAGCTCAATAAAGATGTTATTGAATGAATTAAGGATCCTCTAGAGATGATGACTTTTCCTGTGATCTACCTGTGTTTCTGTGTAACTACTAGCTGCCTTTGGTCACCTACCAGCCTTTTTCAAGTTCTCATATTTGCATCCACACTCATACACACTCAATCTCTTAGGAACAGCAATTGCTTACAATGCTTTTGATTGATCTTTTTCTCTTTTCATCGGAGACTCATATGATGGAGCAAGAACAGCCCACTGAGCTACTTACTCAGTGTAAGTGGGAAGAAATGCATAGTAAACAAGGCTGGAAATTTTCTTGGGGCTTTAAGAACTTTAGCCTAGAGCTTGAGGAGTCTTGGTTTGTATTTAACAGAACATCAGGGCAAGAGGGCTCCCAAGATGCTCAGACTTCTACACAGAGCTTTGTTCCCAGAGCTCAATGCTCCTGTTCTGGCTGAGTCCACACATGCCTGAGATGACTGAGGAAGGCGTCTTAGATGGTGGCAGGTTAGTTGGGAAAGATCCATCATCACTTAAGTAGCAGGGCTGGGGCCAAGCTCTCAGTGTTTAAAGTCAGATGTCTCTTTCCATTATCAGCTAACTTGCCTCCTCTGGGACTTCTTAAACCACTTCTCTCTTTCTGGCACATAAACAGAAGAGGGAGTGAGTACAAGACCATACATCTCTGGAAAGGCAAGGATGAAAGGTTCAAGGATCTTTTGAATATAGCTGGAAGAAGAGCACTCATGGGCAATGTTAGGTGGAGGCATCAGGCAGGAGTGGGTCAGAATGGCGCCAAGCATGGAACCCATTAGTGTTCTTCTTGTGATTATGCTCCTTCTGGATTCCTGAAGGACAGGGCACAGGTGTCCTGCTGTCTTCAGTCTCACCCAGTTATGCCTCAGAGAGGATTAAATTCCCAGTGGGTTCTTAGAGAATGCTTTTGGCAGAGTCAACTTGGCTATGACATTGAACAATTATTCATCATTCCTGGGTCTCAGTTCTCCCATCTCCAAGAGAAGAGGGTGGGACCCAATAACTCACCTAACACCTTCCAGAGCTGATCTCCATGGGAAGAAGAGATGGTTCCTAGAACTCTCCCCGTTTCTCTGTTGTTCATGGGACAGAAAGCCAAATTGTTTGTCTGTAGTCACCAGAACAGAGGGGGCACTTAGGGATAGTGGTGTCACGCCCTGAGTTCAAAGTCCAACTGTGTCCCTTTTAAATAACATGACCCTGAGCAAATTGTTTAACCTCTTTCAACCACAATTTTCATCTCTATGAAATAGAGAAAAAAGCATCTTTGTCGTCAGGTTATTTGAGAATCAGCAAGGTAACACATGTCATATAAGACCTGTAGGGAACATACAGAAAGTGCTTTTGTTTATAGATGGGAGGGGGTGACTATTCCACAGAGTTTGGGTTTCTGTGAGGTTTGTGGTTGCCCTGGGTATACCTCCAGCTTCACTCAGCTAGAAGTAGTTAGTGTTAACACAAGTACACAGAACCCTGGAGAAGAAATGCAGGTCCTACCCAGAGGTGGTAGAGGTAAACACTTAGGATCAGGCTGCTGGTGAAGACCAGGCTGGCTTCAAGCTCAGGTGCTCTGACTTATGTCCACAGCTCAATGGGTCCAGAGGGACCTCATAGCCTGAAGGGACTTCATGAAACCTTTTTTGAACCCAATTTAGAGGCCCTGCTACAAAGGAAAAGACTGATAGAAAGAACATGCTTCAAGTGTTTGCCAACAAGCCTCAAAATGACAGTTTTACCCAAGAATTAATGTCTAGAAAATTAATTGAAACTTTACCCTTGCATGTGAGTGCCTCTATTTTCCTAATATAGTCAATGAGAAGGAAGAGTTCTAAGATCTGCATCCAGATTGATCCTCATTTGGCAAAGTAACCCCGGGCTAGTAACAGCTTCACTGACCCCTGTTTCTACCATCTGAAGAATGGCATGATCCTGGCTCTAGTGATCTCCCAGGGCCATCGTGAGAACCAGGCAAAGTCAGGCCATGGATGTTCATCTCAAGCGGGTAGAATGAAGAATTCAAAGAAATAACCAGAAGACTTAGGTCCTGAGGGGCTGACCTGGGGACTATATACTAGGTGACATGACCTAGATTTAAATCTCAGGACTGTCCCCTCTCGCTGCACTAGACAACATATTGATTCTCCTAAAGTTTCAGTTTTCTTATTTTAAAAAGAGTAGAAAGGGGATGATAATATCCACATTAGAAAGATATCCTGAGATTAAATATAGTCCAGCAGATAAAAATGCTTTGCTCTGTGGCTAATCATAAACATTTGGAAAATGTTACCTGGTAGAATGGGTAGGTGTCTGGAAGCAAGCAGGCACCCCAGTAACCCTCCACATGCCTGAGGGGGCAGGGCAAGGGCATAATGAGGAGGCCAGACAGATTTGTCTTTGTTTATCTTCTCTGAGGAGGTGTGCCTTGTACCAAAATGTCTGCCAGGAACATGACACAGGGAACATGGTTGCTTTTGTGAAATCAGACCCGCTCTCTGTCCCTCGGGCCAGGCATGATTTAATAAAATCCTGTTTACCTCTGGTTGGAGCTGCAGTTTTCAAGATTTCCTTGAAAACACATCCCAGATGGCCCCAGGCGGATCACTTCCTGCACACCAGGAACATAATGCATATCCCTCTTGGGCGGGCTGGTCTCCATTCCAGAGAGATGGCTTCACTGACCACAAGGGCTCAGGGCTCTGTGGCTCTTCTCCTTATCCTCCGCCCCCATGCCCTCAGCCACTCATCTTTCAGAATCCGGGGGTGGGACCTGGTCGCCAGAGAGAGGCCTGGCTGAGAGGTAGTCTTTGCCTGTAAATAAGGCCAAATGCACAGGGCCCTTCCTCACGTCTTCAACCCTGCAGGAGCAGATGTGCAATGTGAACTATAAACCCAGGCCCTGCACATCTCCCAGTCAGATGTCAGCAGGCTGCACTCAGGCCACTGCCTCGGGCAGATGGAGTTCTTGTGTACTCAGCTCTACCCCAGACAAACGCGTTGGGTCTGCAACTTCCTTTCATCTCTGTGTCCTCTGCACACCTCACCTTGTACTCCCAGGGCAGCCCACCTCAGGGCCGAGATGTGTTTATGTGGCAGGATTTCTTGGCAACCACCTTTTGATTTTACAAACAGGCAATGTGGAAACACAGAAAAGGTGAAAATGATGAGCCCATGAGAGACAGAGAGAGGGCAGGGCGAGGGCGAGGGCGAGGGCGAGGGCGAGGGCGAGGGCGAGGGCGAAGGAAAAGAAATCCTGGAGCACAAAAACAATTATATAAGACTCTAGAATCAGGGGTCTGTCAACTCCAGCATAAATTCTTTTAGGGAATCAAAGAAATACTGCAATCTCTAATTTTACGTTTGGAGAAACTGAGGCCCAGTAATGGGAAGAGAACTGCCTGAGCCCGTCAGGAAGAGAATAAAGTTGGAGCAAAGAGGTTTTCTAGATCCCAATGGCATTTTTCTGTTTGTCACAGATCTGGGGCTGAATGAAGGTAAATGAAGCAGTGAATGAGGTTGAGGACTGGGTGGTAGATGGGTCAGGTTGCCCTTTCTGCACCCCTCAGCTAAATCTCAAGTTCAGCGTGCTGACGCACATCTTCCTTCTCCTTTGTTGTGACCATACTACAAGGGCCTGAGAAAGTGAGGTCCAGCAAGAACCATGGGTCATTTTTGGCCACTGAGTCCAATCCTGGTACCAGACCTGCTCTGTGACCAGCACAGTAATACAATGAGCCTTCTTCCAAGAGATCTCCAAGTGCATGGAAAGTCCTGGCTTGGGTCCAGAGTTGCCTTGAGGAGAATTAATCCAGGCCCTGGTTGGGAGAATTCTCAAGCCCTTGAGCCCATTTGCTGCAAGATTGCTTTTGGGCATGTCAAGGAAAGCAGAGGGTAAATGTGATGGAAGAGGTGGCTCCTAAGGAGGTGGTCCCTGGAATGAGCCACCCTTGGATATCATCAGGTTTACCCTTTATTTCATGATTGGAACTTGAGATTCCAAGGTGGATATTCTTTCCTCTGTTCTGTTAGTAGGACCTGGGTTTTGTTCTGGGGAAGTCATGTGTCCGGCTAAATACCCACACCTATTCCCCAACCTTTCTGTGGCAGCTAGGGGTGATCATGTGACCAAGCTTTGGTTAATGACCTGGAAGTTGTTGAGGAAGCTTTTGCTTTTGTGATGAAAGAAAGGGAAGTGGCAGGTCATACCTACTCTCTTCTCCCAGCCTGTACTGCAGACATGATGCCTGGAGTTGCAACAGCCATCCTGTGATTAAGGTGCAACAAACATTATAGAATCAACCAAGAGACTAACAGAGAGGACAATCCAGGCATTGTTGGAGCACTGGAACACTGGCACTCACTTTTCCCAGACATTTTATCATATGAGAAAAAAGAAATCCTTTTTGTTGAAATGTCTACAAGTTAGACTTTCCATTATTTGCAGCCTAAAGCATTCCTAACAAATCGATAACCAAAAATGCCAAGTGAATTGGAAGAAAGAGGAATGAGCTCAGGACCTTCTTCAGGAACAGAAGACCTGGGCCTGCATCCTGGCATTACCCTGAACTAGCTGCATGTCCCTACACAAGGGTCTGCATGGCCATAAATAAATCCCTACCTGGACCTTTTGCTCGGAATTTTCTTCTGACTTCTCCCTGAGCATTCTCCTTCTCCTCCTTCAAAGCCACCTTAGATATCATCTCTTCTCTGTGGATTTCTATGACCACTCTCGACTCTCTACACTAGAATATTATTGTTGCCTGGGTATCACTGAAGCACTTTATATATACCTTGTTTACAGCACAACTAGAGGTTGAAGATTCTAGTTAATTATAAACAACTTTCCTTCTAGTTTTGATCAGTTGAGAAGTAAACGTTATAGCCAAAAGGCAACCACATTCCAGTCTTAGCACTGGCAGAGACATGGAATCTACAATGGCGCATAGGGTGGTGCCTGATGGACTTGTTCAGCAAACAATGAGGTGTTCATCACATGCTTATTAAGTGTTCACTCACTGATTCAACACATGCTTATTAAGTGTTCACTACATGTCAGATAGTGCTAGCCCCTGCGAGTATAAGAGGCAGTTCCTGCCTCTTGTGAAACTTGGAATTCTATAGGAAAGACAGTTTAAACATAATTATAAAGAAATTTGAGGATAAAAATACATCAAAAGATATTTTCCTAGTATTATAAGATTATATATTAGGGACCTAATTTAGTCAAGGGAATTCATTCATTTTTTCACTTGTGTGTTTATTGAGGACCAATAACACACTGGTCTGGAGAAAAGTGAATGCCAGTCCTGTTCTAGACCTAAAAATACTGCAGGTAACAAGTCTCTATCTTCCAGTGGGTAGAAAGCAAGTAAACAAACTACAGGTAGTATTCAGGCATGAAGTCAACATAAGGCAGGATGCAAATATAGAGGATGAAGGGAGGGTTACTTTAGATGGGGTAGGAGGAGACTTACCTGAGGTATGGTTTTTCTGAGAAGGTGACTTTCAGCTGAAATCTAAAGTATGCACAGAGATCAGCAAAGTGAAGAGGTGGGGAAGGTATTTGATGCAGAGGGAACAGTGGAGGTCCTTCCCTTGGCTTGGCTTGTTCACTCACTAGAGCACAGATGAGGGAGAGGGTGTCTCTTGACAAGCCTGGAGCCAAGACATGGCCAAGCCATGTATACAAGACATTGGAGAAGTGTGGAGTATATGGGGTGGTACATGAAGAACACTGTGTATAAGTGGAACATTTTAAGCAGGGGCAGTGTGGTAAGCAGTGATTCTGTGGTCATGAATTCCTGAGGACACTGAAATCATCCAGGGTGCCGACATGACTTGGCTCAGAGAGAAAGACAGGAAGCCTGGAGTCAGGATCTTCAGATCTCATCACAGCTAGTCACTGCCCATATGTCTTGTCTACTAGACTGTTCTGTCAGCTTAGATGGGCGGTGACCAGGCCTTATTTACCTTTTGGTCCCCACACTTATGACTCACTACCAGGGTCACCTTGGACAAGATAATTATTCTCTCAGAACTTCTGTTCCTTCTCTTCATTTATTTATTCATTCATGCATGAATTCATTCATTCATTTATGCATTCAATATCAATTGATTGTTTACTATGTGCCTATATATGAGATACAGCAGTGAACAAAAGGGACAAAAATTCCTGACCTCATGGAGCTTAAATTCTTTTGGAGGTGGGTGAGGGAAGGAAATAACAAATAAAATAAAATAAAATATTAGATGTTGATAATGTGGAAAAAGTGGAGCAGGAGAGGAAGCCAAAGAGAACAATTGATGAGAGTAGGATGAACCCCTGTTTTAAATAGGCTGGCCTGTGACTCTGTGGGAAGGTGGAGACGTGAGCAAGATGTGAAAGAGGCAAGGAAGCGAGCCTCAGGCTGGCTGGGGTAGAGCAGTTGAGGTAGAGGGGAAAGTGAAACTTAGGTAAAAAAATGTCACTTGAAAGAACTGCACTCTAGGGTGCTCTCTATATTCATTGAGAACCTGGATCTGTAAGGGTATGACTCATAGTAGACATTCAATAACTATCACATTCCTTTCTACTTTTCTTCTCAACTTTGTTAGCAAAATGAAACTTTATTTTATTTCGGAGCTTTAAAAAAATACAAGCTGTTTTCCAAGGCAGTTAAATGTAATCAATTGCACAGTGTCAAGTGACAGATGGAAAAGGAAACCAAAAAAGAATGTAGACTGGAAAGGCTCACAGGAAAATGTCACCACTGGAAGGAAAGTAAACAATCACCTTCTCCAAAACTCATCAAAAAGGAAGCTGAAGTCCCGGGAAAGGAAGGGACTTGACTGAGGTCAGCCCAAACATAAACATTACAGTAAACTTCCTCTGGTTCAGACATGGACAGGCACATAGATCATAAATAGCAAGGGGCACACAGATCCTGATGTCAAAGAGCAGGCAGAGAGTCAGGCAGATATGTGATACAGACCTGGGTTTGAATCCTGGTAATACCAAGTGTCTGTGAGGATGTGGAGCAACTGGGGCTATCATACACTCCTGGTGGTAGTAGAAAATGGGACCACCGGCTTGAAAAAAAGATCTGGCAGTTTCTTATAAAACTAAACACTCACCTATCAAATAACCCAGCATTTCCACTCTTAGGCATTTACCTAAGAGAAATCAAAAACATGTCTACACAAATTCTTAT
Organism: Eidolon dupreanum; assembly: GCA_028627145.1. Classification (NCBI taxonomy): domain Eukaryota; kingdom Metazoa; phylum Chordata; class Mammalia; order Chiroptera; family Pteropodidae; genus Eidolon; species Eidolon dupreanum. The sequence continues at coordinate 47,153,688 of CM053506.1, read as the reverse complement.
ACAAGAACATTCAAAGTAGCTTTATTCATAATAGCCTCAAAATGGAAAAACCCTCAAAATATCCATTAACCAAAAATAATTGTGTTATAGACACACAATGGAAAATGATCCACAATAAAAATGGAGAATCCATGGATACGTGCAAAATACAGATGAATTTAAGAGTTATTTGAACAAAAGAAACCAAAAATAAGAGATGAAAGAAGCAAAAGAGAAGTAAAGGGTGATTCAAGAACTCCAGTAGTTACTTACATTTTCTAGCTGCCCAGAACCTTTTGAACACCTTTGCTGTGTTTCATATAGGTATTGCTTTATGAGTTCTATCTTCCCAAGGGATAAGTCAGAACATTTACTTACCCAACCTTCTTTGCAGCTAGCATGAGCATGTGACCCTGACAATCAGATGCAGCTACTAGAGAGTTAGATTTGGAGCTGAGCAATTGGAGGAAAGAAGATCAGCACAGAATCTGTGTTTGCTGGTGATGATGGAGGCTAATAGGTCTTGGCAGCTTCTTGTTGTAGCAGTAATTGCACATTTGCATTTGGTACAGAAATGGCATGAAGCTGCTAGCAATTGTGATCATGGCAAATATGAAATCCTGTTTTCTCTGATATTTGGTTTTGACAGGAGCATCGGTGGCATGGCTGCCCCTTTATCAGACCATTTTTAGAACAAGGTTCCATGGAGTGTCTATGGAAGCTTAAGCTCACAGTTCCTTTTATCCTTGCAATAAGTTCACTAGCTCCCCAATATACTCACCATGGCCCAAAGTCAACTCTTTGTTTCAGTCACCACCCTCCCTGTTTATACCACAATGTGCTATACTGCATTATTCTTTATCTCACACAGTGATGACTCTGTTCTTCAACTTTTCTCATATGTGACATGCAATGTAGAAAAACATTCTGCTAGCCCGAATAGACCTAGAATCCAGAATCTTCATCCCCTTCAGTGTTGCCACCTGCTACAAATCATTATTTTATATTTGGATTTGAAAAGATAATAGGCTAATTAATTTGTCTCCATGCTTCCGTCCTGTGTGCTATCCCTTAGTTTTAAAACTGCAGCCAGAATGATCCTTCTAAAAGTCTTAATCATATCTGTCATCCCTCTACTGGAAAGCCTTTGATGACTCTCAGTTTCATTCAGAGTAAACACCAAAATCTTCAAAGTGGTCCACATGGATGCAAAACTCCTAAATATATGATTAGACAGCTGAATATAATGGTATACATATTTTTGAATACATCATGACTAAATAGGATTTATGGGACAATTCCTGGGGCAATGCAAGGGCCATCTATTCATGTCATTCAGCGTATTAAAGATAGAAAAAGACAAACCATCATCTCAATCAGTGCTGAAATATGGAGTTTGATCCCAATTTATAATTTTAAAAAACACTTTACAAAAAATAAATAGGTAAGAAGATCCTTAATTTGACAAAGCTGTATATTAAACATGTAGAAAAGACATTATGCTTAAGAGAAAGTCCCTTTCAGGTCAAAAATATAATGAGTGGAGCTGCTATCATGACTGAACCACATAATTCTAGAGGTTCTTGTTAACACAGAAAGAAAAAAATAATGGTAAACAGAGTGAAAATGGAAGAGAACTTTGCCCCATCATTTACAGATGTGTGATAGTGTACATAGAAAACCCAAAATAATCAGCAAACTCTAAGAACTCAAGGGAAAATTCATCAACGTTACCACATACAAGACCAAAGGGGCAAAAGTAATTATGTTCTACTCTATCTCCATTAAAATAAAAAAATATAATCTAAAATAAGGTATCATGTACAATAACAATGAGAACTTCAAAGTAGCAGTAAACATTAAAATTTTCTTTAATAAATATACAAAACATTTGTGAAGGAAATGTAAACCTAAGGAAATGAAATATAGCCCATGTTCATGAATGGGGCAACTTAATATTATGAAGGTATCAATTCTCCCCCAAATTATTCCATACATTCAGAATTATTTCGATCAAAACCCCAGCAAAATTTTAGGGACAATTTAACAAACTGATTCCAAAAATTATACAAGACCATAAATCCTAACAAATAATTAAATCAATATTGACAAAAACCAAAGTTGGAAGCTTGGCTTACCAGACATCAAGACTTATTTTAAAGTCATGGTAGTTAAAATAGTTGGTACTGGTATGAAAAAATAAAAAGGCAAATATACCAACAAAAGACGTATACAGAGTCCAAAGTCCCAAGAGAACTTGTCGTTTTCAAAAACTGTTAAGAGTCATAGATTTTTTTGCCACTTGCTAGTTAACAAATTACCCTGCAATAATTTCATGGTTGTTGACAAAACACATGAGATCCTTGGATCAAAGACAAAGGACACTTTGTTGCTCACACCCAAAGCAGTAGCCAGAGTATCAGCATTTGTGCTGGTTTCCTGAGACCCGAGGCCTTTAGGCTGACCAAAAGAGGTCTAGGTGATGCCTGCACACACAGTGGGTTAAGTGACAGGAGAGGAACTCCTGCTGTAAGGAACCCAAATCTCTGTAATGGTCAATAAGCCTACTTGTCCTTTGCCCCAGAGAGAGATATTATCTGTATTATATTGGGCAGTAAACAAATCTACTCTTCACTCTGCATGGAGACACTGTCTTTTTTTCTAAGGTTGTTTGCTATATAAACATCCTCAAAGAGATAATTGCAAACAAAATCTGTCACAAACTCTGATCACAAGATGTGTAGAAATCCAAGAGCCACATGAATTGTTTCCCAACAGGTAGACATAGAGTGAGTGCACAAATCATTGGAGAAAAGGATGAATTATTAGTGAATTTTGTTAGACATAGTACCTTCCTGTGCAGAGAAAAATAAAATTGACTCTTTATCTCATTTTCTCTATAACAAAAAAAAAACTCCAATGGTGTAATAACTAAGACCAAAAACTAATTCTAAAAACTTCTTTTTTTACTTTCAAGTCATAAATCGTTTCTCCAGCAAGACCCCCAAAGCACAAACCGTAAAGGGAAAAACGAGTAGATTTATATTAGAATGATGTTCATCACAGTACACCATCAAAAACCTTAACAGATACATGACAATTTGGAAGGAAGACTCTGGCAAAGCTTAAAACCAAAAAATGATTAATAAATTAAATATATTGTTCAAGTAATTCCTACAAATCAGCAAGAAAAAGAAAGGAAAATAGAGAATGAGCAAAGGATCTGAATAGGCAATTCACAGGAGAAATCCAAACGGCTAATAAATTTCTGAAGAACTGTTCAAACTGTCAAGAAAGCACAGAAATGCACATTGAGGTGGGTACCACTTTATATCCCACCTGAATGGCAAACATTAGAAAGTTGGAAAACATTAACTCTTGGTGCATATGTGAAGAAAATGGATACCCTCATGCACAGCTGTAGGAATTATGTTGTAGTTGTTTGGGAGAGTCATACAGACCTACCTGGTGAAATTAATGGCCCTGCAGTTCTGCTCCTGGGTATATATTTCAGAGAAAGCCTCATACATGTCCAAAAAGAAATATGTTCTGTGATTTGGCATGCTCACCTTTCTCTGCCTGGCTTACCCTCACTCATGCTATAAGACTCAACTCAAGCTTGATCCTCCAAAAGTCTTCTTCACTTCCATGATTGATTCTATGCCCTTATTCCATGCTTCCATCTCACTCTTGGCTGCATTCTGTTTACACACTTATTGCATTGTGTATTTGTAGTTCCTTTAGGTACCATCTGCATCTTCCATTAGTCTGGGAGTTCCTTTACAGCACTGATTATATTTTGTTCATCCTGTGTCTATAGCACCTCACATTATTGCTGACACAGAGCAAGGACTTAGCTACGTGGAATGAGTAAATTCGTAAAACACAGGGTTTGGATATGGTGCCTGGTATTTGTAAGACAGAACTTCTTCCTAGAGTTCAGATTCTACCCTCACTACAGTTATCTCTGCTGGTTGATAAGGGCGGGGAGGGCTGCTTCAGTCTGGGGATTTCTGTGTATCAGCAGGAATTTCATGCATCCACTCCTGGTGTATCTTTTTGCGGTGAGCTGGCTAATGGCCTGTGTCGTTTTGAAGGAGAAGACGTCTGCCAGGCCAGGATGTGATATGTACTTAGCACAGCTGGTGTTTGTCAGCCACAGGCCTCCCCTTCTCACTAAACTTCCAATCCTCCTGTTTCCCCTTGTGTTCAAGAATGTGAGGCCTGGCTCCCTCTGGGCTCCAAAAATGCCTCAGGCTGGGTCCTGTGAAATCCTAACCTTTCCTCTTGCCTCTAGTCCCTCGGCATCACCACCTTCCTCATAAAATAAATTATGCAAGTGAAAAAAGAAAAAAATCCAGTGCAGAAATACCATATGTAGGACAATATCACAAAATCTCCGTAATGTCCTAAAAGCTGTGCTCAGGCCATTTGGAGTATACATTATCTAGATAAGTATTAACAGAAGGGCCTATCACAAAAACATTGCCCAAACTACCACCTTTTATTAAGCCCTCAGGAGAATTTAAAACCAGGCCATTACTCTGATGTCTGGGACAAACCTGTTTCTGGTTTGTTGTTCCCCGCCCTGCCCTCCCCGCACCCCCCAGCCAAGGCAAGCTTCAGTATCTTAGAAACATGACATAGATTAACCACAGGTAAAATTGAAGGCCGACACCTTAATGTAAGAATCTGGGGTAAAGGGAAGTTTGACTGCCCACTGATGCTCAGAGTTGGACCAAGCGTCAGTCACTTTTGAGCTTTTAGAGAGCTGAAAGGGAGAGGAAAGAATTCAATATTACTTTATGGATTTATTGTCTGCTGCTTTAGTCTTTCTTCAGAAACCAGCACACCCAGGAGACACTAGGACTCAGATTTTACCCCCGCTCCTAACTTGCTGTGTGACCTCAGACAGTTACTTAAGCTCTCTGGATCTCAAACTCTTTGTCTGCAAAAAGGGAAGAATAATCAGTCATTAAATTACCTTTCAGGAGAGACAGTCCTGGTCTTGGAGTGTGGGTTCCAGAGGAGGCAGACTCTCAGTTCCACAGCTCTTCCAACTTCCTATCTGGGTGGTTTGGGGGTAATTGCACATCCTCTTGAAGTCTCAGTTTCTTCATCTATAAAACGGGGTTCACAGAACTAACCTCCTGAGTTGTATGAGGATAATTTAAGACTCAAAACAGTTCCCAGAGCATAATAAGTACTCAATAAATATTGGCAGTTAGTGCTGTTATTATTCAGCTCTGTGGTAGGTTGCCTCCAAAATGGTCCCCAATGATGTTCCCCCAACCGCGGTTTCACACCCTTGTGTAATGCTTTCCCCTTGAGTGTGGGCTGAACATTGCAGATTTCTCTTAATGAACAGAATACAGTAGAAGTAAAGGGATGTCACATCTTATATTAGGTTATGAAAGGACTACAATTTCCACCTTGTGTATCCTCTCTTGCTCTCTTGCTTGCTCTTTGTGAAGAAAGCAAGCTGCCCTGTTGTGGGCCTCCTTATGGCAAGGTCCAATAGCCAGTGAGGGACTGAGCCCTCCAGTCCAATAACCCAGAAGAATAGTGACCCTTCAGATAACAACTTAATTGAGCTTGGAAGAGGGGCCTCCTTGGTCAAGCCTTGAAATGACTGCGGCATTCACCTCCACCTGAGTGCAGCCTGTGAGAGGCCCTGAGCCAGAGGACCTGGCTAAGCCATGCATGGAGTCTGACCCACAGAAACTGTTAGATATATGTTGTTTATTGCTTTATGTCACTAGAGTTTGGGGTAATTTGTCACACAGCAATGGGTAGCTAATGTAGACTTCTTCAGGCTCTAATATACAGTCTGAGGCAATTCCAAAACTCAGCATATATCTAAGATTTTGGGGACACCCGGTGAGATCTGTGGTCTATCAATTAAGAAGTGTTTGTGGAGCTCCTACCAGATGCAAAGTTCTGCACCTAGAAGGCAAGGCCATGTCTTCATCCTTGTATCTGTACAATAAAAATACTACGTAACTGTATAACAGCTATCTTATCTGTATGGTGGAAATACTATATAACTCTATAATATCTATTGTACTTATATTGTGGAACTACTATAACCTCTATAACATCTGTTGTTTCTGTATAGTGGAAATACTACCTAAATCTGCTTTCATATTGAGGGATTGAAATTAACTATGGCTAGAGTATTGACACCATGGAAATCAGCAAATGCTACAAATTGAGGCATTTGGGGCTTTTGTCGAGAGCAATGTTAATATTTACCAGCACACAACTGAAATTAACTCTTAGTTAATCAAGAATTCCAGGGAAACTTGAAATGAAAAAGATCTTTGATACCTGGGGAAGACAGAGGCTTGGGACATGAGCTGTAGGCAACAAGGTCTCTCAAAATCCTTTCTTGTTCTATATTCCACAGTACTATAAAAATTTCAGAACTTAATTGCAGCCAAGAACCCTGTATTTGGAATAACATAGATCTGGGTTCAAATTCTGTCTCTGATTCTCCATAGACGATTGCCCTTGGGAACCTAACCTCTGTTGGTGCCCTCTTCTGCAAAACAAGACTACTGCCCATGTCCTGGGGTTATTAAAGACCAAATGCACGTGCAAGTACCTAGCACCATACCTGACACACAGTAGGTATTCAACATACACTTAGGAGCCTGTTCCTATCTCCTCACACTGCAAGAGAGAACTAGATTCAAGGTCAGGGAAGGGAAGAAGGTATGTGATGCTTGAGTTAAGCCAGCAAATGTCAATGTCTACATCTTGCACTATCCTCTCTGAGTTCATGTCCTCCAGGATGATGTTAGGAGGCCATATGAAATGAGACTGCAAGAACACTTATTGAGCTGCGAAGCTGTTCACATATAAGAAATCACTATTCTCACCTTTATTGTCATTGTCACCATCAAAAGTGTAAGGATATAAGCAGTTTCACTTTTGAGTGCACTAGACACTCTATCCTTAGCAGGTAAAGAGGACAAAAGCAAGGCCTCCTCTTCTTAGTTCACTACTACTACATCCCCAGGGTATATCTCATTGTCTGAAACATAGTAGATGTTCAATAAATAGTTTTGGGATGGATGAAGACATTAAAGACTGTCCAAGCTGGAGGAGATCTTAGAAAATGCGATGTTCTAAAAACTCATGCATGCCCACTTTATAGATGAGAAAGCCAGGTTTTGCCATCATTCAGCAGGTGGGTCTGTTTAGCTCCCAGGCCAAGCCAGTCTCCCTAGAACCAACCTTCAAGGGGAAGGCTACTGGGTCTGGGGTTTCTCTTAGCTGTCAGATTCTGGTCAGTTTCAGAAGGCTTAAGAATAATGAGGCATATTTCAAACTCAGGAGGAAAGAGAGAACTTTCAGGCTGGTTAAAAAATTTTTTTTTAATTTAGTCTGAGGAAGCACTGAGACGGTTGCAAGAATGACGCCTTACTGAAAGGATGTAGGGGCACATGGGAGAGTGAGGTGAGGAATCTCACAAAGCTGAAAACCTGCTGGTCCTTGTTAAGAAGAACAGAACAGCATTCTCCCCTCCCCCAGGACTCATGGGTTTGACCCTCCTCCTCCAGATCCCCTGGTTTTATTTTATAATCTAACTCGGCTGCAAACTCTCTAGCTATGTGGCTGACTTTTTACAGCCACGACTGGGGAATGACTTCATCTTGGTGAATTTATAGGTCGCAGAGGATAAAGCAAAGGAACTTTAAGGGGGAAATCGCAGCCAATCCTGCCCTCCACCCCATTGTGATTATTTTCCCAGCCGTGGCTTTACATAAAGCCAGCTCTTGCTCTGCTGTGGTATGAGCAGTGGTGCTCCTGGGCCAGAATCCTGCCACTGCCTGGCTTGTTCTGTGAACTCTCAGCAGGACAAGGTGCTGGGCAAGTGCTGAGGCTGGCTGAGCATGTCTAAAAACAATAGGGAAGGAGGCGGCACAGGCCCTCTGAAGCCCCTTCTAATCTGAGGGACTGGGCCTGGATGAGGTTAGGATGACAGTTTGGAAGATGGTGGTTGCTTTAGATGTGACTTGCCGGTACTACCTGCCCTTAGCCAGTGCCCTAAATGAGGGAAACTCAGCCCTGTGGCTCCAGAAGCTCTGACTTTGCTGTCTTCCAGAAGCAAGGCCATTGCCTTGGCCTGGCAACATTCCAGGCGCCAACCTGCATCCTGATCTTTTTCTCATCCACCTTACTAAAAGAGGCCACCAAGAACAGGCCATGCAGTCTGGCCTCTGTGCCTTTCTCTCTGTCATTTTCTGTTCCTGGAGTATCTCCCTTCTCCTGACCTCCTGAGCAGGAGCAAGGCTCTGCATCTATTTAACCCCAATTCTTTCTTCCCTTTTGAACCTTATACCCTCTAGTCCATGAACTTTGACTCTTCTCAGAGGTGATGTGGGACTGTGGAAGAGTTTGGGCTCAAAAAGGCCAAGCTCAATGCTCTGCCTATTCGCCCTAGGATTTGGGCAAAATGCTTAATCCTTCTGAGCTGCAGTTCTCTCTTATGTCCACTGGTGTATAAAACACCCTTCCCCTTCTCAGCAAGGGTAAATGAGTGAACATACCTGGCATAGGGTCCAGCAGGTGGAGGTAAGTAAGTGAGGAACCTGGAAAGGCTTTAAAGCTAGATGTGACCTTTGATTCATTCTAATAACTAACTATGTGCCATGCCCTAGGAAGCCAGAGTCTTCATCGCTGAGGCACTCACAGACAAGGAGGTGAGGCAGATTGGCAGAGCTTTAACTCTCCTTTGCAGGATGGCGCTCTAATACATGTATACAGTCAGAGGAGAGAGGGGATACTGGAGTCCACCTGTGAAAGAAGGAGCATTGTTATACAGGGTTTGATCAAGCCCATTTCCCTGCTGGAGTGACTGCTGAGCTGGATGTTGAACCCTAAGCGGGAGGTTTTCAGATGGACAAAGAGAAAAAAGAATGTCCCAGGTGCAGGACCGACATATGCAAAAGAATGAGGACACCACAAATTTTGGTTACTTTGAGGACTAGTGAGTATGTAGATTTAGCCGTAAGGTGGGATTGGGGGAGAAAGATGAAGTTGAGTGTCCAGGCAGATAAACGTGTAGCTGATGAATTAGGTAAAGGATTGTACAGCTTCCTTCTTTAAAAATTATACACAAGCAGTGGATGCATATAAATGTGCATGTCTGAGCACATAGAGGGGAGGTCATTTGGGGCAGAAAGAGAGTCTGACTGAAAAACTGGGTGGAGCACGATGTGAAAGGAGTATTGGGAGTTGTATGCCGAAGCACTGGAGGTACTTGGGCCCTGGATGGCTTGGGCAGAAACTCACTCAGTGGGACCTATGAGGCTAAGGCCCTCAGGCTCACTCTCAAAGGGATTCAAGTAAGACTTTCCCCAGGACCTCTGTTCCCAGGGCCAGCTTGGTGGCATAGCCTGGGCCTCCTTTCAGTTATAGAATTCAGGTCCAGAGTTCCATTCAGTGCTGCATGCCTATGCCTTTTGTGGGCTCTGGTGATCTTGCCACATTTCCCCTCACCTGCTTCCTGACATCCAATGTCTCCTCCTTAGAGAAACTCACCCCGCAGGCAGCCCCTCATCCTGCAGGCAGCCCCTCCACCTATACCTAGAAACGGCTTTCCCATTCCCCTGCCCACTGTCTGGGGATCCTGCCTCCAGCTCTCACAGCGCCTCATATGCCTTCTCCGCCTTTCTCATCCCTTTGGAATAATCTTTTTAAGAAAACCAGGCTGCTCTTTTTCTTCAGCCCCATGGAGATCTGAGTGCTCACCGCCTCTGGCGTATTTGATCAGTCTTCCTCCCCTTCTTGCCTACTGTCAGGGAAATTGGAATCAGACTCCAACCCATAACGAGATTAATGTTCTAAAGACAAGCATGCACCTCAGAGTGGAGTTGGGGCTGCTGCTCTTTGATAATCTATTCAACTCATTTGGTGCCATCGTTAATAGACAGCTGTGTATTCTGTGATGATTATAATACACATTAATCAAAGACACGTTATGCTGAGAGTTGAAAATAACACTTCCCTTTCTTCCCCTTTGCTGGGAAAAAGAAATGCTCCTCTATTCAACAATAAGGAGAAAAGTATCTAGATCCACAGAAAACAAGCAATGAGCCTCTTTTGCCAATCCAATTTGAAAACGATGAGAAATTATCATTAAAATGCATTGGTAGTCAAAAAAGAACAAGGCAGAGGACCAAGGCAGGGGGCCAGGAGTGACCTGGGTTCAGAAGACAGTGTTCATAACTTGCATGAGATTCTCTGAAGAGGCTCTGACCCCCACAACTGTCAGAAACTCCTGGATCAATGATCTTCAAGGTTTCTTTCAGCATTAAAATGGTCTGATCTTACATTTAAGCAGCACTAGAGGGTTTCCAGTCACACTGCTAACGAAGGCCAAAGGGACATTTTGCCATTTAGTATTCAAATGAAGTGCATCAAGTGCTGATTCTTTCTACTCCTGCACAGGCCTGGACCCTTTACAATGACAGGCTAACCTGTGCTAGGAGGAAAGGAGTCAGGAGGAGCGGGGAGCAGCCCTCAGGACTTCGGCTCACAAGGCTTCATTTCGGTGCTGACTTGGCCTCTAAGACACAGGATTGCTTCACTTCCCTGAGCACCAGTGTTATCATTTCAGCAATGGGAATAATGAAATTTACTAACCAAGGTCACGGCAGGGATTAAATCAGCCATGGGTGTAAAATACTTCATAAGTAGAGTGGAGCATGCCATATAAACATGCAGTATTGTTCCAACAAGGCAGATGGCACTAAGAGGGCAGTGTGGGCACTGGGTCTGACCACAGCGCCTAGGGTCAGAGGTCTGGGTTTTGAATGTTGACTCTGCCTCTTGATAGTACTAGAACTTGAGCCAGTTATTTAACTGTTTTGTTCTGCAGTTTTTTCATGTGTCAGACTGTGCTAATAATAGTACCAATCTCTAAGGTCTTTGTGTCTTAGGGCCATTAAATGAATTAATCTGTGTAAACCGGTTAGATCATGCCTGGACAGAGCAAGCATTATATAAGTGTTTGCTCTCATCACCATTGAAAATATGTAATGGAATAAACAAAAAAAAAGTACACACACACAAAACCTGGGGGTCATAAAATCATTTTTTAACAGCAAGAATCACATCTATTTGGATCACTTCTCTAACCCCACTGCTTAGCACAATGTTAGAACATAAGTGCTAAATAAATACGTTGAGTAAATGAACATCAAATGTGACTCGGAACGTCATGGCAGCCAGGGCAAAAAGGGAACATCTTGAGGGAGTCATACAATTCTCACATACTGAGAAAAAGAAGGAAGCACACCTCATCATTAGTGGATGCAAACTTTTTCCTAGTACTAATTTTCACAAAGAATGTTTTGCATGTGTCTTGGGTTGAGGGATGTCAAACACTCCAGTGGGTCATGCCTTCAATAATGGTTAACCAGAGGAGACAGAAATGTTCTTTATCTGACTTTGGCTGACAACTGAACTGTAATATTAAAGTATATCTTGGAGCAAGACTTAAATAAATAAGTTCAGTAGAGGTAGCTTCTTTGGCCATCTTCTTAATGTAAGAACCAGACTTAACCATTCTTAGAGTGGAGGTTCCTAACCTATTTTAGAGTCTGACATCTCTTTAAAAGAATCTAAAAAAAAAAATCCTAAAGACCCTCTCCCTAGCAAAATATACCTGACCTCAATATTTGGCATACAGCTATGGGGTGGTTCACATATCCTAAATGCCAGGTATTCATCTATTAACCCTCTAGGCATCTATAAACTATATACTAAGAACCCTTCAGAAGAGTGGTTGGAGAGAATGCGCTAGAGATACCATGTGTGAAAACAGCCTTTCAACTCTGAAGTGGTAAGACGGGCATTCATTGTTCTTCATTGTTTCAACTGGGCTTGATGCCAGATGCTGGCTTCACTCTGAACTCCTTGGCAAGAGCCTGCAGTGTGGATAGCTTCCACTGTTGATTGAAGGGTGATCCAAATTGTATGGGGAAGTAGTTTAGACAAACTCCTTTCTGCCACTTTCACAGGAAGTCAGGTCATTGGCATAACCACCTGATCTCACCAACATCCTCAGTGCTGGGTTGTTCTTGTGAGCCGTTAGCACCAGGAGACAGAGCAAAAACCCTCCCAGAGCAGGAGAACCTCATCGCAGTGAGCCTTGGTCATGGAAAGGGCCCTTTCCAGCAGCAATGGCTTCCAGTGTCCAAGCTGGAGAAGAAGTTGAAGCTGCTTCCAGGCCCCTGGGTGGATTTTCCTGATGAGCTAATCACTAACTCTCCCTGTGGAGGTTGAACCTGCAGGTATCAAAAATGAAGACAAGTTTGGATGTGGTACAAATATCCTGCCACTCTTTGACCAAAATGAGATAGTACAAGGATGCTGCTTTTGATCCCTTCTAGAACACTAGGGGATATTGGTAACAAAAAACAAAGTGCACATGTAAATACTCAGAATACCCTTTTGGCTTCATTACTGCTCTTCTTCCCAACACGTACACACACATTCATCCTATGCTCCAACTACAAATACCCCCTACGCTGCCACCTCATGCCTTTGAATGGGATGCAGTTTCTATTTGTGCTAGTATACCCTACCCTTTCTCAAATGGATGGCATCCTTTTAAACCTTTAGATCGCTCTCAAATATGATCTGCTCTGGGAAGCCTGTTTGGAGCAATCCCACTTGGGGGTCCCACAGCACATCCTGCATCTGCTCACCAAGGGGAACCACATTGCTCCTTTAGAATAGATTCCTTGTCTACAATACCAGGGCAAATGACAGCCCCTGTGAAAAGTTGTCTTGAGGACTGTATACATCACCACATGTAAGGTGCTCAGAGCAAGTCCTCTGCAGATGCCAGCAGCAGTGCTAATTATGATCATAGTTGATTAAAATTCTCCAAGTGATTTCACATCCTTTATCTTACTTAATCATCATCTGAGTTCTTAAGGATGACATTTGTGTGATATTGAAGCCAAGTCACCTTAAGGGGAATGATTTGTTCAAGGTCTCTGGGGGAAGAAGTGGTAAGACTAAGGCTCCCAATCCCACTGTTCACATGACCTTGTCTGTTATCCAACATCTGGTTCCGGACATGGGGGACCCTGAAGAAGAACTGAATGGAAAGAGGCAGTTTCCCCAGGGGAAGCATTTGCATTTCTAACTGCCAGCCTTTTACCCGAGGAAAATTTTGTGACAGCCTCTTTAACACCCTTCCTCTCCCAAATACATTACAAACAGTGTTGCGGCAGCGAATCTCAAATGAGTACATAATGATCAACCCTACCATGAAGGTGTGACTAGGCCCACTAGAGAGTGACTTTGTTATGAAATTAATCCCCTAAGAGGTGACATCCCCCTCCAACTTCGAGAGACTGAAGACAGTGGAGCCAACTGAAGGACTCTGGGAATGTCCTGCAGAAAAAGGACACTAGAAAGCATGCTACAGATACAGTTGTTTCCTTAAAAAGGAATGGACACAGAGGTTAGAGGATCACTGCCTATAAATGAATCCAACCTCATTTCAAAAAGCCAGAATGCACCTATATGGCCACCTACAGGGGGCTTAGCTCAGCTGAGAGGCTGCTAGGTTTCTTTATGAGCCTGAGAAGATTGATTTTGGCATCAGTGTCTGGAGGAATGGGAATCAGGCTTCGGGCTGGAGGGTCAATGTTTATCTATCCACCTATATTGAGTTCTATGTGAAAATTTTTTATTACATACCACCTTGGTTGATATTTAATGAGGCATGAGTTGGATCTGGGAAGCAAGTTAAACAACCTCTAACACTTTGGCCCCGGCCTCTGTTTAAGGACTGGGATGGGATAGGACTAAACATTACATTACGATCCCTTACATGTATAAGGAGATTTCAAACGTACAAACCATTTTCATATCCATGCTCTCTTTTGATCCTTAAGGCAACCCTGTGGGTTAATCAGGGAGTGCATTTTACATACTGAAAGGATGAAAAAACTAAGGTGCAGAAAGGGTACATGGCCTGCCGAAGATCAGAGAGGAACTGAAAGAACTAACAGAATTTCCACATCCAGGACTTTTTTTGTAAATTGTCCTTCCATCAAAGATCTGCCCAGTGATAAGTGACATTGAGAGTAAAGCAGAAGCAGAAGGACAGTCACAGGGTATGTGTGGAGGGATAAGGAGTGATTGTGTCGCACTTGGCTCAGTCCTCAGTGCGCAGAAATGTTGAAGACAGGTTCCACGTAGGCTGTGAGTAGATGGGCATTCTTCTAGTCTCCTAGCACAAGCCAGTGGGGTACAGACTTCTCTCCTTTCCCAGCCTCCCTACACAGCCTAGAGCCTCAGTCGGGCTGGGCACACTGCCTGGTTTCTGCACCCTTGAGAAGTCTGCTTCTGAGAGAAAATGTTTGCAGACCTTTTGTCAGAGTTTGTCAATTGCTCATGTTGCATCAATTATCTTTTACACATATACAGTGCACTCAATAGTTTTCCAAATGCTCACATGTGTACTCTTTCTGAAACTGCACAATTACCTTACGAAGACACCAGGACAGAGACTCTAATACCCACTGAGGCAAGTGACCTGGCCAAAGTCTCAAAGCCAATCACTGATAGTCAGGATTCAAACAACCAGGTTTCTTCCTACATTCACAGCCAGCGATGGTTTGCATTGGTCAGTTGCCTCCCTGACCACTCCTCTATTTCAAAATATAACTAACCACCATTGATTACCAGGAGAGAAAACAGAAGCTGGTAATGAGGTTTTCTGCTTTTCTGATATATGTGCCTTATCCCCAAATCCTCCTACTAACTTCCACTGACAAGCTGCACACATACAATACAACAGAGGGCCGGCAGCAGGTCCAGGGTAAAGTCTACTTTATCTGAACAGGCATACCCCACCCAATAGTCTTCTGCATCACTATTCTCTAACAACATGGCTGAGAATATGCTGCTTAGGCCAGAGGGCCAATGTGAGACATTCTATTTCCTTCCCCTTAAACCTGAGATGGATATGTCTGCAGCACATCACCCCATCTGACATTCCTGCATTGCCATGGGCAAGAAAGCAGGAACAGAGAAAGAGGATGGTAATCCAGCCTGCTCTGTACTGACACAGGTATCAAAGAGAGCAAAGTGGTTACTCTATGGTACAAGAGAGGAAAAAAGACATTTCTCACAAAGTCATAACAGTTCGTATAGTGACCCTACCCACTAGGAAATGCCACCCAGTGACTGTCATGGGCTGCAGCCCATCATCAAAGCACCCCTCCCCACCCACTGCCATTCCCTCTCCTGCACCACCCCGAAAAGCTCTTAGGAGAAAGTGGGTAAATCGCCCTCTCAAAACGCTGATACACTTAAACACTGATGTCACGGACTAATCTTCAAAGGAATATAAGGCTTCCTGGGGCAGGAGTAAGCCCTATCAGCTGAGTCCAAAAGTACACTACAGTTTTAAAAATGTTGGGTAATTGTTCCTGGCAGGTAAAGCCTATTGATTTGTTTCTCTTGTTTACCATATCTGGGTTTGGAAAAATAACTGCCAGATGTTCAGAAAGCAGTTTTCTTCATTCTTTATAAAGTAAAACAATGTTCTGTGATCAAATGTGAACTTGTGTGTGTTTAAAAGCTTATGCTATTGGTTACAGAAATGTTTAAAAGTTGTTATGTCCTATATGATTCCACTAAGAACCCTAAGTAAAGCTCAAAGAGGTAAAGGATGCAATATAAGACTTTTACTCACAACCCAACAATTTGCTTTTCCTTCTTACTCTTCTCCCCTCTCCCCTCTGCTTTCTGTCTTGGTCCCCTTATTTTCTCTGGCTCTCTTTTCAGGTTGCATTATGTTGAAATCTTTTTCAGCAAACAGACTACTGGAGTTTCAGTCTCAGCTCAGCTGTCAAGCAGGTAAGTGACCTTGGACAAGTCATTTACACCATCACTCTCCATCTTCAAGGTGAAAGGAAAATGCTGCTCATAGCGCTGGTTCTCTGGGTCATTCAAAGGGGAACATACCTGAAAGATCTACTCACTAAGAGATTTCATACGTCGATTCAGTGGTTCAACAGACAGTTATTAAGCACTTATTTGTCCTGGGCATTTTCTAAGACCAAAAGGACAACACCCAAGCCATCATGATCATGAGAAAAATTGTTCGTTGTTTTTTCCAGAAATAATATCATTCCCCTGCCTACGACACCGAAATGGCTTTCCAATGCCCTTTGAGCAAAGTCCCAGAGGGCCGGAGGCGTAGGCAGGAGCCGCATGCACAGCAGGAAGTCACTGCTTTCTCTTCTAGTCCTACTTCACAAGAAGTTTCTTCTCTTCCTTTTCATGCCAGCTGTACTATGTTCTTCCACCTCCTTCAGGTACCATGCTTTCTTGTGCTTTTGTCATGGACTCACTGTGCTGACTGTTTCCTCTGCTCAGCACCCTCTTCCCCCATTTGACACCTGCACATCTTTAAATCACAGCAAATTGTTGACTTATATGTCAGCCTCAAGCGGGCTTTCTTCTTTACTGGGTAGAAGCACCTGATTGCAACTACTTATAGATCTGTCCTGTTTGCCTCTATTTACCCATTATACTTGGCACACAATAGGTTATCTATGCATCCTTTTGTGTACTGACACTTGGTGGTTGATTTTGAAGTTCCTTAGTATATCTTGTAGTTTGCCTTCATTTTGGAAAAAGAGTTTTGGTGCAGAACGCAAAACAGGAAGGGTCATGTGGCTGGGAGCTCAACCTCAGGGAGAGAATCACCTCTGGTTTAGAGAAGGGCTTGCACCACCCGCCTGAGCACAAGCCTTGAACTTGGGCTGAACCCTGCTCAGGAGCATCATCCTGGAAAAAGAAACTGCATTTGCATCGATTCTCTGCACAGTCATTCTCTTTGGAGCCATACATTGTTCCTTCTTGACACAGGGCCTGGGGAGCAGCGGCCTCCCCCCTTGTTCTCTATGTAAATACAAGCTCCTTGAAGGATATTTATTGGCCTGCAGAAAAGATGCGGGGGAATTTTGCTCTCTAGGTGAGTGATAAAAAGAGGAGCAAGCGGATATGTTCACCAGCTTATTTACCACAAATCTCTTATTTATGGCCTCATAACCTTCTGACGGCCTGGTACTCTCCTCCCCACCTGGTTTTCTTCCCAGACAGTGAAAGTGCTGAGCTGAGGACTATTTGTCCAAGGTTCCTCTCGGCTTCTAGTTTCGACAGCTGGAGCCGGACTCATTGATCTCCCTGTGACTATGTGGATGATGATGAGGTCTGCAAGATGAACCCCTGACTGCAAAGTATGTTGGCCTTATAATGGCCCTGCACATGGTGATTGTGGTCCAGTCCATATTTCAATTCTCTGGGCATTTGTTGAACACCTATTGTACCCAGCACTGTAGGTGACGCCAGGAATGGAAAAGACAATAAGGCTCTGTGTCCCTCCCTTGGGCTTCCCTCTACAGCCTTCTAACCAATATAGAGCAGTCCCTGGCCAATTACTGAGTTAGGTACTATGCATGTGTTATACTTAGTTGATTCTCTTAGCAATTGTATGATGATGCAGTGTATCCCCAAACCAAATTCATCATAGACTCCTGGAGCCATTCTTTCTCCATCTCTCAGTGGAATTACAGACAATTAACTGGGTGTTTTTCTAGGGTCCTCCCACATAGGTAGCCCAGGCTCTGTGGATGGGGACTTCTTCCCACTTGTTCTCCCATGCCCTGGGCTCCATGTCTGCCTTCCCTCCAGCCCAGTTTACTCCCATCATGCCAGGCTGGCACTGCTGCCACACAGGTCTCTGGGCCTTGGATGCTCAGCTCCTGATTTGTTCTTCCATAGGATCCCCAAGTGGTCTTTCCAAAGCACACACTAATCATGCCCCTCCCCTGATGAGATCATTAAATGAGTCCCTATTACCCCAGGACATTCAAACTCTTGGGTAAATCAGGGCAAATTTTTGGTGAGTTGAACCCATCTTTAGTGTCATTTTTCACTAGCTCCTAAGTTCCAAGAATATCATTTGTGGTTCTCTGCCCCGTCTTGTCTCTTCTCTCCGGTTTGCCTGTGCTGTTCTGACCATTCCTCCTGAATGCCTCCATGCTCTCTCTCCCCAGCCCGGCCACCTTCTACTCAGGTTTCAGGATGCATTTCCCATGCCACATCCTTATGAAGCCTTCCCAGACGACCTTCCTGCAAATGGTCATGTGCTCACGTTAGCTTCCTAAGGCTGCTGTAACAAAGTGCCACAAATCAGATGGCTTAAAACAACAGAAATATACTCTTTCACATTTCTAAAGGTCAGAAGTTCAAAATCAAGATATGGGCAGATTTGGCTCCTTCTGGAGTCTGTGAGAGATGATCTGTCCCATGCTTCTCTTCTTGTTTCTGGTGGCTGCCAGCACACCATGATATTCCTTGGCTTACAAACACATCACTCCAATTTCTTTCTCAGTCATCAAATGGCCTTCTTCTTTATGTCTGTGTCTTCTGTCAGTTTTTCTTATAAGGACATGTCATTGGATTTAGATAATCCAAGATAATCTCATTTTCAGACCTTTAAATTAATTTCATCTGCAAAAAACTTCATTCCAAATAAGGCTTCACTCACAGTACAGGGATTAGGATCTGTTTCTATCCACTTTGGTGTCACTACTCAGCCTATTGCATTCTCCCTCCTCTGTATTCCCACATATCGAAGCAAGACTCCTCCTAGTCCCTTACCTCACTTAGAGTCTGTGACCTAATTTCCCCAGGTAGATATGCACTCTTCTGTAGGCAGAGACTTTCATTTCTCTATCCCCAGCATTGTTTCCAGTCCTGGGCCACAGACATGCATAAATAACAAGTGGGTAAATGGATGAATCAGGTCTTGTCTTCCCATTGTACTGATGAAGAGAATAATATGGACCAAAGGCCATGGGACAAATTATGGCAAAGCCCAGAATATGTTACCAGGATCTTGCTCTGGGACCCTTTCCTTGACACCAACCACTCTGTCTCACCTGGTACCAGAGCCACTTCCAGTAAGTCTCTCTTCCCCATTGCTTAGAATATGAAAAAGATTTTCATATTCCCCATCCTGTTAAGAAACTTACTCCCAGCTCCCTGCCCTTTTGATCTTCCCCCTCCCATTCCACGTGCACGCGTCTCCCAAAATCAAAACCACATGTCTCATTTGACCTTGATTTTTTGCGAAGGAAATTTATTCCCCAACTGGTAGATTTCTTAAAGGTCTTAGGGCCCCCTCAGCTCCAGAGTCCTGTGTGAAGCGTCTCCAGGGTCCACACTGTTCTGAGGCTGGGAGGTCAACCTTGTGTGAGGTCAGAGTCTCCACTGGCTGTAGCTCCTGGAAAGACAGGAGATCCCACAGGGGCTGAATCTCCACTGTGTGCCTCTCAATCCCCAACAGAGGGGCTTTTGTCATTGTGCATGAACTCCAAGGGCAGGGTTGATAAATTGCGTTTCACAGATAAGGAAACTGAGTGCAGAAATGCACACAAGGATAAGACAGAGGAAGATTCAAGAGATCCTATTCGATAACCACTACCATAACCTTCCAATACCCCATCCCCCCCAAGAGCCCCTCTGATGCAGAAAAAGCAGGTCTGTTTGAGAGACACCTGGTTAAGCTATTGGCTCAGTCACCATTCTGAAAGAGCAGGGAGATTCCCCCCAAACACAACACTTTGTGACTTGTTATGGTCCAAGAAATCTCCCATGTGCTTTGTGGGTGTTATAAAAGTTACCTATAAGACAGTGAGTATGTCTGTTTCTCTCCAACCCAACCCCCGCCACAGGTTTTTCCCTGGAAGGCTGAAAACTGTCTCTTTCAGCCTCTATGGAGGGCCTCCCTTCCCCCTGAGATCATTGAAGTGAGATCAGCAAGCAGCAACTGAGAGGTGTCCTAAGCCACTTCACTCCATCTCTGACTGGCTATGTGTCCCTGGGGAGGCTACTCAACCGCTTTTAACAGTTTCCTTAACAGAAAGATATAAGATAATAATACTTGCTTCACAAGAACGTTATGAAAATTGAATGGAATAATGTACGTAAACCGTGGGTCCCACTGTGTGCTGTAACGCTGGCTGCGCAAAGTGCTCAGTGTGCATTATCCCAGTCATTTCTTCAGCAACTTTCTGAGGATGTGCTTTGCTATTATCTCATTTTACAGAGGATGAAACAGAAGCACAAGAGGTTCAAGATTTGCCCGAGAGTGCATAGCACTTAAGTAGAAAAGCGGGAATCATAATGCTATCCTGCCTCCTTGGCTAGTGGGCATTGCTTTCATTTTAACCAGGTGTCTAGCACTATTCCAGTTGAACACAAACCATTTATCACATGCAAAGTGTGAGTCAAGCATGGAGGATGCAAAAATGAACATGACATGATAACATATTCCCCTTACAGTCTGGAAGGATGGGCATAAATGGGTAATTTCAATATAGGGAGAGAGAGAGAGAGAGAGAGAGGCTGAAAACAGGGAGGGAGATCTCAATGTCGAGGATCTGTATGTGAGGGTGGGTAGTAGTGAGAGAAGGTTTCCTGCAGCAGGTAATACCTGATCTGAGAGAGGATGAATCAGGAAAAGTGAGCCACATGACAGGCTTTGGGGAGAAAGTTAATATCTTCCAAGCAGAGGACCATGAGTAATCAAAGGAACTGAGCTTTTAAACAGCCTGCTGAAGACACAGAATGACAAGGAGCTAGGTGTGGCCCAAAAACCAAGTGCCAGGGAGGGAATGAGGATGGTGTTGGGGGAAAGGCAGGCAGGTACCGGGCTATGGAGGGGCTGTAGGATAGGTCTGGGAGTGTGGGCCCTGTGCTGCAGGCAAGAAGGAGCTGCAAAAAGGGTTTAAGTAGGAAGGGCTGTGGTCAAATTTGGGATTTCACAGAAATATTCTGCTAATTTTGTATGGATCAGGGACCAACAAGGGACAGGGAGATCTTTGAGAGGTGAGAGGTGGCATGGGCCTGAATGGGAAAATTGGGAGCAGTCACAGAAATGGAGGAATAAACTTGGAGATTAGTTAGGAGATAAAAGAGCAGGAATTGCTGGATAAGATGAGGGAAGTGTGGGAAACAGATGAGTCTCGAATGTTCTCCAGTTCCTTACTGGGGGTCTTGGCAGACATTCACGAGTTGGGACCCAAGGAGAGCTGCTAATCTTGGCAACCAGGTGATGAGTCTCTGACTCATCAAAGCTGGAGGCCTGTGGGCTGCCCAAGATTTGGAATATCCAAGGGGTTGTTTCTGGGGCCCATTGCTCAGGAGAGAGGAGTTGGCTGGAGGTGTAGACTGGCGGCTTGCCAGTTTATCAATGGAGGTTGACATCTTTGGAAAGACCCTAAAGAAATACTAACTTAAAAACATTTTTTTCAATTATAGTTGACATTTAATATTATATTAGTTTCAGGTGTATAGCATAGTAGTTAGACATTTCTATAACTCACAGCATGATTCCCCAGTAAGTCTAATACCCACCTGACACCATACATAGTTATTACAATATTATTGATTATATTCCCTATGCTGTACTTTATATCCCTGTGACTATTTTGTAATATTAACTTTTAAGAGGAAAACTATGGAAGGAGAATCCAAGGAAGGGACAAGACTAGTCAAAAGGAATGAGGGATAAGAGTTTCATGAGGAGACAATGGTCAACAGATCAAATTCTGCAGAGATCCTGCCAAGT
Source organism: Eidolon dupreanum (assembly GCA_028627145.1). Lineage (NCBI taxonomy): Eukaryota > Metazoa > Chordata > Mammalia > Chiroptera > Pteropodidae > Eidolon > Eidolon dupreanum. The sequence goes on along the minus strand of CM053506.1, from coordinate 47,132,021 downwards.
AAGGACTGAGAAGTATCCACTGGACTTGGCACTTTAAGGTTACTGGACTATTGCTGGGAATGGATTACCTGGAGATTGAGAACAGATGGCAGAGCAAGGGAGACAGCAGATATGGGAGACAGGAAAGTAGAGACCCATACTGCAAGTTCCTTTTCGCCATTGAGAAAATAATGCCATCTAAAGAGGAACATGAGGTCAAGGTGGAATTGTTTTTCTTAGGATGAAACAAACCTAAGCATATTCATTGGGTTAAGGAGAAGCCCACATAAAAGTTGTATTACTCTGTAAGATAAACAAGAGATCATTGACAAGGCTTAAAAGGCATAAGGGGCCAGACTCCATGAGAAATACAAAAATGTGATATTTCCCCTCACAGAACACCTTTCTGAGATACCTGCCTGGCCATCTTATCACACTGAATTTTCTGCTACCCACTCCTTCCTTTAATTTTCTCTGATCACTTTTGCTATATGGCATCACATTTCCATTTATTTATTTGGTCATAGGTTTTACCAGACATGAGCTCCATGAGAACAAGAATATTGTCTGTCTTGCTTATGTAGATATCCCTACCACAGGAAACAGTCCCTGGCACATAATAGGAGCTCAACTAATGTCTGTTGATGAATGGCTATATTGATACAGTGCAGAAGACATTCTTATATACAAATGAGAAATTGTTCCAAATTTCAACAACTGAAAAAAGTATTAGCAAGGTCATACTGGATAGAGAGGAATGGCAAAAGCAAAAGCCACAGAAGAACTGGTGAGCATGACATATTTGGGAAAAGGGAAGAGGTCTAATATTAATTATTTCCTTCCTTCCTTCCTTCCTTCCTTCTTTCCTTCCTTCCTTCTTTCCTTCCTTCCTTCCTTCCTTCCTTCCTTCCTTCCTTCCTTCCTTCCTTCCTTCCTTCTTTCCTTCCTTCCTCCTTCAACATTTTTAGAGTACATATCATGTACCAGAAATTACAGATGCAAAGATTAGTAACATAGACCCTCCTTTCAAAAAAATTTATAATCCAGTCAGGGGGAAAATAAGAGAGATGGATCATCAGAGCCCAAATATAATGGGTTACTCATTTGACTTAAAAGAAAAAAAAAAGTAATGCCAAATTTAAAAGGCCTTGAAACCTGGATTAAGGACTTTGAATTTTATTTTATAGGCAATGAAGTGCCATTGTTGGTTAATACCGAGAAAACACCATAATCACCTCTGTATTTTAGAAAAACTCTCAGGCAGCAGAATGCACCCTGTATTGAAGAGAGCTAAGAACAGAGAAGGGAGACCTGAGAAAATGGTTTCAATCAATGGTGTGCTAGAGCTACTTATCAGAACTGTCAGAGCTGAATATGCGCGTCTTTTCCCAATTCCTTCTTTAGTGATATCACCACTGTCAGCTTGAAATTGGCCATAGTGGGAGAATTTACACCATGGAAATTGGCACTTTTTCTAGGAGTTCCAGTTTACCTACACATCATTGGTTAGATCAGATCCTAACAGTGAAAGATGGACACACAGCAGAACATAGGAACTTACTAGCAAGTTGGAGTCCTCTTTTCAAACCTCTGTAGGACTTCAATCAACTCCAACATTCATCTCAGCTTCAGTCTTTTTTCTTCTGAAACAGACTATATTTTGTCCATCCCAACTTGGACCATCATAATCCTTTGAGTGGAACGGACAAAGTCAAGAAAAACTAAGAGAGTAAAAGGACTTCAGCAGCCCTGAGACAGGCTGTTTTGTTTTGTTTTGTTTTTATAGCTTAGAGACCTCTAGATCCTGGGGGATGAACTGCTGAGCAGTGAGGGAACAAAATGTTTCATCTTTGTGTGATGTTTGTGGCCAAGTTACCTGACCCAGAATCTAGAGAAGTGGAAGGGATAAAGCCAGTGAGCCAAATGCCTTCTTCAGCCTTCTAGATCTCTTGTCCTCATGTATTCAAGGAAGGGGAACCGCAAGCCAACTAAGTCACAGAGGGTTGCAGACCACACACCAACTGGGAGGTGGGTCACCAGGAAAATGGGCTCAGAGAGAGAATGTCTGCCCTGGGGGTGCAGCTGCTTTGTTTCTAGGTAGAACACAATAGCATCTCTCCAGGGTGGCAAGAAGAGAAAAGAGATTTGCAGGGATTTCATAAAGCTATCGACTTCTGATGTGAGTTACAGTCTAAGAGTGGAAACAGACATGATGGTTGAACTGTAGTAATTTTGAGGAAATGACGACTATGAGCAGTAGATTTGGTGGCATGATTTGCAATGCCTTGTTACTGCTCAAGCATGTGCATATGTGCATGTGCAGGCATATACACAATCAATCAATTAATAATCAGAACCTTGTGCAGGTGTCTACATCAAAAACAATGCTTTCAGCTTTCATACACCTCCCATTTCTCCCTCCCTCCTGGACACACTGCAAGAGAGGCTCATTTGTATGTTCTAGAGATGAACCAATAGATGCACGCATTTCTATTACCTCATCTTCACTGATGTCTCTTCTTACCACTTATTTGTTTGTTTGTTTCCATTCCTCTCCTCCCTTTTGATTCTCACTTTGCTTTAAATCTCTTCCTCATCCAGATTCTGCCTGTCTCCTCCTCCCCCTGCTTCCACTCCAGCTCTATTTCTTCCTCTCCTTTTACTCTGTGGCTCTTGCTCCCTTCTGACTCCTCTTTCTCCTCTCCTCTCTTTCTCTTCTTTCTCTTTCTCTCTCATTCATCAGTCCCCACTTCGCAAGGTCAACAAGCAAGTCTGCAAAGAGCTTCACTCAGAAGAGCTCATTTGGCTTTTAATTAGGATCCTTTCAGAAACCCTGACCCCAGAGAAAGCCCTGCATTCAAGCTGTCAATTTCCTTTGCTCTGTCTTATCACCTCCCTCCTCTGTGCCTTTAAGAGTGAAATCCAATAAAAGAGATTTAGAGTAGACATATGGGAGAGGAAGGGACTGAAGACATCTCACCTCCTCTTTCTCAGTTATATAGATGAAAAAAACTAAGACTGTGAGAGGTACCATGACATGCCAAGATCACATAGCCAGTTTGTGACAGCGCTGGTGTCAGAATCCCAGCTCCCCAAACCCCTCCCTGTCAGCTGCTCCTGGACCTGGCCACAGAGGGACTCCAGAGAGCATTAAGGGAACTCCTCCCTGGGCCAGATTCTGCTTAGCAACAGTGCTGATATTTTTCCAGGCATGCCCCAAGGCATCTTGGGAAGAAGCTACAAAGTTAAACAAAAACAAACGGTGAACTTGGTAATTGCACACACTCCTATTTTCTTAACATACCGACTGGATCTTGTTAAGGGAGGCTTCTGAACGTAGACAGAGAGACCCTTGTCGTCACCCATTAAATATGTCTAATTTCACACACTGTCATGTAGCTCTTCTCCATGCAGCTGGCTCTTCATTGAAAAGGAGTAAATGATTGCATCTTGGCCCATTTCTTAGCATGTAGGTATTTTTTGCAGACCCTGCTGTAATTGTCTAGTATTGGTAATCTTTTGTATTTGGTATCTTCAGCAGACTTCTAGTTTAGCTAAAACAGAGACCTGTATATTTCAGATAATGCCATCTGTTTGATGCAGACACGGCATTTTCTCTTACCTGAGTCCTGTCCCATCTCCGATCCTCAGTTTTCCCAACTGTAACATGAGAGCGGCCTAGAGTCTCCAAGGATCCTTCCAGTGCTAAGCTTTGTTGTTGCTCCGACTCGCTCTACACTTGCCAAGACCTTAATTGCATAAAAATGCTGAGCAAAGTCTGGTTTTTGTTAGAGCCATTGCTTACAGAGCCGTCTTCCAAATCAAGGACCTTCCTGATGCTTCTTAATAAGCCAATACCTTATAGAAAGATGAAAATTAAAATATTGAACCTTTGGGTGCACTCTGTTCCCCATAATGAAATGTGCATGGAGGACATGCATCCGGTTCAAGGACTTTATACAAAGTTATAATAACTTAACAGTAATAAGCTAATAGTCAAATGGAATTAATAAAAGGAATGTGACCATTTAAGCAGTGAGATGGCCCCATGTCATGGAATTTTTGCAGCTAAACCCTCTTGAGTTTCTATAAGCTAATAGCAATTAGCTCCTGAGTTAATGGCAGCTGTGGTCATAATGAGATTGGAATTGATCATTTAGAAGCAGGCTCCCATAAGCTGGTCTTATGAGGCATTTCAGTTATAAAGCATTGCCTTGACCCTTTCTTCTTATACCTTTCATCATGACCCCATCTTCTCTAAGGCTTTCTGGATGCATCATGATCTTTTCCCATGCAACACATGACTCTCTGGGACTCCGGGAGTGAACCCTTCAGAACAAGGTGGGTTGTAAAGCCTTCAGAACAAGATTTCTGAGCCTGAGAAGGAAGGAGCCCACTCAGATCCTGCTATACAAACACTTCTCTTGGCAAATACCTGCTTGGCGTGTTAAGTTCATCTTAGCTTCAAAGTAATGATGCAATAAGGAAATCTATGTAAAAATACCTTATATTGTACCTTTCATAAAAAGATGCTCAATGAATGTCTTTTCTGTATTGGTTAGTTTTTCCTATACAATGAATCATCCCCAAAATTTATGGCATAAAATAATAATCATTTAGCTCATAATGATGTGGGTCTCCTGGGTGGTTTTTGGTCTGGGCTAGTTTAGTTGATCTCTAGGACTCTCTCACGCATTTGTGGTCAGTTGGTGGGTTGGCTGGTGACTGAAAGGCATAGGGATGCCACATATACATGCATAGTTGGCAGGCTGTCAGCATGGGTCAGAGAGGTAACTGGGCCACATGAATTTTATTGTCCCGCAAGTTAGCCTGGGCTTTGTCATATGGCAGTGTTAGGGATCCAAGCACAGGAAGAGAAGGTAAGTCCCAATATGCAGGTGCTTTATAAGTCTCTACTTATGTCACACTTCCTATTGTCCCATTGACTAAAGAAGTCACATGACAAAGCCTAGATGTATTCTACCTTTTGATGTAAAGTCAAATTGCAAAAGGTCATACATTCAAAGATGGAAAGAATCTGTGGTCTTTTTTTTTTTTTTTTGATCTGCCATAACTTATTCTCCTTTCATTAGTTTTATTTATCAGCCCACTATATCTGGGAGGTTTTTAGTAAGTGGTTATTGAATAAATGAATCCATGAACAGATGGAGAAAAGAAATCAACCTTCTGATAGCAAACTTGAGACTCTAGATGAACTGACTTGCCCAACACACCACTGCAATTTGGTGCTTGAAGCAGGACTCATACCCCAGTCTCCTGACCTCCAGTTATACAATTATTTTCTCTCACACAGATGAGGGAAACCATTAAAGTAAGAGATGTGAACATACTTTATAAAACATAAAACACTCCAACACTTCAAGACATTTCTGGCATGTGTCTCTCCCATGTACTGTTTGTCTGTAGGTATTCATAGGCGTGGAGTTGGTATCAATGGCTCTTCCACTCTGTGGTCTCAGATGACTTGGAAGGTGTTGTGGTCCAGAAGCAGTTCTCCGCCTAATGCTTCTCCAGAGAGAGAACAAGAAGGGAGTGGACGATAACAACGTTCCTCATGTCCCTTCTGTTTTTGGATGTTGCTGGAAGATCAGTAGATGAACCCATATGAAGATATCCCTTGATCCAGCTCTGAGAATCTGAACAAAAGGTGAGTAAATTACTTAGGACTCAATTCCAAAGTTGTTTTTCATTCTTATTTAAAGATAACAAACTATTTTTCTCTTGAGGATAAGAATTAATATTTGAGTAAAAATTGGGCCTTACGCTGTCCCTATCAGGAGCCCCAAGCAAATTTTGTGGCTTGTGGAAGTGTGGACAAATAGAGGCAAATGCTAACTCCTTCCCTATTTTAAGTCAGTGAAGGCTGCAGAGGAAAATTGGGAGGATAAATCTCTCCTCTTTCTGGGTATACCTGAGGGTACTTTTTCTCTCTTCCCACATGTCATGAGGTATTTGATCTAAGGGGACTCAGGGCCCATTGTCTTGATAATACACCACCTTCTGCCATGTCTAGTGTATCAGTTAGCTTAGTCTATGTTATGCTGCAGTAACAAACAACTCCCAACTCTCAGTGGCCTACAACAACAAAGGTTTATTTTTCACTTATGTCGTATGTCCTTTACAATCTCTGCAGCTATGTTCTATGCCATCTTCCTCCAGTACAAAGCTGAGAGAGCAGCTTCTATCTGAGCTTTTAAGTTAGTCTCATGTCTGAGGGAAAACAGAGTAGAACTCTATAGCTCTTAATGCTTCTGTTCAGAAGTGGCACACTTCACTTCTGCTCACATTTCATTGGTTAAATCAAATCAAATGGCCAAGCTAATGGCATAGGGAGGAAAAATCTCCCATGGAAAGGACAAGCGAATATTTTAAACGATAGTATAATCCAATACACATGGCCTCTGCATGGGTCTGCTTCGTGCTGGTGTTTAGACAAGAATATGGGTTTTCCAGGGCCTGGCTAGAGTGGAAGGAGAATGAGACCCAGGAGTACCAGGGGTAGGTGGGAGGCCCTCTGGCTTTACTCTGTCTACCTCAGTGTCTAACAGAGGAAATTTTAACAGGCACTTCCATGAAGCCATTTGCTTATGAACTCCACAAATTTCCAGACATTTCTTCTTGAAGCAGTCCCAAGAATTGCTGGAGGAAAGCCAGCTGCCTAGACTGTCTGGCCCTATTCTAAAGAATAAAATGTCCCCTCCTCCAAAGGTCACACAGGGCAGGAGGCTGAGTGCTGAATGGAAAAAATGTGATGGGGCCAAGTTCTGCATAGGATCATGGGTCATCCCAGAACCCTTTCTAACAAGACCCTGAGCTCACTTTGTGTGATATACTGTGTATCTGAGAGCCTCAAACTGGAGGATGATTACCTGATTCTCAGTTCAGCATCTTCACCTTAACAGTCATGTAGTCTTTGACAGTCAGTTATCCTCTCTGTGCTTCACTGTTTTCATCAATAAAATGAGGATAATAGTACCAGAGCTATCTTCATTTGCTAAGAGAAGAGACATTTCTATGAGGAAGAATAAATAGCAGTTTGCCTCGTGCTTCCTAGAAGTGTGATAAACATGTACATCTCATCTCTTGTCACCACCTGTCTCATGAGGACTTAGGGTGAGGGCAAGCCTTCACTCTCAAGATATCTAAAGGGTGGTCGTGGAACAGGAAGAGTGGGTGCATCTCCAAGGACGCAGAGATTTTAGCTCACATGAGGAACAACTTTCTAACAAGGTCAGAGCCACAGGGGGATGGAATGGACAGACAAGGGAGATTATGATTCCCCATCATAAGAGGTGAGCAAGTAGGCTTGTTGTGAGCTTCTCAAGAATGTTCTAAAATGATGGTAGGCATTCGATGGATGTTGAGACTGAATACCCAAGGATCATGGACTCTCAGAATTGAACCATATCTAGCAAACTATAGAGCATAATAATGTGACCTCTTAGGTAAAACCAGAAAAGACTAAATAACCAAACAGTGTTAGGTGTAACACATACTCTTTCCTAAACTTGCTTTGGTCTTTGAGGTTCCTCCCACCCTGAAAATTCCAGGAGGCTTAGATTATGATTCATACTCAGCCCCTTAGCATTTCTTGGTGGCCTCGTGGAAATGAGGTATTAGCCTTTGGGCTATTGGCCTTCTGTCTCCAGGAGTCAGGACATGTTTCTTGACCTCCACCCGGACCCAGTGAGAGATTTTCGGGATACACTGTTGACCCTGATGGCTTGGGAGCAGTGATATACCAATGCCCAAGGCACTGGACTGTTCCCAAGGAGGAGAACAGTGTCATCACTGTGGGGATATGTGTGTCGGGGGAAGAAATTGTTTGAGAATGGATTGTGTCACACCCCTGGACATGCTGGTCATGCAGAAGAGCTCAGTTTTTATAATGAACATTTTCTTGGACATAGGACAATGTGGTTCTTTCCTCCCTCTCCTTCTATATCACCACCATCTTCCTTCTTACCATTGAAAGTAGCTTTGGTGTTCTCCAAGGGCTGTCAATTTCACATGCTCCTGAGGTCTCCTGACAGTCCTGTGAGGCAGCCAGAGTTGGGAGCACGGTCTTCTTCTGATCAGGAAGACAGTTGTGGTTCAGAGGGTATGAGAGGTATGAAACTTGCCCAAACCTTGGCTTGCACCAAGCCTTAAACAAAGCCGCAGTCTGGGAAGCCAGCCACCACCTTGGAGAACATCCTCTCAAATGCCCCGGCAGCTCTACCCTCCACCACTGGAGGTGAGAGTGTCAGGGCTAGAGGGACCTGGCGCTGTACTGCTGCATGACCATGAGTAGGTCCTCAGGTCACTGCCTGCCACTGGTCAAATGGTGCTACCTGCTATATCTCAGGTAAAGAAGAAATGACTAACTGTACACAAAAACACCCTATAGTTTTTGTCAGTGTCATGTATGTTTATCCTGCTCTGCATCCCATATCTCAGCAGCCAGAGCACCCTCCTTGGCCACTCTACTGGAGAATCAGTCCAGGCCCAGATCTGCACTTCAGGCTGGCTTCCAGTCTCTATGGCAATGTGGTGGTATCCCTCTATGGGTGAGCTTTTACCCCAGTCATGTGATATGGGGGCTGCACTGGCACCCCTGGACTTGCCTAAGGATCCCTTATAACCAGGCACTGAGGTAGGCATGGAGCCATATATTTTCTGCCTGTTGACAGTACCCTCGAGAAGAGGAATATTTGCTCTCCATTTCACTGATGAGGAAACTGAGACTCAGACAAGTAATTGCTCAGGGTCACCCAGGGATCAATAACCAATGCCCCTGCCAGTGGTAAGGGGTGTAGTCCCCCAAGCCAGGAGGTCTCCAGCCTGTGCCTCTGCAGAACATATAGGAAAAACACTGTAGACAGATGCCTGGATCTCAGTGCAAATCTACCCACCAGGTTGTTCTTGGCATGGGACCTGTTCTCTGTTCTGAACAACTCCGCAGACACTCCCAATTCAGCAGAGGTGTGGGAATGAGCGTGTACTACATGCCCCCTCTGCCAGCCTGGCCTGGCCTGGTCCACTGAAGATGGACATGCAATGACGCACATGCCCCATTTAAAGTGCAGGGTTGAGGGAAAGAGAAAAAGACCCTGAGCAGTAGGACGCCTTCTTGGAATGCTTCTTATTTGCTCAGGAAGATGGGATAAGCAAGGTTTTTCTCCTTTCCAACATCTAATTTGCTGTGTGAACTTCAGCAAGTCACTTCCCCTCTGGGCCTCAATTTCTCCACCTATAAATTAGGATTCTAAAGGCTATAGGCTGTAGTTTCCCTAAGTTTGAAATATCCAAACACATTTCCCATGACCCAGACCTGAAAAGAGGGGCCTCCGTAGCCAGTGAGTAGTCACTGGGGATAAATTAATGTCACCAGCCCTGCTCAGGCCTCAGTAGTGTCTCCACCTGCTCTGAGCTTTCCTTTCATAATAATAGCATGTATTTTCAACTACCCTCAGGAACTGTGTTAAGCCCTTTATATACCTAGCTCCATTTAATATTCAACCCTTGTGTGGGAAAGATATTATTCCCCCATTTTATAGCTGAGAAAACAGGTTCAGAAGGTGAAGTTATCTATCCAAGGTCACATACCCTGGAAATGGCAGAGCTAGGATTCCCGTGTGGGGCAGTGATGGGCTATGCATTGTGCCTCGAATCAGCACCACTGCTCTGGTGTCCTAGCTAATTGTTGACACGTCCTCCCTGAGGATGTCCACAGCTAAACTCCCTCTCTCCTCCTTTCTCCTGAGCCTATCATGAAGCTGGAGAGACAGAAGAACAAAATAAATAGAGACGGATAGAAACAGAGGGTTTTCAGTGGAATCATTTTGCAAAGCGGCCTTTTTCTGCAAGCTGCCCCTCTTAGAAGCTTCAAAGAGAAACTTGCTCCCAAGCAGAATCTTTTGCCTAAGCCAAAAGCCATTTATCTGGAATATTAATATGCCAGCAGCTGCCTGTGATGGTGTCTGCCACTGATCACACACTCCCAGCAATGATTCCTCCTGGGAATGCTCCAGGAGGCTCCATGAAGGTAATGGGCCCCCTGTGGCACGTTCTAGTTACCTTTTGTTTGGCTTTCCCAGAGCTTCCTGCAGATTGCCAGACAAGCATGCCTCAGAAGGGTGCTTCTGGAGTAAAACAGGGCCGCTGATGACAGAACCGCATTCACACCCCACAAGGAACGTGTCCCCCTTGCTCAGGGCATGATACTTGGAAAAGAAGAATATGAAGACCCTCATATATCCAATCCACACACTACATCTAAGTACCAGAAAGAATCAGGCTGGGGACTCAGAGTCATATCTTGAAGTAAAGGGCACTGAATTTAGAGTAAGAGACACAGCTTCCAGACATTTCTCAGCCATGCCAATTATGTACAACCTGAAGCCAGCCATAACCCCCATGGATCTCAATATTCTCTGTAAATTGAGCTGGTTGGACTTGATGTTCTCTAAGGGTCCTCCAGATGGAATATATGTTAGTGATGCCATTAGAGCACTAGGCAGTCTAAGGCCTTGGGTTCAAATCCTGACTCTGCCACACGGCAATCTCTGTCAATTTATTGAAGCTCCTCTGGCAGCAGGTTTGTCATGAAATGAGATTATCACTGCAAGGTCATAGAAGAAGGCCTCATCTGAGAAGTCACCAGATATTGCTGAATCTGAGTTTTCATTTACTACCTGAAGCCAATGCAAAAAATTTAACTGGAAGAGATTCTACTTCCTCTGAGCTACACATTTCAAACTAGTGGTTTATAATTAATCACAATGATCAGTTGAAAAAACATTTCCTAGAATGTCACAGCATAATATACCTCCTTGCACGAGAATGTCTTATGTTCTACAAGGTCAGAGATCAGATGTCACAATTTTATGATACCAATTCTCATAGCCACCCCTGTAATCCAGACCCTGTCACATAGTAGGTCCTAATAACTATTGCCTTACTTTGTCCTTTTAGTGGAAATTCAGAGGAACTACTTGATAACGACAATAATAGCAAACACTTAACTGTCAATTAACACATTGCAGTTACTATTCCAAGAGCTTTATATATTTTAATTCACTTAATGCTTATGACAACTTCATGAAATGGGTACCATTTCAGAGTTTAAGAAACTAGTCCAAAGACACCAAGGTGCTAAATAGCAGAGGTAGAATTTAAACTCAGAGAATGTAGCTTGAGTTTGTTTTTTAACCACTAGGCCAGTGGTTTTCAAACTTAGTCATGCATCAGGATCATCTTGTGGGTGATTGAAATGCAGAGTGCTGGACTCCGTCTGGACTCCACTAGGGCTTGATGAGGCCCAAGAATTTGCATTTTCTCCAAAATTCTCAGGTAATTCTGGTCTGAGGACTACACTCTGAGAGCTACTGCTTTAAGCCATACTGCCTCACAGTTAAAGGGAAGCAACTCTACACGAACCCCAAGGTCACTTGGGGCTCCCAGATCCCAGTCTTTCCTGAGGTATTATCCACAGAAAACACTCCCACTGTTTCCTGATAGGCATTTTATTGTAAAAAGGGAAATGAGATCTATGGTCAAATATGTTTGAAAAATTGGGGTTAAATACTTAAACAGGTTACTTTGCTGTTTTTCTGCTTTGTGTTTGTTTATGTAATGTCTAAACATACTGTAACATACTTCAGCAAATTTTCTAAACATTTTTGACATCCGTGTCTAAAGTAGCTCATGGGAACAATGCTCCCCAGAGCACCCTTGGAGAAACACCGGCCCAATATAGAGAGGCCTTGGAAGCTTTCCATGAAAAGCCTGGAGTCCAAGCCAACTGTCTTGGGTTTACTAAAAGATCTTCCAGATAAACTTCTAGAAATGGGTCAGAATCAATATTGACTGATTACACAAGACGAAGACTCTATCCCTCTTCTCCAGCCCAATGGCTCACATTTTATACCTTCTGCAAGTTCCTGAAGCAAATACTCTTATTAAAAGTGAATCTAGACAAGATTCTAGGAATGTTTACGTGCAACTCCATGCCAACTTCCAATTATTCCAAGTGCGTATGTCTTTCGGACCTTAGGTAGGCACACAAGTGCCATTCTCTATGAAAGGGGAAGATCAGTGTTTCACTCAAGTTACCAGGGAGAAAAGATGAGCTCTATATCACAAGTCTCTACTGAGTATTTATGCTGCTCCAGGCACTGGGAAAACAAACAAGAATAAAGCAGGATCACTGCCCAAAACCTGTTCATAATGTGGTGGGGGAGGCCACCTGGCCCAAATAATCTATGTCAAGGTAGACTGCAATCAGAGACAGTGAGCATTTGGAGGAGACAGTAATCACTTCTCACTAGGCATTAGGAGTTATATCAATAGATAGTATTCTGGAACTCTCCACCTATTCTAACTACAGCTTCTTCTCCAGAGGCTGTGAGTGCTGGGGTCATTGAGCAATAAGATCTGCAGATTATGAGCAAATCTCAAGATCTGACAGACAGCACAGAATTTCATTTCCTCTCTGGTCCAGGGAAGAGTTAGGTCTCAGTAGCTGAGAGTATCAAGGAGAAGATAAGAACACTAGAGGATCCTAGAGAGACCCAACCTCTGGAGAAACCAAAAGAACCTCTTAGGCCAGATTGAGTGTTCCTTAGAGGACCTGCTGGTCTTTTTGACCAGCCAAACAAGAGGGCTGCACAGGGGAGCTGGGTTCTCATCATTCCTGTGGCTGAGGAGATGATGATAAGAGAAAGAGGCTTCTTCTAGGTACTTAAGCATTGGATCTGACAACTTGCCAGCTGAAGTCATCTGAGGACTTGACTAGGACTGATTGGGGGCCTACTTCCAAAATGACTCACTCCCATGGTTGATGGTAGGAAGATTTGGGTTCTTGCTGGCTGATGAGAAGAGACCTCCATTTCTCACCATGCAGATGTCTCCATAGGGTTGCTTGAGTGTCCTCAAAATATGACAACTGGTTTCCTCCACAGCTAGTGATTCAAGAGATAGCAAGAAGGAAGCCAAGTGCTTTTGATGGCCTAATCTCAGAAGTCACACACCGTTGTTTCTTCTACATTCTATTCATTAGAAGCAAGTCCAGACCCACGCAAGGGGAGGGAATGAAGCTTTACCTCATGAAGGAAGAAGTGTTTAAGAATTTTGTACTTATTTTAAACCAAAACACCATTTAAGGACAACAATAAAGGTAGAATTCGGACCATAAAAATTAATCAGAACAGAGACTGTAGAAGACTGAAAGGAAAAGAGAGAGGGAGAGACAGCAGTGAGTAATTAACCTATATATAGTAAAATTTAAATGGATAATTATAGAGATTCTTGGAATGTGTAATGAAAGTGCTAAACAAAGGTCTTGAAATAGAAATGACACAATATTAGAGGGAAACCCAATAACAGTCTGGAACTAATTATAATAAAACTATTATGGGAAAAACTGGGACTTTGAGGGGGCAAAGGGGGAGAAGGTACAAATAAAAGGGCTCTAACACTCTCATCTGTAGAACAAGTGGGAAAGTAAAAAGATTTTAAAGGCCATGCAATATTGGAGTGAGGGGAGAAGCAGTAGGAGAAATATTTGGTATTTTGTTTTCATAAAATAGAAAAGTATGTATTTAATTATAAGTATGGGGAAACAGAAGGAAATCATTAATCGAATAGAAAGATAGAGCAGAAATTACAAATACAAAGGGGAAAGAAAAATGAAGAATAACCAAATTCAAAAAAAAATAAGGAAAAGAAGAAAATTGAAACAAAATAAATCAAAAACATAATAATGACTAAAGGAATAAAATTGTGGGAAAATGTTGCTACACTAATAGCGAATGTACTAAATTTTCCTATTAAAATATAAGGACTCACCAATCAGTTTTTAAAAATCAACAGGAAGAAATGAAAATGCTTTCTATACAGTAGGAAGACTTGAATAAGGTAAAAATGAAGGAAAGCAGAGCAAAGGTGGGAGAAATCTCTATGGCACATTTGGAGACCCGAAATCCTGTCATTATTTTTGTTAGTATTGTCCCTTCAGTAGTTTCTTATCCCATTAGTATTAAAAGTGAACAGGTAATTAAAAAAAAAAATTCTAGCTACTCAAACTGAATGCTTGAACTTGTTAAAAATATCCCCAAAATCAATACCACAGAAGAATTGAAGAGAATTGCTTATTTCACATCTTTCAACCCAGCTTTAGAAAGCCTAGTGAATATTCTATATAAGGTTCCTGTCTGTATAACTTGCAAAGATTGGGTCCTTTGTTTATCTCTTCAAACAAGAGATAACTGGGAGCATTTTTTGGACACCAAATAGTTGTCATAAAATTTATCTTGTAGTTTCCCTTTTCCTACATCCCAATATTGGAGGAAGTGGTGATAGTTTGCAGAAATGTGATATGCTGACATTGGAGTAATAGGAGGGGTATGGGTCATTTTTCAAAGATTATAGGCTTGAGATATAAACTTCTATAGTTGAGAATTGCTTCATTTCCTATTTTTCTAACTCATCAAAAAGAATTGGAAGTTTAATATAACAGAATATAGTTATTCATTCATAGGTATTTGTTTTGCAACTGTCAAATGTTAAGCACTGTACCAGACTCTTTGGACACAGATATCAACAAAACAGAGAAAGACAGTGCTCTTGTGAAGCTTATATTTTGGTGAAGAAACAGAAAATAAGTAAAACATAACATAACAAAACATAACATGACATAACATGACATAACATAACATAACATAACATAACATAACATAACATAACAACATAACATAACATTAACATGTGAAATAATGGTAATGGCCAGTGCTACAAAAAAAAATATAGCAAGGAAAGAGGCCAGGGACTGTGTTAACCCATCAAACCAGAGGCTCATGAAGGGGAGTGTTCATGATTTGTTCACCACTGTGCCAATAGAGCCTCAGTCCAAATACGGATGGTGTGTAGTAATTGTACAGAAAAGCAGATGTAGGTAAAGAGTAAAGGTAGTTGTAGATTTGTGCTTATTTTTTTATGTAGCAGATAACAGGTCAGAAGGAATCAATACAGATTTTGCACTAGTATGATCAAATTTGTTTCCAGGAGGTTTGATTCCAATGTCGGTATTTAGGATGAGTGAGAGTTGGTGCGTGGGGGCAAGGGGGCTCCCCACGGACAGTGGGGATACCAGCCTTCTCGAGCAACACTAATACAACTTTCTGCGATAATGGAAATGCTCTATATCCATCTGTACAATGCAGTAGCCATCTATAGTTCTTAAGCACTCGAAATAAAGTGACTGAGGAGCTAAATATTTTATTTAATTTTAATAAGTGTAATGTAAATATTCATGTGTGGCTAGGTGCTACCACGTTGGACAGGTGGTTCTGGGGTGAGCCATGCAACGGTTTATGAAGGCCTGACCCTGGGCAATGGTGTGACGGGAATGCAGGAACCAGCAGAGAGGTTTAAGTTTAATATCTTAGGCAAGTCACTTAACTGCTCTGGGTCTCCAATTCCTCCTTTGAAAAATGGAGATAGTTAGACTGTCTCTCACTTACACGAACTTATAAACTACAAAGAACTAACTATCAAATGAGGTTCTGTGATTAACGTCTGGGTCTACATTGCACTAGAAGTATAATTGTAAAATCTTCTTGGGGGGAAATCTGGAGAGAGAGAGAGAGAGAGAATAGCCATATATATTTAATATATATTTAATACGTATTTATATTAATGTATGCTGTCTCACACTTATATTATGTATAGTGTTTAAAATGTTTATGACCTTGACATAGTACGTCTCCTTTTTAAAATATATCCTGAAGAAATAATCAGAAACTCAGGCACAGATGTAGGCAAAAAGATATTTATTAAACTGTTCATCATAGTAGCAAAGTTAGGTGCAATCTAAATATTCAACTATAGATTATCTCAATAAAGAAATCCCCATTCATGTATGTATTAGAATGCAAACACTAATAAAATGGTAATGTCAAATAATATTTAATAAAATAGTTGTGGCATATTAGTCCTAATTCTATAGCTCTATGCATTGACAAAAGACTAAAAGAAAAACTATCTGATTGCTAGCAGTGGTTATCATTAGGTGATGTGATTACCATTCATGTTTGATTTTTTTTCCTATGTCTTTTCATATTTTCCAAGTTCTCCATGATGAGCTTCCATTGTTTTCTTTTGTAATGAGGTAGCAGGGGTGGAAAAGTTTACTTTTAAAAAAGAAAAACATTTTATTTTTTTAAATATATTATTTTTGAAATTAATAGCACCACCCAGAGCCCCCATATCTTGACATGAAAAGGTGAATTCCCAGGGCTATAAATCAAGAGGCCCTGTGTCTGAAAACTTCTGTAGGCTCTAGAAGTCCAGGAAATTTTTGTCACTGGTGTCCTTGCATGAAGCCTTTCTCTCTCCCTTCTCCTCAGCTGGGCCAACCTCTGTGCTTCCAAGCAGAGGAGCTGTCTGTAGGACTGGGGTGGGGGTTGCAAGGGTGGGAGGGAGGCCCTAAGGGAATGTGCAGGTGACAGCGAGGCAGGGGCCAAATCTCCACCTGTCTCCATCTGCAAACCTCCCCTGACTTACTCTGTCCCTAGGCCTCACTGTCCTGGTCTCTCTCTGCCTCATACCCTGTCTCTGCTCTCAGCACCCTTCTGGCTCCATCTCTGGGTGTGTATGTCATTAGCCCCCATCCCCAGGCAGCCTCTGCCTTCGTACTCTAAGCCTCCTCCCACCTGGGGAGGCTGCTGAGCTTGGCAGGGTGCTGAAGGTGATGGCTGCAGCCTGTCGAAGGCCCGGGAGCTGTTACTATTACTGGGAGCTCCTTCTGTCAAGAGAACATTCTCACATGTCATGAATCAGAAGAGGGTGTTCAGTTTTCTTCTGCCTGATCTCAACAAACTCCACACATAGTTCCTGTACTGCTCCCCACACTCCACCCCCAAGTGCAAGGAGCAAGCGGGAGGCACTCTGAAAGCTGTCCTATAACATGTAAAGTCACTGAGGGAATAGAGTGGGGGACTCACACTCTGAATTCAGATGAGTGGAGAGGTCTGCCCTCACCCACCCCCTTGCCCACCCTTGAGATGTCAACACTGAGCATGCTGTACTAGAAACATCTCCTCCAGCCAAGAACAGCAGGCTTTGTTGGTCTGGAAGCTGAGATACTCACTAAGCACCCTCCTCCCCAGAAGGGCTGACCCTGGGAAGCACATAGGGCACAGGGCATGGCTGAGTTTGCAGGCGAAAGGACCACACATCTGGGCTCAGCTGCCTCCTCTTCTGCTGGTAAAAACTCAAAGCCACCCACCTAGGGACCCCAGGAGCACATCTCCAGCTCCCCAGCAGCCAACTGGCAGAGGGCCAGGGTGAAGCTTGGGCTGCTGTATTTGGCAATTCAGCAAAGAAGAGAATTGCTGCAAAAGTGGGGGCTAGGTGGAGAGAGGGTGGCCCCTGCGAGCACACCCTTGTTGGGGTAGAATAATCCTTGGGGAGAATGAACAGGCTAAGCTGGAACAGGCCTCTCAGGTACCAGGGGCTCTTCAAAGGACTGGCGCCATGCTTTGTTCTGCTGGCTTTTGTTTTTCTTTTCCTTTGCTGCCCCCAACCTGTCCTCCTGCCCATGAATAAGCTGTGACCAAGGACAAAGAACTCCCCTCTCAATGCTTTAGCTTCCCTACCTGGAAGGTGACAGAATTGGAGCTTCATAGTTCCCCCTTGGGGAAATGCCCCAGGAACTGCTTGCAGAGGTTAGGGTACTTCCCTGCCCTGGCTCCAGGTTTTGAATTTTAGCTACTGGGCTTCTGTGCTTTATTGAAGAAAATCTGATGCTAGAGTACTGGACTAGAGATGAACCCTCTGCTTCTTCAGTCTTCAAAGCTTCACCTTGCCCTTCTGATGGGCCTCCTTCATGTCTCACCACAGTGAGCTATGGGGGCAAAGGACCCCACTCTCTAGAAATAGTTGTCATCTGTTTTAACCTTTGTTACTTCAACTGTGAAATGAAAGTGGCCTGGGCTAGAGGATCAAAGTAGGACTGAAGGTGAACGGTTTGCCCTAGGGCAGAAAGCCATTAAATGTCAGCAGATTTAAATTCAAAAGTGCTGGGGAGATAGACTTCTAGGTTTCCCTTCAAACAATGGGAGGTGCTTCTGTGGCCATGGGGGCTAATACCAGTGGGGCACACAGTAATGTGTAGATTTTTTGGGAAGCTGTGCATTGGAATGAAACATCTAAAGTCAGCTTTAGTTATTAAGTGGGTACTCTGAACATTTACTTTTCTGGGAATTGAGCTCAAATACCAGACACAGAGGAGCTATTTGTTGAATGAATTTAATGAATTAAATAATCACTGAATCAATGAATCCACAAACAGTACTAGGCATGCATATCACCCAGGACCTGGGGCAAATTTTGAGCTGGGAGGAGATCTAGAGATGGCCCATTGCAATCCCTCTTTCACAGACAAGCAAACTGTGGCTTTATGAAGTAAAACTTTGGTCCAGGGGTCACACACCTAGCAGCATCAAAGTATGAGGCCAGTGTCTGTTCTCCTACCTGCTATCTTCAAAAAAGTGCATGTTAACAAAACTTATTGTGTTGATATTTTCCAAATTTGCCTTAGAAGTATCAGGACAGACATCTAGTAGATGACAGTGTCATGCCTCAGGGAACTGGTAGTATCCTGGCACTGAATAGAGGGGCCTTGAAGTCCTCCTTGGTCATCTGGACTCACAGAACCCATTAACAAGAGGTTTGGAACCAGACCCCTGCGTGAGTCCTGACATCACTGATTTACAAACTGGGTGACTTTGGACAGGTCTGGAATCTCTCTGTCTCCAATTTCTTATCTGAAAAATGGAGAATAATAGTTCACTGAGCTGTTGTGAAGATTAACTAATGCAATACAAAATACCTAGGACAGTCCCTAAATGAGAGGAAGTTGTGATTCGCATTGGCTACTGGTGATCTTACTCTGAATTCTCACAATGGCCTCTGAGCTCTGAATGTCTGTATGCTCAGAATCACCTGGGGAGCGTGTTCAACACAGAACTCCCTAGGTCTCTGCAGGGGAAGGATGGGACCAAGCTTCTGGACTTTTAACAAACACCTGTGTTTAGGTGTCTAGACGCCTCATGTCTTACACAAATTTAATGTAGGCAGCTCTCTGACCACATCTGAAAAATTGGGGGCTACACCTACACTTTATATTGTGTGTGCCTTCCTTGCAAGATGGAGTGCGAGGAGGGCAGGGACCTCGTGCATGGCTACGTAGCTCCCATAGCACGTGATTCTGCTGCATTATATTGTCATCAGTCAATGGATAGGTAAAATTTACTTCCAAGGACCATCACTAATTTCAGGGACCAGAGCTCCTAGAAACAAAGTTTTCAGCTTTCAGAATTACTAAATACAGTAACCTCCTCCCATCCCATCCGTAGTTTTGCTTTCTACTTTTGTTACCTATATTTAACTGCAATCAGAAAATATTTAATGGAAAATTACAGGATAAACAATTTATAATTTTTAAATTGTATGCTACTCTGAATAGTGTGATGTAATCTTGTGATGACCCACTCCATCCTTCCCAGAATGTGAATCATCCCTTTATCCAGCCTGTCCACACTGTATGTTCCACCTGCCCATTAGTATTTTAATAACTGTCTCAGTTATCAGATCAGTTATCAGATATTTTGAGAGAGAGGGAGAGAGAGAGAGAGAGAGACCATATTCACATAACTTTTATTACAGTATATTGTTATAATTGTTCTATTTTATTATTAGTTCTTATTGTTAATCTCTTACTGTGTCTAATTTGTGAATTAAACATTGTCATAGATACGTATGCATAGGAAAAAACATAGCATTATAGAGTTCGTTACTATCTGAGGTTTCAGGCATCCCCTGGGGGGCTTGGAACGTAACCCCACAAATATGAGGGGATTACTGTATATAAAATCCTGAGCTGTTTCAGCATCTTCTTCAAACTGGCTCTGGATTACATCAGTTAATGTGCAATGACTGTCACATAAGTGCCACATAATTCACTTTACAAGTTCAGTGCTTCCTTTAATACTATTGTGATAGATTATTTTTCCAAAGATGGCCACAACAATATCACCCATTGCTCTTCTGCAATGTGATCTTGTCCTCTACCTCAGTCAGGAGGTAGAGTCTATTTCTCAAGCTCCTTGAATCTGGGCGGGGCTTCTGACTGCTTTAACTAAGAGAATCTGGTGGAAGTGATGCTATATCATTTCTGGGCATGGTCCTTAACCAGCCTTGCAGCTTTTACTTCCTGTCTGTAAAAAACCAGTTGCCATGTAAAAAGTACAAATACTCTTAAGATCATCATGCAGTGAAAAGCCCAAGGCCCATGGAGAGTCCCTGGAAGGTGAGATGCTGCATGGAGAAAGAAGCCAAGGAGCAGCAGTGCACCAGACACAAAACTAAAGAGGCCACCTTGAAAGTCAACCTTCCCATTTCAGCCACCCCAGCTGGTGCCAAGCATAGAAGAAATGAACTGCCCAGCCAAGCCCTCTCCAAATTCTTAACCCACAAAATCTTGAGCAAAGTAAAATGATTATTTTGAGCCACTAAGCTTTGGGGACAGTTTGTTATGCAACAACAAATACCCAAAACACAAACTATAATGTTTTACTTTTTTCCTTGGATGCCAGGAAGCTCAGACTAGATTTCTGACTCAATTGTAGCAACCTCTCTTAACTTATTCCTACTCCTTGCCTTATTTATGTCATTTTAACCCTATGTTAATTAATTGGATTTTTGTCTTTCATTATAAAACTCTCCCACATTTTTTTTTTTAGAGAAATGGGGAGAGGCTGGGAATTTTCTTGCTTCTTCCACCTTTTCTATATATTTAAAACTTCCCATGTGTCAAAGTTCTGTTTCATTTCCAGAGCTGAATCTGGGTGCAGGACTAGTGCTGTTCACCAGTAGGACATATATTTACCCCCACGAATCCATGTCTTGTCCCATCCTTCTCTGGTTTATGAGTATCTTACTCTCAATATTCATTCAGTCAATTTTCAAGTTTTGTTTGACAAGTGGTCTTTCAATGACCAAAGAGCCTGAAATATTCAAAGAAATGGATTTCCGTTGGAAAATGTTCAAGTTGAACAGTCATAGAGATATTTTTGGTCAAGGTATAGTTGTGAAACAAATAACACCTGAGGACTGTCTCACGTGCAAACAAGTCTCTGTGTGTCCTTGGGCTAATTCCTAAAGCAGAACTGATGATAAATCTCAAGTAAGTACTGAGCAGGCAACATGGCCAGGTACTCTAAAGGTCCACAATCCCTTGCATGAAATCTTTGAAGCCAGACACATTTTGGAAATCAAGCCAACCTAGATTTTTAGAAAGATAATATGGTAAATGTAGCTTATGTTACCTAATAGTCCCAGTGGGCACTGCAATATCCTGTAAACAAACACATCAATGTTTCTGCAGCAAAACACATGAATGGTCACCTAACAACTCTAAATAGTTTTACATCAGTTCAAGTCAAATTTTGATGCCAAGAGAATTCAAATGGGATTGGATTTTATTGCCATATAAGTTATGAAAAATGTTTTAAGTCTTTAGAACCTTCTAATTTTGGAGCTGTGCATAGTTTGCGGTCCCATACTAAATATCTTCCTTGTATTTCTCACTATATCATAAAATTGTCAAGTGAGTAATACTATTATTCTTCCCAATGTATAGATAAGAAAATGAAGACTCAGAGACATGAAGTTATTTGGCAGAAGTCAAATTGCCCATAAACGGCAAAGCTGCGTTTAAGTCCAGATGTGTATAACTTAAAATACCTGGATTCTTAATCATCGTTCTATTCCATCTCCTCTGCTCTGTGTCCTTGTCGCATGAGAAGAAACTTTCCAACATGGCTCCCTGGGAAGTTACTTGGTTAGGCTGAGGTTGTTGCTATGTTAGAAGAAGGGAGAGAGTGAGAGAAACCTCCTTTTACAAAGTAAATAAATATCACCCTTTCTCTCCAACACCAGACTTCAAGAGAAAAGCTGATGAACCTAAATCAACCTGGCTTAGAAAAAAAGGAGCATCTTCCAGAAATGCTCCAATTTTTTCTTCCCTGATTTTTGCTTTGGACATTGGACTTTTATCCTACTGTTGACAGCACATGTAAAAATAATAAATATTTTAAAATGGGTTTTACTTTTTAAAAATTGGAGTCCTATCTTTTTTTCAAAGCATGATGCTTAGAAAAAGTCCTGGACTTAAAATCACCTAAAGATGCAGCTTCCAATCTCAGTTATGTCACTTACTGACTGTACTGAATGTTTTCTCCTCTTTAAAGGGCCTGCTGATAGAAATCCCTTCTTTGCCTCTACTTCTCAGTATAGATAAAAGGCTGGACCTCTAGATCTAGAAGATCTTCAGACAGCCCACAGGAGAGAGATGTGTGCTCTCTGGGCTGAGGGAACGCAGCCCTCATACATCCCCATGGTCATTTATTCAATGTAATTTTCCTACAGAAGTTTCCTCTCTGTACTTCTCACTTCACATCCCACAGTCATAGGACAAGTCTGACCTCCTCATCTGATGTCAGACCTCTTCAGATTTGACTGGGCTGTGAACACTTTTGTGCTTCAGCCTGTCAAGCAATTTGTACTAATGAGCTTTCACTGTCCGGATTTTATGCCAAAAGCAGACAAATCTCCATTTATCCACCTACTCCAAAGAGACATTGATTGTTCATCATGTACAAGACACTGTGCTAAGCATGGAGAATTTTTTTTTTATTCAACAGATATTTATTGAGCATCTGCTGTGTGCCAGGCAATGTACTAGGCCCTCTGAATGCAACTGTCAGTGACATAGATAACAATCCCTATCCTCATGAGGCTTAGATGTTAAGTGAATCATGTAAGGTCTTGCCAACCCAGAGTTCACTGTTTTATAGGGAACTCTTAAAATATGATGTGATATCTAGTATGATTAATATAGCACAAAACTCTGTAGAAATTTAGGCAACCAACCTGGACATGGGGGTCATGCAACCTTCTTGGGGAAATGACACAACACTGAAATCTGAAGGATGAGTAGGATTATCATTAAATGCAGAGAAGAGTGTTTTGAGCAGAAGCAATGTATACAATAGAGGAAAGAAAAAAATGTTTCTATGTATTGATAGAAATGTAAAGCTAAAGGGAATCGAGTATAGCCCTCTGGGGTCAGGGCAGAGGGTTTGAGGTAAGGGTTAATGGAGATGGGGCTGAAGAATTAGAAGGAGAACATCCTACATGGCCTTTTCTTGATAGCAGTGGAGAATTTGGAGCAGGTTCCAAGCAGAGGCATGAGAGAAAGAAACTGAATTGTCTGTTATGGTTACAAAGCTTCACTAATGACACATTTGGAAAATGACCTCACACCCATATGGAATGAGTGAAGGGGAACCTTTGACACTTACCTGAACCCCTGATGACATTGAGGATCCTCTGCTTGAATTTGAGATTCTCAAATGAAGCTGTAGGCTGCAAAGGTGGTGGTTGTGCCTGAAACCACGGTATGAGCATTCCTACAATCATTAAGACGAGTTCCCGAGCTGCTGGATAGCTAACTCTAGTCAGTGTCAGGGTAATTAACCAAGCTGCCTGAACTTTATTCACAGCCTGACAAGGTGCACTCCTGGGACTTGTCACTGTGGTTAGTCTGGGGGCGGGGGACTTGACATAAGGCTGATTAGGGAGTGTTTTACACAGCAAGAAGCTCTCTGATCTTGGCTGAATGAGGCTCCCCCTCCTATCTCATATCAGAGATGCCTGCAAGGCTAGAGAATAAAGATCATCCAGTCCAACCCCCTCATTTTCAGATGAGAGAAAGCAGCCGTTTTGAGCATTGCTGCAGTTTTCCCAAGGCCACACAATGAGTTTCTTCTGGAGATGAGGTTATTATCAGACCCTTATGGCTCTACTCACAGCCTTTCTCCATTATGTCTTTTCTTTATTTTTTAAAAAGGTTATTTTATAAACCACTTTTTCCTAAACTTAATGTCCATAGGAATCACTGGAGAGCTTGTGAAAATGGAGATTCTGATTCAGGAGATCTGAGTGGAGCTGAGGTTCTCCGTCTCCAGCAAGCCCACAGGTGACGTTGATGCTCCTGGCCCATGGACCATATTATGAGCACCAAGGAGCTCAAAGACCCTTATCCAGAGACTACTTGAAATTTCAGTGGGACTGGCAGGAGGACTTGTGCTTGTGACTCTCTGGCTCCAACAATCTGAAACTCTAGACTTCTAAAATTAGAGTACCTCTCAGGTTAAAGGGTTCTCAGAAGTTTTAGAGTCCAACTCCTGTGCACACCTGGGTCTGTTTTTTCTGGTCCGGACTCTTCTATATTTCAACAAACTATTTCAGTTCACTCCAGTAAAGCAGGATTTAAAGGACTGCAAGTAATTCAGGGTAGGAGAAGGCATCTCTGCTAACCTGTTCCACTCTCTATTCTTTGAAGACTGATGTACTCATCAGTTTATTCATCCCAACAAAAAAGAACAAACAGAACCTACCATGTAAGTTCTCAAGGCTGTGTCACCTTCAAACCCCAGTGTCTATCATAGCTAGAAACTTTTTACTCTGCTGCTTTTTTCCTTTCTGAAATGGAAAATCTGATGGGCACAGCTCATTTGTTTTAGTGTTTTTTCTTCTCTGGGCCTCAGCGATCCCTGCAACAAAATGGAAGGACTTAACTAGGTGGCCTTTCAGGTACTCCATGTATTGATTCTCTGTAATTCTAAGGTTCTTTGCAACCAAGTACTTTAGAAAAACACCTTATTCTGGTCACTGGGGAAGACATCTACTCAAAGTGATTGTGCCTGGAACTGTTCTTTCCAAATGGAAAAACAACAACAAAACACATCCAAGAAAATGTAAAGTTTTTTATATTTCTCTTATGTAACTGATACCAGGATAAGATTCCCAAGTGGTGACCATCCCCACAAGAACATGAGGAGATTTAATTCTCAAGGCTCACTTCTCAGAGAGGCTTTATAGGCATTTGAGTAAGGGTTAAAGGGCTGGACTTTGATATGCCTCTGTGCGTAGGTCCCATCACTTCTCTTGGCAACTGAGGCCATTTCCATCCAAGTCTAACTTCACAGCTGAGAAAAACTAAAGTTCTTCTTAGATCTGGTATTCAATGATTCCAACAAATTTATTATTTTATTGTTAACTTAAGTCCCTTTTTAACTGACTGAAGCTTGGAGAGAACACAAGATATTGCTCCTCCCACCACCTCTATGCACATCGATGGTCCAGGCCATATTGGGTTCCCCCAGGCAACAGTTGCCAGGGGATGTTTGTATATGTTACACAGGAAATGTCATGGGGGATTGTTTTCCAGGTTGCACTTTGGAAAAAAAATTCTTTGTACCACAGAGAATTTAAACTCCTTTCTGTAACTCTCCTGCAGTCATATTTCCACTGTGGCCTCTGATCTCCATTGCCCAGCACAAAGGAGAGCGACCTACAGAAGGAATACAGTTACTAAAAAAATGACACAGAGTTTTCAGCAACTGGGTCACCTAGCCATGACCAAGACTTTAAAGACATAAGTTTCTGAAGTCAGAAGAAGACATTGTAGTTCCAACTGGGACACTGTGAGACTCCTGGGAAGGATGCAGATGGGTGGGGGGGATGCCCTTAGAGAGCAGCATTATGGTTTCTTAAAATTTCAAGTACTCAGAATTGAAAATCTCATAAAAGCTAGAGGCTCTTTCCTAAACAAATGCTCATACACAAATATGAATAAAGTATATTATGCAATTTCAGCAGCTTCACGTCTACCCTAAGCCAACTCAAGAATCTACCTGTGGACCACCATACTTCAGGATTGCTACTTTTTGTATGTATAGCCAGTTCTGTCAGTCCTGACCTAAATTTTAGATGCAGAGGCTGGAGCCCAGGTCAACAACAGTTCTCAAGAATTATCTCAGGCTGTGCACAGGTGACACCCACATTGGATGTCCTTGGTCTAGACTATTAAACCAAGCATTGACTAGTAGTGAGAATGTGTGGCTGACTTGTGTTAAGTGGGGCCAACCAAGCAGAATCTGCTTCATACAAACTGACTTATCTTTTAAACAAATACTGCCCAGCAGCTGAAAACTGTTTTGGCCAGACACCTCTTTGTGAGCATCAGCTTAAGCAGGGAACAGAACTCAGCAGGCTTACAAAAAGAGTATGAAGGAGGCCAGATGTAGGTGTGCTGTGGCTGTGGCCTGCAATAAGATGGCCAAGGATTAAAGGCTTTGATTTTTCTTTCTTTTCCTGGCCCAAACAAGCAGAGAACTGAGAATATGTAGACCTGGTTTTGAGTACCATGTCTGACACATACTGTTGTCCAGAGGCAAGTTTCTTGATGCTGCCAGGTCTCACTTTTTCTGTCTGTGAAACAGTGGGAGGAAGTGGATTACATGGTCTCTGCATCTGGCCTGAGCATGTCCTGATTCTCTATGAAGAAGGAGGGTACAGACAGGATAAAAAGTCCCACTCCAGCAGTTTCCTCCTTCAGGGTCTGGTCTGAGGCTCCTGATATTCAATACCAGACCTGAAAGCTGGGGCTTTGTGGCAGGTAACACAACTTGCCTTGTGTTCTGCACTTGAGTGCTCTTGAGTTTCTGCTCCCCAGAAAGATCATTTTCTTGCCAATGTCATCACTTTTAGCCAGCAGGGACCTATCAGTGGCTCCATCAGGCACTGGGGGCCCTGGCCCCCCTTGGCTTTAAGTCTGAGCCCTGGGAACACTGGGGAAACTTAATTCTCGAACACCTTCCACTCAAAGAGCCACTGTTCTGCAAAACCAGAGCTGGCCCCTGCATTTCAACAGCTTTCAGGTGGGTTTCCCACCCCAGACGTCGATAGGGCCCAAAACGCCTGTGAATGTGTTGACCTGACTTCAACCGCAGGCTCAGTTTCAAAGGGTTGGCTGAAATCATAGCCCGCCCTCATTCCGTGTGAGGTTCTGCTCCTGGAAGCCTCCAGCTGGATCTCAGTTACTGGGAAGGCGTTCCCTGAATGTGGGTTTTCACCCAGTGCCTCCCGTTGAGCCATTTCTTGGGGCAGGATACCCACCTCGTGGGGAAGCAGCTTTGGTTCTGGGAAATTCTTGCCCACCTCTCTTTTTTTCTATGCCAGAGATTAATATGAAAGGGTACCAGCTATGCTGTCAGGAGAATCAGAGTGCAGCCCTGCCTGTCCTTCCTATTTGCCATGTGACCTTGGACAAGTCATTTTCCTCTGTGGGTCTTGGTATCCCCTCTAGGCTATGAGTAGGTCTACCTTCTTCTTGGGGAGGCATAAAAGTGCTTTTTAAATAGGAAGCACTACATAGTGCTTATCAATGCACCCACTCAACAAGGAGTATTTTGGACTTTTTGCTATTTCTCTTCTTGCAGCTGAGAAATTAGCAGGCACAGATTGTGAAAAACCAGACTGGTCTTTGTAATTACAAATGTGCACACATCCCACTGAGCATCATTTTCAAAAGGCATATTAAGCAGCAGAGACCGCAGGGGGGACCCATATAAACAGGCCTCCTCATATCCTGACAAAAAGGGCTTGGAGAATGCAGTTGTCCTGCCAGTCACTAGCTGTTCCTGCAGTCCCACCCCCACCTTGCAGCCCTGGCAGCTGAATATTCATCTACCATAAACAGGGTCCTGGTTCATGGCAAAGGGGCAAGATTCTGGTATCCTGTGGGGTTAGTGCTGCTCCAAGCCCAAATCAGTCTTCAAGATCCAATTTCCTTGGACTTGAAGCTTTCCAGAGCCAGTCCCCAGAAAAATCTCCCAAAGCCGTGGGCAGCACCTCCCTGCAGAATTGGTCATTTGCCACTTTGTATAAGGATTTTTTATGTCCATGTGCTAGTTCTTATACTAGGCTGGGAACTCTTGAGGGCAGGCTATGCTTTCTTCATGGTTTTTCCCTTATGGAGCCCAGAATACAGTTGACATTGAATACATTTTGAATAGAGGGAAGGACAGCTTAAGGCTTCATTATGTCCTTCATTTACGTTACCTCATGTGATGCTCATAACCAGCCCAAGGAGGAATGCTGCCTCTGCCTGATCAGTTAGAACACTGACGCCCCCATGAGTTTGTGTAACTGGCTCAAGACCACGCTTCTCATTGTGATGTTGGGATTTGATGCCATATCTACTCAAAACCCCTGCACGTTCTCATCAAGCTGTCTAGAGGCGATAAATGAAGAATGAGGTGTTAGCATTAAAGAGCCTTAACCAATGAAATGAGGGCCTTCTGTCAACTAAATTCAGGTGCCCTGTGCTGACACAAGGGCAGGGTCTCTATGGATGTCAAGGTATAGCTGTGCTGGCCAGACCACTTCTGTTTTTAAGCAAGGATTTTGAGAGCCATTACCACATGCTCTCAGAGCCCTAGAGACCATGGTGATGCAGGATAAGAGAGGCACACTGTGTTGCTTGAGCTTCTGAAAGCAACGTTGGTCAGGTCTCTCCTCCCTTCCCCTTATGGTGACATTCCATGTGACTAGTTTCACAAGCCAACTCTCCTGAATATGGTTGAGGAGGTCTCATCAAAGGTGAGGACACTGACTAGGACATACAAGAAGGAGCCAAGGGTCAAGGTGCAGCACCACTATCTCACTGCTGTGGAAGGAAGAAAGGAGAATGTAATTGAACTTGGGAATGATTATTAGAAGACTTCCGAGATGATGAGAAGGTGAAGATTAATTCTGAAGCAGAATGGATGTTATTTAGGAAGAGCATTTGAGGGAGAAATGAGGTAGAAGACAGCATCCATCATTCTCCGACTATGGAGTTGAATCTGACTACAATAAAAATTGAAGGGAGTAGGGCTGGAGGAGCAGACTAAAGCTGAATTGTGGATGTCCATATAAGCCAGGATGAAGAGTCTGAACTTAATTCTGAAGGCAGGGAAGTGTAAGAAGACTTTTGAGTAAGAAGTACTGTGCTCAGAGGCAGATTCTAGAAAGATCACCCTGCGGTCAGGCAAGAAATGTTGATCCTTGTCTTTGGAGGAGTCCAGGCTCTGAAAGCCAGTCCTCATTCTGTGGACAAAGGGTGTCCCTCTAATGAGGTGCTAATTGCAAACTGGTCAGTTACACTCTCAGATGCTCTGGCTCTAAGACCCAAGCTCAGCTTCACTCGTATGAGTATGGATATCTACCAGGAAGTGTGGTTGGCCTGACTTCTCGGAAAGAAACAGTCATTAAAATGCAACCCTGAAACGTCAAGGACCCTGCAAGCTCTGTTTATTTTTTGTGTGCTGATAAAATCCTCACAAAGGGAAGCCAAGCTTTTTTGAGAGGTTGTTTATGCCTGCCCGGATAGCTGTGAGTCTACAGGAAAAAAAACCCTAATTATGACAGGAATGGTCAGGGGACGTGTGGGTAACAATTTCAGAGAAGACTGAATATGAACAAGCCTGAGGAAGTGGGCACAATGGGCAGAAGGAGTTCTGAGCATGAACGCAAAGCTCTGGGTCCCCAGAGCTGCAGCTGCAGCTGGATTCAACTCCACAAGCATGGCAGAGAGCACCTACCCTGTGCAGAGACATTTTGACAGATTGCTGCAGAGGCTGAGGCAATGGGAGAGAGAAAAAGGCCATTCTCCAACTCGTGTTATTTGGAAGGGAAGACCAGCTCAGCCTTTCACTGAGGGTCAATCTGGGCTTTTCTGTGTGCATTTTATAATAAATTCTGCCCCTAGAGTTCCACTGGAGGATTAGATCCCTAATTCCCTTTACTCATTTTTTGTTCGAACAAAAAATTCCAGTAATTTAGGATGCCGTGTGTGGTAGCCTCTAAGATGGTCCCTCATATCACTACGACACCTGTGTGTGGTGGTTCCCTCCACATGGAACCAGGGCTAGTATGTGTGACCAACTAACTACATCCAATTGAAGTGATGGCCTGTCAGTACCAAGGTAGGTTATAAAAGACACTTGTGTTTTGGTTGTGCTCTCTTTGTCTTGGATCATCTGTTCTGGGGGAAGCCAGCTGCAACATCATGAGCAGCCCTATGGAGAGCCACCTCATGAGAAAGCTTGCTGCCAACAGCCACTTGAGTGAGGTTAGAAGAAGATTCTCCAGCCCAATCTAGTTTTTAAATGACTACAGCCTCTGCTGCCATTGTGACTGAAACTTCATAAGAGAGCCTGACCTAGAACCACCCCGGGAAGCTGCTCTCATATGCTTCACCCTCAAAAAGTTAGGGGTAATTTTATTCACAGCATTGAGTAACTAATATACCTCAGAAGACATTTTAATATCTAAACATGGGTTTAGAGGGCAAGACCTGGGTGTGAGTTCACATCAACCTTGTGATTTTGGTCAAGTGACTCAACCTCAGTGATTCATCTTCTCATTTTCAAACTGGGGGTAACCATAATGCCTACCTCAAAATGTTGTGATGAATATATCAGTTCATAGGTGTTGTGCAATGAGCCCAGGGCTTACTACATACTAAGTGTTTGAAAAACAGGGCTAACCACCACTACCACTTTTTCAGCCTTTCCTCTCAGCCACAGCACACTTATTTGCAGATTTGCTAATTTATCATTCACTCATTTTCATATAATTTATTCTGGGCCTTGCTGCCCTTTGCTGTGTGGCTGCTTCTACTGGAGACCCTTTTCTCCACCTTTTCACCTGCCACCCTTATTCACCAAGGCTTACTCAGGAGTCTCCTTTGCTCTATCCCTAGTTCCCATGGACAGATAGTCACTCCTTCTTCTGGCTCCCACCATGCACTGAAGTTGTCCTAGTGTTTCCTTATTATATTTATTTCATTGTTGTTTTTCTGGGGCTGCAAGAGTCTTTATATCCTCTGAGACATGCACACAGTAGGCATCTGGGAGAAGTATGTCTAATGAATGGCTGTCTTGGCTTTAGATAAGGATGTCTAGGAGGGAAGAAGCCCTGCCTGGGTGCTGACATGAACTTTGCTCACAGCGTCTGGTAGGTTTAATTAGGGCTGTGTGTTCCATTCTCATGTGTTTCCTTTTACCATCGCAGCTCTTATTATTTCATCCAGTTTCTTTTTGAATTTTATTTTATCTCTTTTTCTTTTATCTCTTTTAATTATTTTATCTCCCTTTCTAACCTTTATCTTTTAAATAGAAGACAAGAAGTGCCAGTAAAATTAAGGTTATATAAATATACATTAATTAAAGGAGTTGATATACTTTATTCTTTCAATTTGGGGGTCCCAGTCCAGAACTGGTTAATCCTTTCATTCTGAAGTCAATCAAAGGTGGAGATTCTTATTCCCAAATCCCTGTGCACCTTCACATACTTGCCTTCAATGCAGAGAACTCCATGCAGTGGACATACCATATCCCATGGCTTTTTAACCTTTCTAAGAGAAGAAGTCCAAGCTCTAAGAGGCATGGCCTCCTGTTCCATGAAGGACCACATGCTCCAGAGCAAAGTGGAAATGCCAGGAGTTACCCAACTTGGGCTTCAGCTCAGGCACCACTTCTAACTCACTGGGAATATAGGCCACATCACCTGGCCTCTGTGACCTTCTAATTCTTCTTTACCATCTTAATGGTATTCATTTGCCCAATATTTCTTGGGTGAAGACTCTGAACCATGCTCTCTGCTGGGCCAAGTGTCTGCCTTTGGGAGACATGTCCCTACTCTCTAGGGGCTTCTCAGCTCAGAGAGGAGCAAAGTCTGTAATCAGACCCTCTGTAAGGAGTTGGCAATCGCATTGACTAAGAGGGACAGATAATACAGGAGAACAGAAAAGAGGGACAGCCAACCAAGGCCAGCAGTATTTGGGGAAGGCTCCAGGAGGCGGAAGCACCAGAACTGAAAGAAATCTTAAAAGATAAAGAAGAAATGTCAGTGGAGGCAATCCAGGCCTAGGGCTGAGAAACAGCAGAACAAATCTGTGTGTAGGCATCTGTCCACAGGTGTGCATGGCAGAGCCAAGCAATAAGACAACCTCAATGTGGTGTTCTAAGTACATGAAACCTGGAACAAGAACAGGAAGGAGAAAGAAGCCGAAGAGCCTGGCACCAGCCAGAGCACAGAGGACACATATGAAAGTGTTTTGTGAACTCTGAAGTCCTTGCACAAATGTGAAGGGTATCCTTTGTTCCAGGACACTCTCCTTTCCAGTTGCCATAGCCCATTCCCTCTCTCTCTCTCTCTCTCTCTCTCTCTCTCTCTCTCTCTCTCTCTCTCACACACACACACACACACACACATAAACATGCTGAAACCAGCGCTTTTTTTTAATAACCATCCTTTCTACAGACTTGCAGAGGACAATCAAGTATGTGCATGTTCACGAGTTGTTGTATAATCAAATGATTGGTAATTTTCTTTCTAATTTCCCTTTCTTTATCCAGTTGTGTTTCCACTGATTCCATATTTCAGGAATAAATGACGATTCTCTGTGTTTTTAGGAAGAAATTGGGAAGTACCCACTTAATTCTATTATCCAAGAAACAAAATCACTTCTCCCTCCGTACAGTCCTACAATCCGATCACCTGTATAGAAGATGACAAAGAAAATCACTTTGGTTTTCTTTTGCTCTTTTCCTAACTTGTGAGATTTGAGAAAATTAATTACGTTGTGTTTGATATTCAGGGCTCAGATCCTCAGACAGCGTTGGGGATTAAATGGAGAATGTTGGTTGGTTACAGAAGCAATATTTCATGGCATCTGTCAGCCCATATGAATGACTTTGTAGATAAAATAATATATTTTGTTTTGACACTACCTTAAATATTTCCATTGAGGTAAGACTCAAGACATTGTTAATAGTGTCTGTTTACCACACCTGTGAAGATTTCATTTTTTTTGTTAGGAGTGAGAAAGCAGGGAGCCTTGGCCTAGTAGTCCAGTAGACTTGGCCTGAGTCCTGGTTTGCATGTGGTATGGCCTTGGGCACAGACTTCCAGGTGAAGGCAGTCAGAGGATGGTAGAAAGAACACCGGACTTAGAAGTAAACAGGCTGAATTTGAACTCCAACTCTGCTGTTTATTATCTGTGTAAACTTAGGCAATTTTACTTAAATTTTCTGAACCTTCATTTTCTCATTTTGTTAAATACAAATAATAGCACCCACCTCAAAAGATAATTGTAGAAAATAAAAAAATGAAATGACACATGGAAAGGGTCGAGATAATGCCCAGCATGTGGGGTCGCTACACTCCATTGGTTTCCATTTCACCAACCTCCTGCCAAAGACCAACCAGCCGCAGCTATAGATCAGTGTAGAAGCAGAGATTGCAGCATGCCCCGAAGCAGTACAGCTCATCTTCAAATGTCTCTGTGAAAAAGTTTTTTCTTAGAGTTTCAGTTTTGTAAGAGGAAAAGAGTTCTGGAGATGAATGGTGGTGATGATGGCACAACAATGTGAATGTACTTAATGTCACCGACCAGTACACTTAAAAATGGTTAGGATGGTAAACTTTATATTATGTGTATTTTACTACCATTTAAAATATTATAATTTTTGAAATTTTAAAATATTCACATACTATTTTTTATAAAGAGTCCAGTTCCATTTCATGTTGGGATGCAATAAACTCATACCTGGCACAGCAGAGATTTGCCCTCTGATAGAACTGAGAAACTGTGCGGGGAAAATATGTGTTTGAGCTGAAATCTGCCTTCATATAACTTTTCTCCATGGTGGTCTTTGGGGCCCTTAAGAGCAATTGAAATTAGCCCATATTCATTGGGTTAATTTAGTGTTTTGGTTAGATTAGGTTTGGCTGGGTCATGCTGCAGAAAAAAATCTTTGTGACTTAATACAGCAGAAATATATTTCTCTCCCACTGCAAGTTCATTATGTGCGTGTGTGTGGAGGGGGGGCTCTTATGCAAGATGCAGATGCATGAAGGCTTTACCACGTACTACTGTTGTCAGTCATGGCTGTGGGAGAGAGAGGCTGGAGAATCCTACGTGAGCTTTTCCCTATTGTGGCCAGGAAGGGACACATCTTACTCCAGTGGACCTTTCATTGGCTGGGCACATGACCCTGTCCACACACAAGGGGTCCATGAAATGTGGGAGAGCAGATGAGATGGTACAGTGAGCATTGCTGTATCTGCAACTTCCGTAACCGTGGGCCAATTTGGTTGGGATCTCAGACAGAATGCCATCCTCAGACCTTGGTGCTAGCCTAGGTCCTACAAATCACCCTCTTCCCATTGCCAGGGCATAAGTGTCCCATCAGAAAACAAATGGATTAAATGCTACACTTTCTACAGATAGGGAACAGGACTTGGATGTTCCACAATCCATGGTTCTCCAACACATGCTCCCGTGGGCTTGAGGCATTTGAAAGCACAGCTGGGAAAGACCCCAATCAATATGGGAGCATGTGAAAATGAGAGATCTGTTCAAGAAGCCAGAAACCTTTTTGGCCCTAGATTCCTCCAAAACAAATTATGAGTATGGGGGATGGGAGTGCATTTCCGCTCCTAATTCACTGGAGCTTGTGACGCCTACATAGTCACCCCCTTTTTAATAGCGCCTGGGGTGGGAGGAAAGGCCTGGTCTGTGGCCACAGAGAGAACTTTTGTCTCCAGGGGTGTCCGACCTGCCTCCATCCTGAGGATTACCGTAACTTTTTAATTAAGGCAAAGTTTGTAGGGAGTTTGGTCTTTTGATGTGGCAGCTGTAGCTGGAAAACAGGCCTATGTTTAAGACTTTACTGCCTGCCGATGGCTCAGCAGCCTGCCACCCACATATCAGAGCCCACACCCCATAAACAGCCCAGATCATGTTTCTGTAGAGCAGGGTGTGTGAGAAGGGCCTGAGACCACCATGACATAGGAGGACCACCACTGCTAATAGTCTCATGGGGTTTGAACCACCTGAGGGTCCCCCAAGGAATAAGGGCAGTGTTTTGAGAACATAGGAGTGGATAAGGTGACCTCTGGAGACCCATGCCAAAGTTTTTATTCTTGGCCTTGATGTTCTACTTGATGTTAAATCACAAATATTTTTTTCTGCAGCATGATTCAACCCAAGGCTAACCCAGACAAGAATGAAGTGAGGAGGAGCATGGAGCCAGAATGATCCTACAGCATCATCACAGCAAGGCATACATTTTTGGCACTGCTGGACCAAGGTAAGGACAGGGCCTACCTCAGTCATCTTTGTATTCCTGAGTCCCACATATAGTAGGCCAGTCTTTAGGTTTTACAGAACTGAAAACTATATCTTTGGAGAGAATGATAATAGAGTGAATTTTGAGCATGTCACTCTATTTATATTCAATGTTCATTAGTTGGACCCCTACTGTGTACCAGGCATTGTTCTATGCATTGAAGATTCATCAGTGACCAGTAACCCACTCTCGCAGAGCTTGTATTCTGATAGATCTGAAATTTATGATGCCACTGAGATAAGAATTTGGGTTTACTGTCTTCAACAAGAGCGGTGCTTCTCAAACTTTCCCATTGAGGAACCCACACAGGGGGTCTAAGAACAGAGCCCAAAGCAGCTAGATACAAGTGTGACATTTCTTTGACACACCAATCCTTTTCTTTAAAAAGTCATACAAATGTTAAACTCTACACTATTTCATATTCATGTTTGTTTTAATATCAAGTGTTGGAGTAAGTTACATTATGTGTGTGTGTGTGTGTGTGTGTGTGTGTGTGTGTGTGTATACACACACACATATATATAGTTTCTACTTCATTGGTCCTGCATCTCTGTATTTCCCGTGGCACACAACTTGCATGTGGGGACCCACCGTAGAGGAAGTCCATTTCCAGCTCATGTGGACTCTTCTAAATTTCTATAAGCCTTGTGACCTTGTTCCTCTTTGCTTTCTTTTTTTTTTTTTAAATGAGTCTCACCACAAACAAAGTTAAAAACAAACAAATTCTATTGCCTTCATCTCCCAAATATAGATCTTACAAATCAATGAGGAAATAAGACCAACAGTCCAATACCATCTACAATCATTTATATAGAGGAATATACAAATAGCTGGTAAACATTGGAAATTGTGCTTAACCTAATTCATAAGACAAATGTAAATTTATATTATGTTGCAACCGTGATTTTTAGCTATGGAATTGGCAACAATCCAAATGCTGCCTAACACACTGTGTTGGTGAAAGTGTGCAGCAACAGTCATGTTCACTTGTGGCTGCTGTTGGGGCACAGAATGGTGTAGGCTTGTGGAGGGCAGTTTGACAATATTATAGAGAAAGCACATTCATAAATAAGATTTTTTTATTAGGTCAACCACTTCACTTTGAGTGTCATTTATTTATCCAGTACTTGCTAGAAACTCTATAAGAATAATGAGGGATATGCAGAAAGCCTGCCCCAAGGAACTTGTGACCCTACTTAGAGATGCTGGAGACAAGACATAGTAAAAATAACGATATTTTATCTCTTGCTTATCAAGAACTCCCAAATGTAATAGGTCATTGAGCATCACAGCAATCCTGCAAGGTAAGTATTTTTATTTCCATTTTCCAGTTCAAAAAGCTGAAGCAGAGCATAATTTGTCCAAGGCCACACACAGTAACCCTCGAGCTGTATGAAGATGCTGGGATTCCCATGTGCTTTTCACCAGGGCCAAGCATCCTGCTCAAAGGACAATGTGGCTACTAGCATCACCAGTTTGAGATGAATCAGACATGATAGGGAATGTGAACCAGTGTTGGGGCAGGTCACTGGAAAGTATTTTGGATGTTAAGAGATGGCATTTGCATCTCTCTTACCTGGGTTGGAGGCTTCCCTCTATTACTTGCTAAAGGTATGACCCTGGATGAGTTGCCAAATCTGTCTGAGCCCTAGAATTTTTCTCCACAAAGTACAGTTTATAATAAGGATTTTGTGGGAATTAATTGAGATAGTGTCGTACTTAGCCTATAGCCTGCCACATAGTTTGCACTCAATAAATAATGGTGATAAAGGAGGAAGAGGAGGTACCATTGGTGGTGATTATAGGCTTCATGAGAGAGGGTAAACCTGATGGGCAGGTGGAGTTCAAGTTTGTGTGTACACATGAATGTTTGTATACCAGAAAAGAGAGGCTCTTTTCAGAGTTGAGTCCCTGATGTCACTCAAACACAACCCAAAAATGAAATATCCTGTCACGCTAAGCAATGTACTGGGAAAGTCATGGCCTATAAGGCCAAGGAAGCCTGGTACTTCTGATCCGGGAGGACGGAGGCCCTCAGAGCTGGTCTCAGTAGACCCTTGTTTTTCACAGGGGGAGACTGTGGAGCATTTGCTCAGAGCAACATGGATGCTCAGAGCCAGCAGACGGCCCTCTTCCTTCAGCTCACCCCAGAGCCCACAGTGAGAGCTGAGGGCAGCCTCAAACCTGGAGGCACAGATCGGCATTTTGGAAACTAGGTCCTCTTTTTTCTCAGGTCTCCTGGAGTCCAACAGTTGAGCTATTTAAAGGGAAAATTGAATTGTCATTGCAACAAAAGGAAAAATATCTTTCTTCATGGCTTCCTATAGAGGATTAAACACACAAATGGTGATTCAAGAGTCTTCTTGTGGAGTCCCTAGAATCTCGCTAAGTTTCTGAACCTCTGACTTGAGGTGAACTTTTAACTCCCAAAATGATCCCTGAAAGTTCTTTTTCCCTCCCTGTCTCAGCTGCCAAATTGACTCCTGAAGTCTGCCCTCCACATAAAAACACAATAAAATCTTATACAATCAGGAAGGTATTCAAGACTCGTAATAAATAATTGCCCTGTGACCAGTGGATTGGATTCCCCCACACCCCTCAATTGGGCTTTTTTCTTTTACAGAACACATAAAAGAAACAGATGCAGGGCCTCTCATGCTAACATCACAGTAGACTTGCACCGGGCCTGAGGAGGGTCACTGGAAAAGAGTCATTCTCACACTTAAACGGGGGGACAGCAGGACAATGCCCACCCCAGGACGCTGCTCTGATGACACCAAAACATCTTTGGCCAATGGCCACACATCTTTCCTGGGTGTTCCTGGACTGTCCTCCTTCTTTGCAGTTGATGAGGGAGCATGCCCACAGAAGACTCACCATGGCCAGGTGGAATTCCAATATCCTGTGATTAGCTAACCATCATCTTTCCCCCTCACACCACTTCCTCTAGTTGTCACAATCACTTTTGTTATCTCTTATCTTTGTCCCATGTCACCCTTCTCTCCTGCTTTCTCCTGGTCCTCCATATCTCGACCTCATTAGACTATAAGTTCTTCGTGGGTGAGGCCTGTGCCTGATTATGCTCAGTGTCCTAGCATAGCACTTAAATACAAGTAGGTACCCAGTAAGTGTTGGTCAAATCAATACCTTAAATGAAAAATACAACATCTGTTGAAAAATGGGAAACTAAGGACCACCCTACCTGTACACTCTTTTCAAGTTTGATACCATTGTGCTTTGCAGCTTCAAATGTCTCATCTTCAGTTTCCCCAGGTGTTTCATGACAATCTCAGCCATGCCGGGCTCTTCTGAGTAGAGTGCCGTGAGATAGTCCAAGATATTCTTACACTGCTGTTAACAGCACGTGATGGCGGTGGGAAAACATCTTTTGGTTCTGCCCACCCAGCACACACCCTCCTTCTGCTTAGCACACCTGGGTTTTCCTCTCTGGGACTAGCCTCCTGCCCCTCACATGCAAGTCAGTGTGGACCTAGCCTCAGGGCAACCAACAGACTCCCTCTCTCCTAGGGATCTACATCCCCTTGTTGATGACAAAAGAGCAGGAACTGGTAACCCTGCAGTGATACTTGGAGGAGACTGCCCTGGACTGGCCCTGCTCTTGCTCTTTACAGGATCTGGTACATTAGTGCATCCCTCTATACCGTCTACTAACCCATCTTCTTCCAATTAGTTCCTTTTTATACTTAAATTGGCTAGTGCTGGTTTCTGTTGCTTTAAACCCCAACACCCTAAATCAGGTTTTCTCAGCCTTAACACTATGGACATTTTGGACTAGATAGTTTTTTGCTGTGGGCATCTCATTGGTAGCCCATGTGGCAGATAACTAGTGAAATAGGGGGTCACTTTGGTGTTCTGATGCAGCCTACGCCTTTCTACCATATTTCTCAACCTTGGCACCATTGATATTTTGGGCTGAATAATTCTTTGTTGTGGAGGCCAGCCTGTGCATTCTAGAATGTTTGTCAGAATCCCTGGCATCTGCCCACTAGACACCAGTGGCAGTCCCTTACTTGTGACAAATGTCTCCAAATACATTTGGAGCAAAATTGTCCCTGGCAGGTAAAATCACTGCTGTAAACTGATTTAGTGATTGAGAGCCAGTGGCCCTGAACAGATTTGGTGGTTGAGTCTGCATGGTTTGGTGAAGCATTGAGTCAGAAGTCACAGGGTCCCGGATTTATA